>CM019713.1:80891977-80951226 GCA_009760885.1 Achatina immaculata | reverse complement strand
CTAATAAGTACTTCAGTAAACGTGCATCATCATATAACAACATAGATTAAGAAACTGTGGCATGGGTTTTGTCATCTCATCATCCAAGGTATTTGACTTTCTGCACCTGCTTCAGAATAACTCCATTTAATCATGATGATCATTCTTAGAATATTCTCGCTGTACAGAGAAAAAAGGTCTGGAGATAGTACACATCATTGTTGCACCCCTTGTTTTATAGATTGATATTTTCCAGTTCTATTTTCAACTTGAATTGCTGCTTCTTGCTGCCAGTATAGATGTTTTATAATCCTCAGGTCTTTGCTGTCTATGCTGATGTCTTCAAGCATTTTAATAATTTCATTATGCTTCACCTTGTCGAATGCCTTGGTGTAATCAATGAAGCATAAGTAGAGATCTTTCTGTACTTCTAAAGCTCTTTCTGTTAGTGTTCGTAAAGCATAAATGGCATTGTGTTTTCCCTTTCCTTCAACAAATCCAAACTGTTCATCTGCTATTTCCATTTTTATCTTTTTCCTTGTTATTCTCATAATTATTCTCAGAAGTATCTTCGTTATGTGACATGAGAGGCTGATAGTCCGGTGGTCATCACATTCCTTTGCATCTGGTTTCTTTGGTAGTGCTATATACATGAATATAAGCAAGTCACTGGGCATATAACCACTGTTGTAAATGTCATTCAGTAACTTGGTTATTATTTTTATTCCTATCTCCTCTATACCATCTATTTCTTCTGCTGTTATATTATCAGGTACAGTCGCTTTTCCTTTCTTCATGTGTTTGATGGCATCTATGATTTCATCTTCAATTATTGATGGTCCATCAGAATTTTCAGTATCTGCTGTTAATTATGGCCTTTCTCCTCCATATAGCTCACCAATGTACTTTGTCCATCTGTCCATAATGTCTTCATTTCCCATTAACATTTTACCTTCTTTTGATTTCAGGCATCCTGCGGTATATTTTGTTTTCCTGCCTGTGAGTTCACTAATTTGTTTGTGCATGTTTTTGCTGTCTTTATTATGAGAGTCCTCTATTTGTCTGCACTGTTCATTTAACCACACTTCCTTTGCTTCTCTGCATTTGCATCTTATTTCTTTATTTATCTTGCTATATTTTTCTTGGTTATTTTTACTCTTCCTCCTCTTGTCCGTCAGTCCTAAGATGTCATTTGTCATCCATTTATTTTTAGCGGCTTCTTTTTTCGGTGGTATTATCTCCTTAACAGTTTGGTGGATAGAATCTCTTAACATTTCCCATTGTTCATCTATACTATTTATTTTTGCTATTGCATTGTATCTATTTGCTATAATAACTTTGTATTGTTCTTGTAGTTCTTGGTCATTTTTAAGAAGTTCTGTATTCAGTTTGATGTTTCTCACTTTTCTCCATGCTGTCTTTAGCTTTATTCTAATTTTTCCACAGAGTGGGTCATGGTCACTATTGCAGTCGGCTCCTGGGATGGATTATACAACTTCAACATTACTTATGTCTCTCTTAGGATTTGAAGCACGTGGACAACATTATACATTATCAACATTACTTATGTCTATCCTAGGATTTTAACCATGTGGATAACATTATACATCTTCAACATTACTTATGTCTATCCTAGGATTTTAAGCATGTGGACAACATTATACATCTTCAAGATAAAAGGGATGGCAACTATAGTAAAACTAGTTTAAATAATAAAGGTAGATAGAGGTGTATGGTGTAGTTTTACAAAGTGGCAGAGGGAGTGTATAAAGTGAGAAAAAAACGAATAGAAAGTATGAGAAAAACATACAACATCTGATATTTCGGCGTGAGACTTTTTTGAGGATTACATGCACAACAAGACAAAAAACAAATAACTAACGAAGAACTTATCTTAATATGGTCTCCTCCAGAAGTAAGAAACAGAAATGAATGTCTTAGAAGATGCATTTTTTTTTTTAACTCTACTTTCTTTCTCCTAGCTATCCCTCCCTACCATCACCCTCTTTTCTTCTCTTGCAACATATTGGTGTTTACAGGGTCTTGTCCTATTCACCAGTTTCACATTTTCTCCCTGCAGGTGTTTATGTTCTTCATTCATTATCTCTCCGCTTCCTCTTTTCCCTCTTCCACCCCCCCCCCCCCCCCCCCCCCCCGTCACCTTCTCCTCTAGCGGCTGTCATGTTTCTATTGCCTTTCCCCCCACCCCTTTCTACCACTTCCTCCTCTCTCTCCACCTCTTCTTTATGACTGTCACAACTGGCATATCCTTTGTGTGGCCCATGTGGTTCCTATGCATCTTCTAAGACACGCATTTCTGTTTCCTACTTCTGGAGGAAGCCATATTAAGATAAGTTCTTCGTTTAGTTATCTGTTTTTTTGTCTCGTGCATGTAATCCTCAAAAAAGGCTCAAGCTGAAATATCGGATGTTGTATGTTTTTCATTTGTACATATGTTCTATTCATTTTTTTTCACTTTACTCACTCCCTCTATCACTTTGTAAAACTACACCATACACCTCTATCTACCTTTATACATCTTCAACATTACTTATGTCTATCCTAGGATTTTAAGCATGTGGACAACATTATACAACATTACTTGTGCCTCTCCTAGGTTTCTAAGTATGTGGACAACATTATACATCTTCAACATTACTTGTGTCTCTCCTAGGTTTCATAGAATAATACGGACATTATTACACAGGAACCAGGCATATTTTGATCATACCAAGAGGAATACTGCAATAATGACATATGTATATGAGAGAAAAGTTGAAGGAAAAAATAAGCAAGAGGACAACAATGATACAAATGGATAGACAATATAAATGGATGGAATGGATTCAGTTTGACTTGGTGGATTGTGAAAATAAGGGACAAACCTAGTTGGAGATTCACCGCAGCAAACTTTGTGAGGAGAAATGACACAGGATGATGATAGGCAATATTATTCCTTTAGAAAAGGTCAGCAGAGAGGACAATGGAGTTTGTACAAAATGGACCAAACATTTTATCAGTATCAAGGACCCAAGTGATGCTGGAACTCCATCTCTGCTCACAGCTTGGCTACCAAAACTGAGGTTCAAGGATGTAAGAGATCATTCTCCATCAGCCACAAAGTCTGAGAAGAAATGGCAACAGACCATTATCAGAGCATCTCAACATGGAGCCCTATGCCATCTGAGAAGGTAGATAGAGGTGCATGATTCAGTTTTACAAAAAGACAGAAAGAGTAAGAAAAGTGGGGCAGAAACAAGATGGCAGAAAGTAAGATGAGCACATATAAAAGAAGGACATACATCAATCCAAAAGCATTTTCCAAGGATCACAAACAAAAACAACACAATGGGTAACCTGTGCTCATCTTTCTTACAAGGATGAGACCAAAATGCTAAGTGTTTAATTTTTCACCTGTTTTTTGCATTTATATCTATTGTGTTGTTTTTGTATGTGATCCATGAAAAAGGCCATTGCTGAAATATTGGATTGTTGTATGTTCTTCATTTATATGTTCTAATCTTACTTTCTGCCATTCTTTATTCTGCCAACTTTCCTCACTCTATCTTTTTGTAAAACTGAACTATACATCTCTATCTACCTTCATTACCAAAACCAGTTTTACCACAGTTATCATTTCTCTTATTCATCTGAGAAGGAACTTTTAGTCAAACTTATAGACAGAAGATGCAAAGACGGAATTTCACAGCCACAAACATAAATTATTGTTACTGTTGTCTGTTATGTTAGTCAAATGTTGATGTTTACCTAATATAATCATGCCACATAATTTCCACAAAAAGCTAAGATATATCTACTTATTTCACTGTCATATGGTGAATACAACAATTAATATCATCCCAAGTAACTGTACCACATGCTTTTGCAGGTTTAAATTTTAAACTTATCCATTGTTGCTTTTGAGTATTCACTGGTTATAAATAATAAAATATTTATATAACATGAGAGTAATGCCTCATCATTCAGAGGTTAATTCTAGTTCTTTAATTCTACTTTTCAAATGCTGTATTGTTTGTGTTGAAATCAACTTTTTTATATTCTGAATGTGATATTTGCCCAATGTCATATCCCTTGTCATAATGATAAAATCGTATTCATAATTTTAGAAGTCTGGTTTTTGTTTTTATCAGAATTCTGGTTTTGTTTTTATCAGAAATCTGGTTTTGTTTTTATCAGAAGTCTGGTTATGTTTCTGACTATTTCATAATTTCAGCAGTCTAGTTCTACTTTTTCCTATTGCATTATTTCAGAAGTATGGATATATTTCTGACTTTTTCATTATTTCAGAAGTCTGGATATATTCCTGACTGGTTCATTATTTCAGAAATCTTGATATATTCCTGACTGTTTCATTATTTCAGAAGTCTGGATATGTTCCTGACTGTTTCATTATTTCAGAAGTCTGGATATGTTCCTGACTGTTTCATTATTTCAGAAGTCTGGATATGTTCCTGACTGTTTCATTATTTCAGAAGTCTGGATATATCCCTGACTGTTTCATTATTTCAGAAGTCTGGATATATCCCTGACTGTTTCATTATTTCAGAAGTCTGGATATGTTCCTGACTGTTTCACAAGTTTAATTAAAGTCTTGGAAAATTATTTTTATTCTCTTACTTCATCCAGACTTGTTTTTAACAATGATTTTCTTCCTTGATAGAAGGGAGAAAGCTGGGCTATCATCACCTTACATAGCAGCAATGTGGTCCATCAAGGAGAACTCAAAACAAGAGCATAAACAGGTCCTGCAAACATGTCCATCGTTACACGCCAACGAGCGTGTACAAGTCATTCAAGTACTTCTGCTCTTTTATGCAAGAGAACTATTTTTTTAACATTATAAAGAAAACTTAATAACTCTTACCCAAAACAGTTTGTATATCACAAAAGTGAATCTTCGTGAACATAATATGAAAACAAAAGACTGAACAACAAAGATGTTGAAACTAAAAGAGAGAAACCATTTTCCGCAGGTCATGTGATAGATCACGTGACCACCTGTTTTGACTAATACAGCAATGGCGAAATCACGTCAGTGATAAACCGCCATATTGTCGGAATCGATAGAAGTCTATTTGATAGCGGTGGTTCACCAAAAGGTGTGTGTGTGCGTAGAAGAAGAAGAGGAGGTTGAACGTTTGTGGACAGAAAGTGAGGAAACCAGAAAGTTCAAAATTCAGACTCCGGCTTCACTGCATTCGAGACAACCCTACATATATTCCACTGCATGCCGCCAACATCTACGAGCATGTTTGCTAACAGTTCCTGTCAAATGCATTTTCTGTCACATAGTTCGGATTTCCTGCCAGCACCTTGAATTTGTCCTAGCTCTAACAGTCTCTTCACAGCCACATTGTTCTTCCATTCCCGCTCTTCATTTTCCCGCAGTCTGTCCAATACAGCCTTAGCAATGTCCCCCTTGTCCATTTTTCAGTCCGCCATTTATGTTATCCTGTTCAGCAATATTATCTGCTACACCACTGTCGTGTACTCCGGCATGCCCTGGACAGTAAAGCCACGTTAGGCTTGTCATAGTTGATTGGTTTAACAGATGAATCCAGTCTTTTGGAAGCAAACTCTTCTCAGTCTTACGAAGTATACTCTGTGAATCCGTCATAACGACACCATTAACCACAGCATGAGCAACCAACATTGCCGCTGATGCAGCCTAAATTTCCATTCTCATTCTTGAAGTGGTGACTTTAAATAAAACAATCCTTTCCGTTAACCCTGTAGGAGACAATCTGTCTCTGTCTGATTTAGAAGTCACCAGTGCTAGATTTGGGTATAAAAACAAACAAACCAGAGCTTGAAGTGTGCGCCTGCTGATGGAGCCAGCCACATACTGGTTGTGGAAAATGCACGCTAAACCACTTCGTTCAGAAAAAGTATATTTCCCCTCTTCTCACCCAATTCGATCATCCTCCTGATATTATTGTTGTCATTCAACCCGACAGCGTCACCCATATGCAGTTTATTCCTCCTTTTTCATTTTTAGGGTGCCCTAAACTGATGCCGCGCCTGCTAGCTTGTCCACTCTTTTTGCCCTTGACTCCCGCATGACCTAGGCAGTAGATCCATGTTAAACTGGATAACCAAGAGCTTGAAGCTGTACCTGCTCCTTACAGAAGAAATGTCTCTCAATACTCCGTAACATGTTTTGCGAGTCGCCCTGCTCCACCAAACAGAAAATTGCTTCTGATGTTGTCCTCACTTCCATTCTCATACTCGAATTGATGGTTGTATAAGCTCCTGATTTACCTGCAACCAGTTTGGAGTTACGGTAGACAACATAGCTCCATCCACTTTCTAGGTCTCGTGCCACTGACCCGTCTGTGAAGATCACTCATGTGGTTTGGAGTGACGCTGAATCTGTTCATTCACCTGGGCTTCTGTTTTACCTTTAGCCCAGTCTCGGCAATCACGGCCAAGCTGGATCACAACATGCATTATATTCTGCATACTTGACACTTTAGCCCAGTCTCGGCATTCACGGCCAAGCTGGATCACGCCATGCATTATATTCTGCATACTTGACACTTTAGCCCAGTCTCGGCATTCACGGCCAAGCTGGATCACGTCATGCATTATATTCTGCATACTTGACATTTTAGCCCAGTCTCGGCATTCACGGCCAAGCTGGATCACACCATGCATTATATTCTGCATACTTGAAACTTTAGCCCAGTCTCGGCATTCACGGCCAAGCTGGATCACAACATGCGTTATATTCTGCATACTTGACACTTTAGTTCAGTCCAGATTTAGGGGATCTGATATGGGTCGCAGACTGCTGATATTGTCTTTTCTGCCTCTGCCATCTACGACCGCCTTCTCTTGATGTCCTTGCTTTTTGTTGAGTTCAGCTCTGGAAGAAGGGGGTGGTTTGCCGTGCTGGCAGTCCTGAGGTAGGTCTTCACTTGAGCATACGTGTGCCTTACTTTCATGCTTGACATATCCAGGAAGTAGCGCTTGATCGGAGTGTCCTTGGTGCACACCAGAACTGTTCTCATGGCCTCATTTTGGACTCTTTCGAGCTTGATTATCTGAATCGTGGACAAAGTTAGAAGACCGAGGCCATACTCAACCACCGACATCACTAACTTCTGTACTCAACTACCGACATCACTAACTCCTGCATCAGCAGGAAGAGTGTAGGAACGGGGGGGGGGGGGGGGGGGGGGGGGGAGGGGTAGGAACAAAAGGATACACACCGGATTTCCCCTGGTTATTGTTAAGCAATGGACGCGATAGTAGGTCAAGGTCCTCAGCTTCTAGAAGTCAAAGGTCGTCAGTCCTTGACCTGCTGTCAGTCTTGTATACAATGCCCCACAGCCACATTGGGCACTCATTGGCATCACGACAACCACGTGCTCATACAGCACATCTTATCAAGAAGATATATTATCATCATCTCTTTACCTCTCCCCCGACCCCCTCCCAACCTCCACACATGTAATGTAAGAAAGAAATAGCTCAGACATAATATTACTTTATCTTTTCTGTTTTAACTATACACTCTTGTGTCACTGTGACATACAAAGCACCAAGCTTGGTTTTGTCTGAAGATTCCGAAATATGGCAATCTTGCCGAACAAGATAACCTACTGGTAACGTATGGTTTTCCCTCGTGATTTCTACAATAACAATGAAGATATAACAGAAAAACTAACGCCTACTCAACATCGATTGACTGCCATTTTGATTGAGGCAGAAAAGTATGAACAAAATGTCCTGTTTTCTTCCACCCAGCGGTTTTCATGCAGTTGTTAGAAGAAAATTTTTGATGTCCAAGAAAAACTTATTATTTGATAAGAAACAGAAAACGTTATATTTATGACCACCGTTTCTAAAATTCTTTGGGAGCTTCCATTTTTCTCTCTTGTAGAGTGATGACCATAGAGCGATACACAGTAGAGAGATCTGGTCATGTCAAATATGTTGTGACAGTCCGCTGTCTTTGAGCTATACAAATCATAAGGAACAATTTTTTATCAATAGGAAACTACGAGGCTTTGGTACGGTAAGGTAAGAGAACACAATTTTGTAGGATTAGACCTCGAGTTCTAATCCTACAAAATTGTGTTCTCTTACTTTACTATACAAATCATAGAGATTTGGCCATGTTAAATATGTTTTGACAGTCTGCTATCTTTGAACTATACAAATCAGAGAGATATTTGCTGACCAAGCTAACCCTTGTCTGTCATCTCTTCCGTCCGAGCAGAATATTCAGTTACAGTATTTCTAAAAAGATGTCAATGATTTTCACTGTAGCTTAGGTCCTCGCCAAGTCTAAATCTACCACTGTAGCGTAGGGCACCACCAAGTCTAAATACAGCACTGTAGATTAGAGCCCAAGTCTAAATCCAGGACTGTAGATTAGGGCCTCACCAATTCTAAATCCTCTCAGAATAATACTTGAAGAACATATTGAACAGCAGAAACCATTGAACTTCATAGATTTTAAAAAGGTATTTGATAGCATACACAGAGATTCATTATGGAGAATTTTATGTCTATATGGAATACCATCTAAAATTGTCAACATCATTAAGGACTTATACAATGGATATGTTTGTGCAGTCAAGACAGAAGAAGGGATGAGTGAATGGTTCCAGATTGAAACAGGCGTGAAACAAGGATGTATACTGTCTCCTTTACTTTTTGGGATTACAATAGACTTCATAATGAAAAAATGCTGCACAGGTAACACAGGTATTGACTGGGTACATGGGACCCAACTAGAAGATTTTGATTTTGCTGATGACATAACTCTTATCAGTAATAATGTGAATTCCATGCAAGAAAAAACAGATAGCCTGTCTTCACTGGCTAGCAAAATATGACTTGAAATTAACAAGGACAAAATAAAAATAATGAAAATTCCCCTTAATCAAAATGTAAAAATACACATAGAAGGGACAGATATTGAAGAAGTCAATCAATTTGCATACCTTGGCAGCTACATAGACCAGGATGGTGACACTAGAAAGGAAGTTATGATAAGAATTGCAAAAGCAGCATCAATCTTCAAGAATCTTGAGAACATACGGAATTCAAAAGTTATAAGCACAAAAACCAAGTTAAGACTATTCAATTCAAATGTAATATCCACCCTCATTTATGCATGCGAAAGCTGGAAAACAACTAAAGAAATAGAAAAGAATTTAGACTATCTTGAAAACAAATGCCTAAGGAAAATACTCGGCATCAGGTGGAATGAATTAAAGAACAATGCAGAGATAAGACAGATGACTGAACAACAACCAGTCTCATGGGTGAACAGGAAAAGGAGATGGACATATGTTGGTCACTTGATGAGAAGAAATGATCAGATAATCCCAAAACAAGCTATCAAGTGGAACACAACAGGCCGAAGAAAAAGGGGCAGACCGCGTGAAACTCTGAAGAGGACATTATTAAGAGAGGCCAAATTAACAGGCATAAAATCCTTTGATGAGATTGAAAGACTCGCCGAAGACAGGAAAAATTGGCTTATACTTTGCGAGCCCTATGTGACGTTTAACGGCACGGGAAGGATATAAGATATAAGAATTCTAAATCCAGCACAGTAGATTAAGGCACTATCAAGTCTAAATTCAGCACAGTAGATTAAGGCACTATCAAGTCTAAATTCAGCACAGTAGATTAAGGCACTATCAAGTCTAAATTCAGCACAGTAGATTAAGGCACTATCAAGTCTAAATTCAGCACAGTAGATTAGGGCCGCACAAAGCCTAAATCCAGCACTTTCTGCCACTCTCGTTCTTGCCATCTTTCCTCACTCTTTATCTTTCTGTTAAACTGAACCATATCCTTCTGTCTACTTTTATTGCTAGAAGCAGTTGTACAAAATCCTTATTTCTTCTCACTATATGCAGTAAATTAGGGATTTAAAAAAAAATTGATTGTTTATATGCAAGTATACAGGAGACAAGACAACCTGAGTTTCGGTCATTGGTGTCTAATGGATTTGGTGACATAACATTAGTATTTATTTTTAATTGGTAGTATTCCAGACACTTTTATTTATCAAATGATGTTTAAAAACACTTTCAAGCATAAAAATGATTTAAATAAAACTGTTATTTGAAATGTTCCGTGAAAACACGTTAAAAAAAGGTCACTGTGGTAACTTCGGTTTCGTACTATGTCATTAGTGTGCTAGTAGTGTGTACATGTTTCGCTATTGTGGAGTCTGATTCTGATTATGAAGTTGAAACTGATCTCTGCTCAAGTGATGAAGAGATGTGGTCACGTGATGAGCCATCATATGACAGCTGGGACTCTGATGTAGATAATATCACATCAACAAATGTGACACGTTGACTCGGGTAAGTTTACTTCTGACAAAGGTAGAATGTTTCGGTTTATTCAAAATAACTGAAAACTGTGGGGTGTTATTTACAATAAATTAAAATTTAGAATGAATAGTTTAATAGTTGTGAGCGATTTATAATTGATAGTCCTCATCATCATCATCATCATCGTCGTCGTCATGGTCATCGTCATCATCATCGCCTTTCATTCCCTTGAGAGTATAGGCCACGAATAAAGGCTCTCAAGTCGTCCCTGATCTTGGGTGTGTTCTCTGCTCCCTTCCAAGGTTATCCACTGTCTCTGAGCACTGCCATAATTTCCCTTCTCCAAGTAGTTCTAGTTTTTCTTGATTTCTATTTTCCTGAGGATTCAACATCAGCGCCTGTTTTGTTATGCTAGTGTCAGGTTTCCTCAGAGTATGGCCATTCCACCTCCACTTCCTTGACATGATTTGTAGGTTATTGTTGATAGCAATGGTAGAATATTTAGTTACAAGGTGAGAAAGTTGAAGGATTTCTGCAGTGTCTATCATCAGTGTCAAGTTATTGTTTACTTGAGCTTCTATTTCTGGCAGCTTCTGCTCTGAAATATCTTCATGTTAGTTATTCTCTCAGCAATATTTACATTCAAATTAAATTTATTTGGAATCTTTTATGATTTCAGTTTCTTCAGCTATGTTGACAAGGATGATTAGATGACAAAACCCATGCCACAGTTTCTTATGCTATGTTGACAAGGATGATGAGATGACAAAACCCATGCCACAGTTTCTTAATCTATGTTGTTATATGATGATGCACGTTTACTGAAGTACTTATTAGAGAGTTAAGAACTATAGGGTTATATGCTTGTTACAGCAAACCTAAAGTCTTTTTTTTTTTTGTCATCAGGAAATGGACCCTGAATTTACAGACAGTTGGTGAAACTGCAAACAATGTTGTCAGACCAGTAAAAAAACAAGTAGGAGCAAGTGTTTGATGTCAGATAGATGGGAAATGCAGAACAGAAATTAAGAACAGAATAGGCCAAGCAAAGACTGCATTTCAGAGAATGGGAAACATATTATCCAACACATCTTTCTCAATGAATGTTAGAAAACGAGTCTTAAATGCTATATTGAACCTATCTTGTTATATGGAAGTGAATTATGGACAATAGGCAAGTCTGCACAAAAATCATAGGAAGCAGCAGAAATGTGGTTTATTAGAAGAATGTTGCGAATCCCCTGGACAGCAAAAATAACTAATGAAGAATGTAGGAGAAGAGCTGGAGAGACAAAAAATATTGTCAAAAAAATAAGAGAGAGACAATGTACTTTCATAGGACATGCAATGAGAAGAGGGGGCATTGAAAATATTATAACAACAGGAAAAATAGAAGGAAGAAGATCAAGAGGAAGACCAAGAGAAATGATACTGGACAGTCTGACGGTATGGTGTGAGAGGAGATCACCAACTGAACTGATGGCCTGCATGAAGGATCGGGTACTCTGGAGAAGCATAATAGCCAACACCAGTCAGCACAGCACACGATGATTATGATGATGATGATGATGATGATGATGATATATAATGATGTCCTCATGCTTAAAATCCTAGGAGAGATATAAGTAATGTTGAAAATGTATAATGATGTCCTCATGCTTAAAATCCTAGGATAGACACAAGTAATGGGGCAGGGATCACCATAGTCCCCATGGTGGTGGACTCTACCAAAGAAATGTTACACAATCTCTGCTTTTTAGCTGAACTAAAGGACTGAAAATGTAGCTGCCATTATCTGCTCACCATCTTACATGGTGCTGTGCCTCAATATCTTCACAGCTTTGGCTGCAAAGAAACCCGGCCGACAGTTTCAGGAAGATAGAAGAAGAGGAAGAATGCAAGGGCAACTTCCTGTCATTGTTTGTTATCTTTTTGCAAACAAACAGCAAACATATATTATATGGATTAGAAAAGAAGGTATATAGAAAACAAATACAAAAATATAACTTTCATCTTTTGTCTTCTTCAATTAACAAAGACTTAAAACAGCAGAGAAAGTTAACAAAAAACAACAAAGAAATGAACATGAAGACATAGCACTCATTTTTGTGCATTATTATTATACCCATGGGATTAATGAAATAACCATGTAGAGATTATGACTGTTGTTGAATATGATGTCAAAACTGCATTCTGGTGTCATATACCTGAAGTCATCCTGTGTATTCAAATTACTGTGGATTTTCTCCTATACTCTTTCATAGTTCTGTTGACTGCAAAGAAAAAAACCAAAAACAAGTGAAAAATGACAGAGTCTAGCAACAAATCCTTTCTTGCACAGAAAACACACACAGAAATGTTGAATCTTTTAAAAAGTTCTGCTACTTTGATTCCTCTTCATTTTTCTTAATTCACAGGAAAGGGGTGGAGGTATATCTTTGTGTCACTGTTCTCAGCAGGCTGCTATATGTGGGTCCTTTGTTCTGACATATCCATCTTTAGCATAGCTTATTTTTAGGACCAGTTTTGCCTTCCCATTCAATCTTGATTCTCCTTGCCTTCCTCAGGCACCTCTTGGAGATAGAATATGTTTACTATGTGCATTTGTGCCTTAAGTATTTATGTGGAGCTGTGGATATAGAATATGTTTACTATGTGCATTTGTGCCTTAAGCATTTATGTGGAGCTGTGGAGATAGAATATGTTTACTATATGCATGTTTGCCTTAAGCATTTATGTGGAGCTGTGGAGATAGAATATGTTTACTATATGCATGTTTGCCTTAAGCATTTATGTGGAGCTGTGGAGATAGAATCCCCCGTGTGGTACCCGGGATCTGCAAAGAATAGGACCAGTGTACCCTACCATGCATGATCGTAAAAGGCGACTAAGGAGGGTTCAGCATAGGGCCAGCAACCCTATCTGGTAAAAAACTATCAGACTGCTACAGAAACAGAAGCAAGGGAAAAAGCAAATGCAGGTGGAAGGAGAAATGCGTATCAGGAAACTGAGCCCATGAAGGTTGCGGATGAAAGCCAGCCACTGGAAGTCCCCAGCCCGACTGCAGACCTCCTGGAACCTAAACAAAAGATGCAAATAGGCAGCTGGAATGTAAGAACACTAAACCAGACTGGAAAACTAGCACAAACCATCAAGGAAATGCACAGATACAAATTAGACATACTAGGAATACAAGAAGCAAGATGGACAGGACAAGGCAGAAGGAAATTAACAACACAGCACACAGAAGATACAATAATATGGTCAGGTAAAGAAGATCTTCATGAAGGAGGAGTAGCATTGATTATAACAAAAGAAGCATCAAGAGCATTGCTGAAATGGACCCCAATAAATGAGAGATTATTATATGCACGGTTCAACTCAAGATTCACGAAGCTGTCTATTATAGTTTGTTATGCACCAACAGAAGCAGCTGAAGAGGAATTAAAAGAAGATTTTTACAACAGCCTCCAAGCCACAGTAGAAACAATACCCAAGCATGATATGCTACTCATCTTGGGCGACTTCAATGCAAAAGTAGGTGAAGGAAATGAAGATAGAAGAAGAATCATGGGAAGAGAAGGAATCGGAGAAATAAATGAAAATGGAGAAAGACTGTGCAGTTTCTGTGAAGAAAACATGATGACCATCGGAGGGACAATTTTCCAACACAAAAACATCCATAAGGTGACTTGGAGGTCACCAGATAAAACCACAGAAAACCAAATCGATCACATACTAATAAACAACAAGTGGAAACGGTCACTACAAGATGTGCGAGCAAGGAAAGGAGCAGATATAGGAAGTGATCACAACCTTCTGGTAGCAAAAATAAAACTAAAATTAAGGAAAGCCAGAATCGGAGAACACAGAAGATACATTTTGATACAAGAAAACTGATAGACCAGCAAACAAGAAATGAATTCTCAATAATACTTAAGAACCGCTTCAGTGTCCTACAAGATGAAGCAGAAATGTCCATATTAGAGTTCAATAAAACACTACAGGAAACAGCAAAAGAGGTGCTGGGATATCGGAAAAGGAGAAAAGAGGAATGGATAAGTGAGACCACATGGGAAAAGATAGAGCAAAGAAAAGAAATCAAGAAAAAATTACTGAACACCAAATCACAACGGCTTAAAGAACGAGTTTTAAGTAATTATGCACAAAAAGACAAAGAAGTGAAGGAATCATGCCGTCAAGATAAACGTCAATATTATGACAACTTAGCAGAAACAGCAGAGAAAGCAGCATATACAAATGACATGAAAACCATATATAAAATCACAAAGCAGATGACAGGTAACTTCAATACAAGATGTGAAAGTGCAGTAAGAACACAAAATGGACAACTGGTCAGTGGAGAAAGGGGAAAAATTGAAAGATGGAGGGAACACTTTAACACCCTACTAAACAGAACACAAGCAGCACAAGCAATAGATATACCTGAAGCAAAAGCGGAACTAAACATCAATACAGGACCAATAACAATAAATGAAGTAAAAGAGGCGATAAAGATGCTAAAATCAGACAGGGCACCAGGTGAAGATGAAGTGACTGCTGAGATGTTGAAAGCAGAAGAAACAGAAACACCAAAACAACTTTGCCGGATATTACAACAAATTTGGGATTTAGAAAAAGCCCCAGAGGAGTGGAAAACTGGTCTTATAGTAAAACTACCAAAGAAGGGTGACCTCAGAGATTGCGGGAACTGGAGAGGCATTACCCTACTGCCACTCACTAGTAAAGTATTTTGCAGAATAATCATCAACAGAATTGTACCAACACTTGAGGAAAAACTTCGGAAAGAGCAGGCAGGATTTAGGAAAGGAAGATCATGCATAGACCATATATTTGTACTTAGACAAATATTAGAACAGGCAAATGAGTGGCATAGCACAACATATGCATTATTCATAGATTTTGAGAAAGCCTTTGACAGTGTCAACAGAGATGCACTGTGGAAAATCCTAAGATGGCATGGCCTCCCCCATAAAATAGTTAATGTAATCAAAGCCCTATACGAGGGTTTTCAGTGCAAAGTTATCTGTGGAGAACATACCTCCAGCAGCTTTAGGGTACAAACAGGAGTGAAACAGGGATGTGTACTATCACCAACATTATTTATCTTGGCAGTAGACTGGTTAATGAAGGAGGCAACATCAGACAAACGCAGAGGATTACAATGGACCCTTGACACAGTGCTGGAGGACCTTGACTTTGCGGACGACATTTGTCTATTATCAAGCAGTCACAAAGATATGCAAGATAAAATAAACAAGTTAACCCAGAATGCAAACAACATAGGACTAAAGATCAATGTAGGAAAGACAAAGTTAATGAAGCAAAATGTGAACAACAGAAATGTACTCAGAGTAGATAACAAGTTAGTGGAGGAGGTCAATGAATTTGTATACCTTGGCAGCAGAGTAGTAGAAAATGGAGACAGCACAGAGGACATCAACAGCAGACTTACTAGAGCAAACCAGGCTTTTGCAATGCTACAGAATATATGGAAATCAAATAAACTAAGCATAAATATGAAAATCAGGATATTTAAGAGTAATGTTCTAAGTGTACTACTCTATGGAAGTGAATGCTGGAAAATCACCAAAACCATAGAAAACAAGTTGAATTCTTTCCAGACTAAATGTTTACGTAGAATTAAAAAAATATTTTGGCCAAACACCATAAGAAATAACATTTTATTGGCAGAAATGCAGATGAAACCACTGACAACAATTATTGAGGAAAGACGCTGGCGATGGTTGGGACATGTGCTCCGAATGACTGACAACTCACTACCAAAAATAGCACTAAGATGGACACCACAGGGGAGCAGAAGTAAGGGTAGACCAAAAGAGACATGGAGAAGAACAACAGAAAGGATGTTGAGCAATAGAGGGCTCACCTGGGCAAGAGCAGAAAAAAAGGCGAAAGACAGGCATTTGTGGAAAACCCTTGCGGAAGCCCCATGTGCCCTGGGCACTTAAGGTTCAGAGAGAGAGAGAGTGGAGATAGAATATGTTTACTATATGCATGTTTGCCTTAAGCATTTATGTGGAGCTGTGGATATAGAATATGTTTACTATGTGCATGTGTGCCTTAAGCATATATGTGGAGTTGTGGAGATAGAATATCGTTATTATGTGCATTTGTGCTTTAAGCATTTATGTGGAGTTTGCATATTTCATTTTAATGGCATGTTGTATAACAAAGACAACCGAAACACCTGAACAAATGAACAAAGAACAAGTGAAGAAATGAGAAGGTTATAATAATTAGTTTTGTGACAAATTAATGAAACTAATGAAATAACCATTTTTGAGCCATGAAATTCATGAAATAATCAGATTTTGTTTATGAAAGTTGAATACTGTTTCAAACAGGATTTTGATGTGATGTACATCCTTCTGTGTTTTTCATCTACTTTTCTCTGTTTTATCTTATTTTGTGGTGATGTTTTCTGGTTTAGAATTATAATGCTATTTCCATGTTCTTCATTTCTTTGCTATTATTGTCTTGAAAATTCATTCATTCATTCATTTGCAGGTCCCTTGTTGAACTTTGCCTCCCTAACAGCACTCCTGTAGGCCGCTCGGTTGTGAGCAAGATAGCCTGCTGCTGATGCATCCATTTGCAGATCATCAACGATGTCTTGCAGACATCTTTGCCTTGGTCTTTCTCTCTTTCTTTTTCCCATTATGTACTTTTCCAAGACAATCTTCTCCAGATTGTCATGATGTTTTATGTGTCCAAAATATTTAAGTTTTCTCCCTTTAATCCTCTTTACTAGCCAGCCTTCTTCAATATTAAGTTCTTGTAGTATGGATATATTTGTTCTTTTTTGCATCCATAATATTTGAAGAACTCTCCTGTAGCATTTACATTCAAATGCATTTATGTGTTTCTCAGCTGTTTTGTTAAGTGTCCAGGTCTCACAGGCATATGTTGTGATGAGAAAGATGCATGCCCTTAAAAATATTATTTTTGTGGTTGTGTCTGTTTCTCTCCACAGATTCTTTAGTTGTTTTACTTTCTGAAGAGCGATAAATGCCCTCCTTTTAATTTCCCTCATTATATCTCCATTATTAGTCTTGAAAATAGAAGTTTAAATATTACATTTTTTGTCTTTTTCAAAGTGAAAATTACTCTCATAATTTTTACTGTTGATTACATTTTTGCAGCAAATCACACTTTCTTTACAGGTGTAACTTGTAAGGTAGAGATAACCAGACCATCTTATCTTCAGATTTGGAAGCTGAGTTACCTGGAAAAATGACAAATGATGAATCAGAACCATTGCTCATTAAGGTTAACTCCTCCCGGAATCAGAGATCCAATGTGCCATCGAGATCCATCCCTTCCACCAGTGGCACCTCAAACACAAGTCTCAGTGATAATGAGAGTTCTAGCAATGATGTGCTTAGGATCACAAGTGTTTTAGATAAGAACATCACTAGCAACTGCCATATTTGGGGTGCACTGGTATGTATAGTTTTATCTTTGGTACTTGAAAGAGCAGTTTTTGATGGACTCACAGGAAACTTTGTTTTGTTCCTTAATTTGTACTCATTCAAATGGAAATCATACCATGCTGTAAGTGTACCTTTCTTGTTCTTTTGTGTCAGCTTTATCATGTCTCTCATTGCTGAATGGATTTCAGACTCATTACTTGGACATTTCAAAAATGTCATCCTTTCTTATATCATCTATACGTCATCATCCCTTCTTATATTGTCTATATGTCATCCTTTCTTATACTGTCTATATGTCATTGTCTCCTCTTGTATCATCTATATGTCATCATCATTTCTTATATAATCTATACGTCATCCTTTCTTATATCATCTATATGTCATCATCATTTCTTATATAATCTATATGTCATCATCATTTCTTATATAATCTATATGTCATCATCCTTTCTTATATCATCTATATGTCATCATCATTTCTTATATCATCTATATGTCATCATCATTTCTTATATAATCTATATGCCATCATTTCCTATATCATCTGTATGTCATCATCCTTTCCTATATCATCTATATGTCATCATACTTTCTTATATCATCTATATGTCATCATACTTTCTTATATCATCTATATGTCATCATCCTTTCTTATATCATCTATATATGTGGCTACATTTTGCTACCATTTCTTGGGCTATGGGTCAGGCACCCTTGTCCTAGGATGTGATGAATATCCACATCAATCATCTGTCATTGCTGTCATTATTTTCAGTCAGAAGTAGAAAGTGCTTTGTGTGATAATATTCATAAGATTATCATCATCATCATCATGTGTTTTCTCCAGAATGAATGTTGGTGGTAATGAATCTCCAGTTCTTTCACTCCATCGCTTTGATGGAAGGGTTTTCCACAAATGCCTGTCTTTCATTTCTTTTTTTTTGTTTGTTTTGTTTTGCTTTTTCCTAGGTGAGTCCTCTAAACGTCCTCTCTGTTGTCATTCTCCATATCTTCTCCTTTACTTCTGTTTTACTGAAGTGTCCATTTCAGTGCTATTTTTATTAATGAGTTACCAGCCATCGCCAATGTCTTTACTCAATAATCAAAGCCAATGGCTACATTTGCTTCTCTACCAGACATTCTAAGGTGCTCCGTGTGCTATTTTTGAAAAGCTAACTCCACATGCTATTCTCTGTTGCTTTACTGAGTGCAAGCCTCTTTATTTCTTATTTGAAACATTTTCTTACTTTAGTTTCATTCTCTGTGTAAATTGTTCCTGTGTTCATTGAAAAAGGCCACATACAAAGATTTTTTTTATTTCTGCATGTTTCTATTTTACCTTGTTCTGCAATTGTTTGGTTTTGCACAGTAAAGGGGTTTCCCCTCTTTTGTTAATGTTTATTGCTGAAATGTTGGCTGCACATAGAAAATGTAGCTGATAACATGCATATGACACTTGGGGTAGCAAGAACAATGCATAGAGGGCATGTTATATGACGATTTTTCTTTTTTTTGGCCTTCTTTCTGTTTAGTATCATTTTGTTTGGTAAGTTCCGTGATTATAAGATAAAAAACTTTGGCCAGAGATTGAGATGCCAGAATTTGTGGAGGAAAATTTTTCTTAATGATACTGTAGGCTATTAAAGGGGAAATATGAGCTTATATGTGTGTGCGTGCATGCATATATATGTGTATTCATTCATTTGCATGTCCCTTGCGGAACTTTGCCTCCCGAACAGCACTCCTGTAGGCCTCTTGGTTGTGAGCAAGATGGCCTGCTGCTGCTGCTGCTGCGTCCATTTGCAGATTGTCAACGATGTCTTGCAGCCATCTTTGTTTTGATCTTCCTCTTTTCCTTTTTCTCATTATGTATCCTTCTAATACGGTCTTCTCTAAATTATCATGACATATAATGTGTCCAAAATATTTAAATTTTCTCTCTTTAATCCTCTTTACTAGCCAGCCTTCTTCAATATTAAGTTCTTATAGTATAGATATATTTGTTCTTTTTTGTGTCCACGATATTTGGAGAACTCTTCTGTAGCATTTACATTCAAATGCATTTATGTGTTTCTCAGCTGTTTTGTTAAGTGTCCAGGTCTCACAGGCATATGTTGCGATGAGAAAGATGCATGACCTTAAAAATCTTATTTTTGTTGTTCTGTCTGCTCCTCTCCACAGATTCTTTAGTTGTTTTACTTTCTGAAGAGCAATAGATGTCCTCCTTTTAATTTCCCTCATTGTATCTCCATTATTAGTTAGTAGTGATCCAAGATATTCAAAACTCTCCACTTCTTCCAGTTTTTCCTCATTGATATATATTTCAGCTGCCTTGTTTGTTTTGTCAGTTTTCATCAGTTTAGTTTTCTTTGCATTAAGATAGAGGTTCTGCTCTTCGATGTTCTTACGGGCTGACATAATTAGTTTTTCCATTCCTTTTTGTGTTGTGGACAGTAAAACTGTGTCATCAGCATATCTAATCTCTGGTATTTCATAACCTCCAATTATTATGGCATCATAATATTCTTTGTCTACATCTTCTCTAACATTCCTCATTATATTTTCAGTATACAAGTTAAATAAGTAGGGTGACAATATGCACCCCTGATGGACCCCTTGTTTTATGTCAAACCAAGTTGTTGTTTCACCATTTATTCTTACTGCTGCTTGTTGGTCTAGATACAGCAGTGATGTTAATTGTATCAAATGTGTTGGAAATCCCATTTTTTCCATTATTTCCCAAAGTTTCTGATGTTGTACACAATCAAATGCCTTTGAGTATTCTATAAAGGATAAATATAGATTCACATTAAACTCTCTGCATTTCTCTATTATTAATCTTAGATTGAATATATTATCTCTTGATCCTCTTCCTTGCCTGAAACAAGCTTGGACCATATTGACTTCTTCTATTTTCTGTCGAAGTCTACCCATTATGATTTTTAACAGAATTTTACTGGCATGACTAATCAGGGCAACAGTTCTGTAGTTTGTGCATAATTTCAGGTTATCCTTTTTTGGCAGTGGTATGAATACAGTTCTTTTCCATTCTTTAGGCCAAATACCTGAATGCCATATCTTGTTGCATAGTCTATGATAGATTGTTGCACACTCCTTTCCTCCTGCTTTAATAATTTCAGCTGTTGTCTCATCACATCCTGGTTATTTACCATTTTTCAGATTCTTTATTGCCCATAAAACTTCCTCTATTGTCGGTTCGGGTTCTTTCTCCTCCAATAATAATTCACACTGTTGATTTCTGTTTCCACATTCGGTTGTTTCGTACATTCCTTTGCAATATTCCTTCCATCTTTCTAGAATTTCCTCTGTCTCTGTCAAGGTATTCCCCATCTCATCACAAAGTACATTTAGCTTAGGTGTGACATTTCTCGTCAATGTCTTCATTTCTTTAAACATTTCACTATCTCTTCCACACTTCTGATGTTCTTCTATTCTTTCACAACAGTCTTGTATGTATTGTTTGTCTTTTCTTGTGTTTCTTTGTACTTCTTTTATTAAAGTTTTATATTTCTCTTTGTTGTTGTTTGTCACTTTCCATTGCATCTTCATTTCTCTACATTGTTTTATCAGTTCTAGTGTACCTGCTGTAATCCATCCATTCTTTTGTGTTTTCTTTACTGGAACCATGTATTTAGCTGCTGTTATTAAGATATCTTTGGCCTGCGTAGCCAATTCATCTGGTGTCATCTCCTCCTGTACAGCCATCAGGATTTCGAAACGGTTCTTCACTTCTATACCGTATTGTTCTGGTATATCTGTAAGTTCAAAGTGGAGTGGTCTTGATCCCATAACTGTCTGTTTTATCTTTATCTTTATGCCTGCTATTAATAACTCATGGTCTGTATCACAATCAGCACCTGGTAAAGTTTTTGCTGATGTTATACATGACCTCCACATTCTTTGCACTAAAATGTAATCTATTTGATTCCTGGTTTTACCATCAGGTGATGTCCATGTGTAAAGTCTTCTTGGATGTTGTTTAAAAAGTGTGTTAGTGATCATTAGCTCATTTTCCATGCAAAATGCCATTAGATTGTCACCTGGCTCATTTCTATGTCCTATGCTAAATTTCCCTACATGTCCTTCATCTTCTGCTCTTTCTGTACCAATTTTTGCATTAAAATCCTCCATTATTAATACAATATCATTTTTCTGTACCTGGTCTATTGTCATTTGCAGTGTGTTATAAAAGTTTTCTACTTCCTCTTCTTCTGCTTCTGATGTAGGTGCATATATCTGAATGATTATTACATTTCTAGGAATGCCCTTAAGTCTGATTGTTAGGATTCTATCACTTACTGGATTGTATGTGTATATATATGTATATATATATATCCCATTTCTATATTGTTATGAGAAGAGCTAGGAGCAAAATAAAACCAGAAATCGCTGAAGAACAGTGCGGCTTCATCGAAGGAAAAAGTACAAGTAATGCCATATATATATAATGAGAACATTGATGGAGAGATCAATAGAAGTAAAGACGGATCTATACTTATGCTTCATAGACCACTGTAAAGCATCTGATAAAGTGAGACACACAGAAATTATAAGAATGCTGGAAAACATCAACATAGATGGGAAAGATCTGAAACTTATCAAAGACATACATTGACAACAATCAGCAGCAGTGAGGATTGAGAACCAAATAGGAGCGTTCCAAGACATAAAATTGGGAGTGAGACAAAGATGTGCTCTATTTCCTTGTCTCTTCTCCTTGTACAGTGAAAATATAATGAGAAATATATAGAAAATGCCAGGAATATCAATTGGCGGCTACAACCTTAACAACTTAAGATATGCGGACAACAAAGTTCTGGTTGCTAAAATTGAAGGGGAGCTATAGGCTCTTTTCTGGACATGTTTCGTGAAAGTAAAAATACAGGTCTCAACCTGAACAGAAAAAAGACTGAAGTGATGATCATCTCAAAGAAAAGAATACCACCAAAGTGTAGCATTACCATCGATGGCACAAATCTGAAATAAGTTGATAGATTCAAGTACTTAGGAACAATTATAACAACTGACGGGAAATGTCATGATGAAATAAAAAGTAGATGTGCTCAGGCCAAGTCAGCATTCAGACAATGAAACACATCTTGTGCAACAGATCCATATCCATGGAAACAAGAATCTGAGTACTTAAATGTTACAGGCAATTTGCTGTTGTCTGATCAGCAAACTTCAGTTTAACCAACATCATATTTGTTGCGTTTCCTTTTTTTAACAGTATATATGATACACTGAGAGATGAAAAGTTTTAAGTTTTTATTTTTCAAAGCCTTTTTTTCAGTGTGAAATGTAAGCCTGCTTGGGGACATAGATCTTTGGCCATTTCATCTCGCTGGACTGGGGCTAATAACTAAATTTCATGGGTCTCTACCTGCGGGTATTTATCATATAAATAAGCAAAAATATGCTGTCATTTGATCAAAAATATTTTTTTACTCTTAAAAAATTTGCAGCCCCATCTAGCTCTCTCTCGCAGCACAACTCTACCTCTCTCGCAGCACACCTCTACATCTCTCGCAGCACACCACTACCTCTCTCACACCACACCTCTATCTCTCTCGCAGCACACCTCTACCTCTCTCACAGCACACCTCTACCTCTCTCACACCACACCTCTACCTCTCTCACAGCACACCTCTACCTCTCTCACACCACACCTCTACCTCTCTCACAGCACACCTCTACCTCTCTCACAGCACACCTCTACCTCTCTCACACCACACCTCTACCTCTCTCACAGCACACCTCTACCTCTCTCACACCACACCTCTATCTCTTTCACAGCACACCTCTACCTCTCTCACAGCACACCTCTACCTCTCTCACAGCACACCTTTACCTCTCTCACAGCACACCTCTACCTCTCTCACAGCACACCTCTACCTCTCTCACACCACACCTCTACCTCTCTCACAGCACACCTCTACCTCTCTCACAGCACACCTCTACCTCTCTCGCAGCACACCTCTACCTCTCTCGCAGCACACCTCTACATCTCTCACAGCACACCTCTACCTCTCTCACACCACACCTCTACCTCTCTCACAGCACACCTCTACCTCTCTCACAGCACACCACTACCTCTCTCACAGCACACCTCTACCTCTCTCACAGCACACCTCTACCTCTCTCACAGCACACCTCTACCTCTCTCACACCACACCTCTATCTCTTTCACAGCACACCTCTACCTCTCTCACAGCACACCTCTACCTCTCTCACAGCACACCTTTACCTCTCTCACACCACACCTCTATCTCTTTCACAGCACACCTCTACCTCTCTCACAGCACACCTCTACCTCTCTCACAGCACACCTTTACCTCTCTCACAGCACACCTCTACCTCTCTCACAGCACACCTCTACCTCTCTCACACCACACCTCTACCTCTCTCACAGCACACCTCTACCTCTCTCACAGCACACCTCTACCTCTCTCGCAGCACACCTCTACCTCTCTCGCAGCACACCTCTATCTCTCTCATACCACACCTCTATCTCTCTCACAGCACACCTCTACCTATCTCGCAGCACACCTCTACCTCTCTTGCAGCACACCTCTACCTCTCTCACAGCACACCTCTATCTCTCTCACAGCACAACTCTACCTCTCTCGCAGCACACCTCTACCTCTCTCACAGCACACCTCTACCTCTCTTGCAGCACACCTCTATCTCTCTCACAGCAAACCTCTAGCTCTCTCGCAGCACACCTCTGTGCCAGAGAACACCATTTGAAAAACTACGCTGTACATCGTTTACGTTTCCTGCCGTTACTCAGACCTAAGGTCTGTGTTTTCTGGTTTCAGTTTGTTCGAGCCAACCCACAGATTCAGCTCAGCTTTTTCAGCTAGTTCTACTGGTGCATCAACATTGGAAGTTTTCTGGGACTTGGGCTTGTGGCATACATGGAAGAGACACAGAGAAGCACAGAGCTTTTTCTACGAATTCATTGCTTGTGCAGTAGCTCTCTTCTGCTCTGTGCTCATACTCGCAGCAGGTAAGTATTAATGTTTCTAAAGCAGGTGCAGAAGTTCCGATACCTTGGAGCAGTAATAAATGCAAAACAGAAGTTAAGAACAGAATAGGCCAAGCAGAGACTGCATTTCAGAGAATGAGAAACATATTATCCAACACATCCTTATCAATGAGTGTTAGAAAATGAGTCCTAAAATGCTATATTGAACCTATCTTGTTATATGGAAGTGAATCATTGACATTAGGCAGGTCTGCACAAAAGTCATTGGAAGCAGCAGAAATGTGGTTTATTAGAAGAATGTTGCGAATCCCCTGGACAGCAAAAATAACTAATGAAGAATGTATGAGAAGAGCTGGAGAGACAAAAAACCTTGTCAAAAAAATAAGAGAAAGACAATGTACTTTCATAGGACATGCAAGGAGAAGAGGGGGCATCGAAAATATTATAACAACAGGAAAAATAGAAGGAAGAAGATCAAGGGGAAGACCAAGAGAAATGATACTGGACAGTCTGACGAGATGGTGTGAAAGGAGATCACCAACTGAGCTGATGGCCTGCATGAAGAATCGTGCACTCTGGAGAATCATAATAGCCAATGCCAGTCGGCACGGCACCTGATGATGATGATAAAGTATTAATGCTCCTAATAGTTTTTGTTTCAAGGATGTTTTTCTGTGTTTTCTTTTATAAATAGTTTAGAATTGCTCTCCTGTATCATAGGTTGTTGTTGCTGTTATTGTTCTTCCTCTTCTTCTCCTCCACGCAGCTGACGCAGTGAATGTGTTGAGACACATATGTCAGGTCTAGTGAGAAATAGGCTACACTGTGAGTACAGCTAAAAAGCAGGGAGGTACAATTCTTCTTTATCAGACTCCACACTTGTGGAGACTGTAATGATCCCCCTGCCCCTTTCAGCCAGACAGCAGTCTGTTTCTGGAGGTACCAACAGAGATGTGATACAAGTTCCTGGTCAGCTGTGGCAACACTGAAACACTAAGGTTTGCTGACTGCTACTTTGGAGACACATTAAATAAACTTTTAAACAATGAGACCCATTGACTAATGTATTAAACAGTGAGACCCATCGACTAAACTATTAAACACTGAGACCCATTAACTAAACTATTAAACACTGAGACCCATTAACTAAGCTGTTAAACACTGAGACTTATTAACTAAACTTTTAAATACTGAGATCTATTAACTAAACTGTTAAATACTGAGACCTATTAACTAAACTGTTAAACACTGAGACCTATTAACTAAACTGTTAAACACTGAGACCTATTAACTAAACTGTTAAACACTGAGACCCACTGACTAAGCTATTTGACACTGAGACCTATTGACTAAACTATTAAACACTGAGATCTATTGGATAAACTATTAAGCACCGAGACCCATGGATTTGTTTTCTCCTCATAACAGTAATTTATGTTATGGTTATTTCTGTATTTATTTACAAGCAGTGTAACCTTGTGGTTACAAAACTTGCACAATAAACAGACAGATGAAACAGTGACCATAGATGTGATTTTAGAAAAGGATGCATTTAATAGCATGGGCAACCAGACATGGCCCTGGGTCAACCCAGCCTCAAAATATGGGTACCTAGGGTTTACCTAAAAAGTAAAACAAAGGAAGCAGGCACTGGCCTCCCTAGCTCAGATGCTGTAGTGGCCTGTAAATGTGAAGACGCTAACATTTCACACATCTATGGCATGCAAATGCTGCAAGACATCGAGACAACCAGAAAAACTCAAAACTTAGAAGCTGCAGAATGCCAAAAACTTTTAAAATCGTAAGTAAAAGACAACTAAAATTTCTTGGACATGACAAGACAGGATTTAAAGTTGCTGGTGATCACTGCAGAACTAAAGGGAAAAAGAATGGATGGAAAGAAAAAAGCTGATCAGGCTGCCCAGTCATGATAAGAAAGGTAACATGTTGAGATAGAAATATCAGAGAAATACCAGATGGAGAAATACAGCACAGCATCACTCATCAGTACAAATGAGAAAAGTAAAATTTCTTAAAGTTGATCATATCTTAAATACAATGACACTGACTCGTCAGTAGAGGTGAGAAAAGTAAAATTTCTTAAAGTTTATCATATCTTAAATACGATGGCACTGACTCGTCAGTAGAAATGAGATAGTTAGATCTATTAAAGGTTATCATATCTTAAATATGATGGCAATGGCTCATCAGTTCAAATGAGAATAGTTAAATTCATTAAAGATTTATCATATAAGGAGGATTACTTGTAGACATGAAGAACCCAAACCCTCTCTGGAGGAGGTCAGAAATGACATTAAGAATCTTAAAAAAAAGAAAAGCCACTGCTTGTGATGAAATAACAGCTGAAATGATACAAGCAGTAGGAGAAAACAGCCACCACACTTATCATGCATGAAATAACAGCTGAAATGATACAAACAGTAGAAGAAAGCAGCCCCCACATTTATCATGCATGAAATAACAGCTGAAATGATACAAGCAGTAGAAGAAAGCAGCCACCACACTTATCATGCATGAAATAACAGCTGAAATGATACAAACAGTAGAAGAAAGCAGCCCCCACATTTATCATGCTCTGTGTTTTAAGAAAAGTGGAAGTTGGCCCAAGGACTGGAAACACTCACCTTACATACCTCTGCTGAAGAAAGGCAATCTAAAATGTGTAAGAACTATACAACTGTCGAGCTTATAAGTCATGCAAGCAAGATATTGCTATGAACCATAGTGAAAAGGATGAAGGGAAAAATAGAACAAGAAATACATGAAATACAGGTTGGTCTCAGACCAGAGGCACCAGAGATCATATATTAAACATGAGGAACATCATAGAAAAATGTAGAGAGTTTAATGTGGAGTTATACACCTGTTTATAGTCCCCATGGTGGTGGAGTCTGCTAAAGAAGCATTGCACACCTGCTGCTTTTTAGCTGTACTCCGGTACTGAAAAAGTAGCTGCCATAAAACACTTCCACTCTGGTACAATGCTGTGCCTTAACACCTCTACAGCATCGGCTGCAAAGAAAACCAGGTCATAGATACAGGGAATTTGTACAAGTACAAGTACAAGTACAATACACCTGTTCTGTAGACTACTCCAAAGCTTTTGACTGTGTACCACATCAACAGTTATGGTCTATTAAGAACAACATGGGTTTTCCCAATCATCTGGTACACCTCATTGCCAAACTATACAAATATCAGGAAGCAGCAGTGAGGGTATATGGCAAACCATCTGATGATTTGATGTACAAAAGGAGTAAAACAGGGACATATCCTTTATCCATACCTGTTTGACATCTACACCGAAAACATCATGAAGAATGTAAGAGATGAACAGTAAACAGCAAAATTTGACTCGCTCAACATTGGGAGGCCACCAGATTCCAGAAATTAGATACGCTGATGACAGTGTCCTTCTATCAAAGAGCTCAGAAGATCTGCAACAGATGATTCTCTCCACCAAAAGACTCAGTGAAGCTAGAACCTCTTTTTAAACACCAGCAAAACCAAAGTTAATGATAAATGACAAAATGAGAAGCGAACACAAAATAAAATTTGGCCATTTTTGTATGCTTGAAAACGTAAATAAATTTGAAATACAAGTTCATTCTCACCACCAATGGCAACTGAGCAGTGGAAATCAAAAGAAGACTAGCAGCTGCATCACAGAAACTGGCACAAATGATGGACATGTGGCAAGGTACCAACAAGAAAGCAAAGTTATATTTACTAAGAGCTTACATATTCACAGTGGCAATATATAGATGAGAAACATGGACACTTAACAAGTCACTAGAAAAGAGAATAACAGAATTTGAAATGTTACAGAAGGGCACTTAAAATATCATAAATCGAATAAAGAAATACTAATGGAATTAGGTGTTTCAGAAAACTGGCTTGTTAATACCATTAAAATTAGAAAGCTGAGATACTTCAGCCACATCAAGAGACACAACAGCTTGGGGAGGTTGATAGTAGAAGGCATAGTGCCCTGCAAAAGAGAACAGGGAAGACCTTGCAACAGGCAGACTCAGGACATCACAGCAAGACTGTATTGCATTCAAGGAGGCTGTGAGAGGGGCAATGTTCTGGAAAGGAGATGTCACATGAATGAATGAACTTGTAGGCACAAATATCCATTATCTTTTTGATTGAAAGATTCTTCGGCATGTTCAGGAAAAGTTTTTTTTTTTATTGTTTTTGTCACTCTATATTAGCCAGCCACTAGAAGGCAGCGCTTTTACAAATATTTTTAAGATAATTCGTGATGCATGTCAAAACAGACAGCATATGTGGCAGAACAATCTGACATCAGTCACAAAGAGGTAAGTTTGGGATGTAACAATTATATTATTATTGAAACCTTGAAAATTTAACCATAAAAATGATGGGAGAAGAAATGAACATATAATGTATATTTAAAACTATGTAAGATTTATACAAATTATAAACTTTATGTTTTTTCACAACAGTAAAGTTTTTCTCTCACAGAAAGTCCCCAGAGTTTGCCCAGCCTCTAAAAATTGGTAGCAGAGAAATCTGGGAAGATAACTGCAGACAGGCATGATACTGAGCACATCACACTTTCATGTTCTGATGGTCTTAGAAATGTGGGCCAAGCACTATATCTCAAATATGCTGTAATGGCATGGAAACAAGAGATTGAACTTTTTTTACCTCTTCATTTGTTTTGTAAAGACTTATTTGGTATTGATTTTTATTATAACATTTGTGAATTTATTTCATCTGTCACTTCAGCTTTGTCATTCTTTAAATTATGGTTGCACTTGACAGATCTCATGCTGGAATAGACGACACCGGAATGGAAGAGAGAAAGATTTCTTTTCTTGACCATGCCAAGCGCCAGTTTGGTGTCATTTTTCACAATACCTTGGTAGAGGGTACTTAAATTTTTGGTGAAGAAGCTGGGAATGATCCTGGCAGTCTTTGCGGTTATGATACTGTACTGGCTTGTGTATTTTTAAGTACTTGATGTTTCCATAAATGCTGGAATCTTTAAACAATCACACTTTTGTTAAAAAAAAAAGTATGTTGAGTAGGGGCGTCTACTCTGATGGCAAATGCCAGGAAATAATTTGGAGTCAAGATCGTAGCTCAGTTCCTTGCAAGTTTCCCAAGAAACAGACTGTGTCACAGCCACAAGGTGGTCATGGTTGAGATTGATGTGATCCTTTCTGCAGCGAAGCTTGTTGAGAAATTTGGCTTTTGCAGTTTTGTTGGGAGGGCATCAGCCTATCTTCATGGCAGCTGGGCACCACTGTCACCTAGATCTGTCATTGTAGTCATCATCATTGTCATCACAGGCTGACCAAGTTACATTAAAAAACAAATTAAAATATGTACAACTGGCCATGAAATGTTTTTCAAGGCTAATTAGACACAGTTTTCTGTAACATTCTCTTATAAACAAGACATTTTTTTTTTCTTTCAGCGTTCTAAAATTGTAGGGAAAAAAAAGGAAGGAACTCATCTGATTAGAAATACAAGGGAGTGTGTGAGAATCATGATCACTAAACATGGCCACTGTTGCTGTGGCACTTAATGGATAAATAAAAACAGCGAGGTTCAGAGTAACAGAAAAAAAACAGTCCAGTTAAGAGGGGGGAGGGGGGGGGGTATTTGGTTTTTTAGTCAGTGACCAATAGCTGGCATGTTTGAACCAAAGTTGACCAAGACCCTGTCTCACCTCCCTTTTGGTACCCTAGTAACAGGTCCTGCCTGGCTAACAGGACAGGGATCATTATAGTACCATGGTGGTGGAGTCTGCTAAAGAAGTGCTTCACAGCTCTGCTTTATAGCTCCACTCAGTGACTACCACGGTGGTGGAGTCTGTTAAAGAAGTGCTTCACAGCTCTGCTTTATAGCTCCACTCAGTGACTACCATGGTGGGTAAGTCTGCTAAAGAAGTGCATCACAGCTCTGCTTTATAGCTCCACTCAGTGACTACCATGGTGGGTAAGTCTGCTAAAGAAGTGCTTCACAGCTCTGCTTTATAGCTCCACTCAGTGACTACCATGGTGGGTAAGTCTGCTAAAGAAGTGCTTCACAGCTCTGCTTTATAGCTCCACTCAGTGACTACCATGGTGGGTAAGTCTGCTAAAGAAGTGCTTCACAGCTCTGCTTTATAGCTCCACTCAGTGACTACCATGGTGGGTAAGTCTGCTAAAGAAGTGCTTCACAGCTCTGCTTTATAGCTCCACTCAGTGACTACCATGGTGGTGGAGTCTGTTAAAGAAGTGCTTCACAGCTCTGCTTTATAGCTCCACTCAGTGACTACCATGGTGGGTAAGTCTGCTAAAGAAGTGCTTCACAGCTCTGCTTTATAGCTCCACTCAGTGACTACCATGGTGGTGGAGTCTGTTAAAGAAGTGCTTCACAGCTCTGCTTTATAGCTCCACTCAGTGACTACCATGGTGGTTGAGTCTGTTAAAGAAGTGCTTCACAGCTCTGTTTTATAGCTCCACTAAGTGACTACCATGGTGGGTAAGTCTGCTAAAGAAGTGCTTCACAGCTCTGCTTTATAGCTCCACTCAGTGACTACCATGGTGGTGGAGTCTGTTAAAGAAGTGCTTCACAGCTCTGCTTTATAGCTCCACTCAGTGACTACCAAGGTGGGTAAGTCTGCTAAAGAAGTGCTTCACAGCTCTGCTTTATAGCTCCACTCAGTGACTACCATGGTGGTGGAGTCTGTTAAAGAAGTGCTTCACAGCTCTGCTTTATAGCTCCACTCAGTGATTACCATGGTGGTTGAGTCTGTTAAAGAAGTGCTTCACAGCTCTGTTTTATAGCTCCACTAAGTGACTACCATGGTGGGTAAGTCTGCTAAAGAAGTGCTTCACAGCTCTGCTTTATAGCTCCACTCAGTGACTACCATGGTGGTTGAGTCTGTTAAAGAAGTGCTTCACAGCTCTGTTTTATAGCTCCACTAAGTGACTACCATGGTGGGTAAGTCTGCTAAAGAAGTGCTTCACAGCTCTGCTTTATAGCTCCACTCAGTGACTACCATGGTGGTTGAGTCTGTTAAAGAAGTGCTTCACAGCTCTGCTTTATAGCTCCACTCAGTGACTACCATGGTGGTGGAGTCTGTTAAAGAAGTGCTTCACAGCTCTGCTTTATAGCTCCACTCAGTGACTACCATGGTGGTGGAGTCTGTTAAAGAAGTGCTTCACAGCTCTGCTTTATAGCTCCACTCAGTGACTACCATGGTGGTTGAGTCTGTTAAAGAAGTGCTTCACAGCTCTGCTTTATAGCTCCACTCAGTGACTACCATGGTGGGTAAGTCTGCTAAAGAAGTGCTTCACAGCTCTGCTTTATAGCTCCACTCAGTGACTACCATGGTGGTGGAGTCTGTTAAAGAAGTGCTTCACAGCTCTGCTTTATAGCTCCACTCAGTGACTACCATGGTGGTTGAGTCTGTTAAAGAAGTGCTTCACAGCTCTGCTTTATAGCTCCACTCAGTGACTACCATGGCGGTTGAGTCTGTTAAAGAAGTACTTCACAGCTATGTTTTATAGCTCCACTCAGTGACTACCATGGTGGTGGAGTCTGTTAAAGAAGTACTTCACAGCTCTGCTTTATAGCTCCACTCAGTGACTACCATGGTGGTTGAGTCTGTTAAAGAAGTACTTCACAGCTCTGCTTTATAGCTCCATACTAGCACTGAAAAAATAGACACTGTACTCACACCTACTTCAGAACATTGCTTTGCTTTGACACTTTACTCACACCAACTTCACAACAATGCTTTGCTTTGACACTTTACTCACACCAACTTCAGAACAGTGCTTTGCTTTGACACTTTACTCACACCAACTTCACAACAATGATTTGCTTTGACACTTTACTCACACCAACTTCACAACAATGCTTTGCTTTGACACTTTACTCACACCAACTTCACAACAATGCTTTGCTTTGACACTTTACTCATGCCAACTTCAGAACAGTGCTTTGCTTTGACACTTTCATGACAGCAGTTGCTAACAACATCCTGCTTGCTGTTCCAGGAGCAACAATAACATAAAGTTGAGAATAGCTCACATCAGAAAGTTGTGGCTTAGATATGTGAGAGCATTAACACTTCACACATCATGTTCCAGGAGCAACAATAACATAAAGTTGAGAATAGCTCACATCAGAAAGTTGTGGCTTAGATATGTGAGAGCATTAACACTTCACACATCATGTTCCAGGAGCAACAATAACATAAAGTTGAGAATAGCTTACATCAGAAAGTTGTGGCTTAGATATGTGAGAGCATTAACACTTCACACATCATGTTCCAGGAGCAACAATAACATAAAGTTGAGAATAGCTCACATCAGAAAGTTGTGGCTTAGATATGTGAGAGCATTAACACTTCACACATCATGTTCCAGGAGCAATAATAACATAAAGTTGAGAATAGCTCACATCAGAAAGTTGTGGCTTAGATATGTGAGAGCAGTAACACTTCACTCACCATGTTCCAGGAGCAACAATAACATGAAGTTGAGAATAGCTCACATCAGAAAGTTGTGGCTTAGATATGTGAGAGCATTAACACTTCACACACCACCTCCAAGACCCACCCACCCCCGGCACACAAAATATCATGGGAAACATTGTAACTTCTGTGGTAGCTTTGACACAGAAACTGAAATCTCAAAAATATCTTTCAAATGAGGCAAGAAAGAATGCACTCAAAGTGTACAATAATTATTATTATTGTTGTTTTTATGATTATTATAAAATAATTGATTTTTAAAATGCTGACATTTTTTTTATTATCAACCATGTGTTAAAAATCTATTTGCATTTAAATGCTGTATTTACAACATGTGCCTTAATTGTGTCAGATGTGAAACAGCCTGAATGCAACAAGTGTTCACTTATTTGGGATACATTCCCAGATGCAGACAATGTTTCTGTTCCAAGGGCTCAGTATGAAACTATCTTTCAGAAGTGCTCCCTTCAATCCAACTAGGACATCTAACACTCCAGTAGTAAGTTTTCAGTCAGCTTGTTTTCTCATTTGGCTAGCAGATTTATGATTTATCTGGTCAGTTTTACAACAATCATGTCCAAGTAGAAAATATAAATATTAAAAGAACAGATTCCTATAAATATCTAGGAACAATATTCAGTAACTCAAGCATTAAAAGAGATGAGACAAGGGCTAGAATACAAGCTGGAAACTAGACATGTTTTGTCCTTAGTCGTTACATTAAAAATTCTACTCCACAGTACCAGACTAAACAAATATACGATGGGTGATTGATTAGTTCTCGGCATAAGGTACACAGGATTATTTGTGGACAAATTTTTTGGGTTATTTCTCAACATAGATAGCAGATATGAAGATAAAGATAAAAAAGACAGTTATGGGATCAAGACCACTCTGCTTTGATCTTAGAAAAATACCAGAACAACACGGTATAGAAGTGAAGAACCATTTCGAAAACCTGATGGCTGTACAGGAGGGGATAACACCAGATGATTTGGCTACACAGGCCAGAGATATCTTAATAACAACAGCTAAAGATGTGGTTCCAGTAAAGAAAACACAAAAGAATGGATGGATTACAGCAGGCACTATAGAACTGATAAAAACATGTAGAGAAATGAAGAAGCAATGGAAAGTGACAAACAACAACAAAGAGGAATATAAATCTTTAATGAAAGAAGTATAAAGAAACATAAGAAAAGACAAAAAAACAATACATACAAGACTGTTGTGGAAGAACAGAAGGACATCATAAGTGTGGAAGAGATAGTGAAAAGTTTAAAGAAATGAAGATATTGATGAGAAATGTCACACAAACACTAAATGTAATATGTGACGAGATAGGGAATACCTTGACAGAGACAGAGGATATTCTAGAAAGATGGAAGGAATATTGCAGAGGAATGTATGAAACAACTGACTGTGAAAGCAGAAATCAACAGAGTTAATTATTATTGGAGGAGAAAGAACCTGAACCGACAATATAAGAAGTTTTATGGGCAATGAATAATCTGAAAAATGGTAAATCACCAGGATGTGATGAGATAACAGCTGAACTTATTAAAGCAAGAAGAAAGGAATGTGCAACAGTCTATCATGCACTATGTAAAAAGATATGGCATTCAGGTATTTGGCCAAAAGAATGGAAAAGAACTGTATTGATACCACTGCCAAAAAATGGTAACCTGAATTATACATAAACTACAGAACTGTTACCCTGATTAGTCATGTCATTAAAGCTCTGTTGAAAATCATAATGGGGAGACTTCGTAAGAGAATAGAAGAAGTCAATATGGTCCAAGCTGGTTTCAGGCAAGGAATAGGATCAAGAAGTCAAATATTCAATATAAGATTAATAATAGAGAAATGCAGAGAGTTTAATGTGAATCTATATTTGTCTTTCATAGATTACTCAAAGACATTTGATTGTGTACAACACCAGAAACATTGGGAAATAATAAAAAATGGGATTTCCAGCACATTTGATACAACTAACATCACTGCTGTATCTAGACCAACAAGCGGCAGTAAGAATAAATGGTGAAACAACAACTTGGTTTGACATAAAACAAGGGGTCTGTCAGGGGTGCATATTTTCATCTTACTTATTTAACTTGTATACTGAAAATATAACGAGGAATGTTAGAGAAGATGTAGACAAAGAATAATATGATGTCATAACAGTTGGAGGTTATGAAATACCAGAGATTATATGGCATATGATGGCTGATGGCTTATGACACAGTATTATTGTCCACAACACAAAAAAGGAATGGAAAAAGTAATTATGTCAGTCCATAAGAACAGAAAAGAGCAAAACCTCTATCTTAATGTGAAGAAAACTAAATTGATGACAACTTACAAAACAAATAAGGCATCTGAAATATGTATCAATGAGGAAAAATTGGAAGAAGTGGACAGATTGGAATATCTTGGATAATTACCAACTAATAATGGAAATACAATGAGGAAAATTAAAAGGAGGATATCTATCGCTCTTCATAAAGTAAAACAACTAAAGAATCTGTGGAGAGGAATAGGCAGAACTACAAAAATATGATTTTTAAGGGCATGCATCTTCCCATCGCAACATATGCCTGTGAGACCTGGACACTTAACAAAACAGCTGAGAAACACATAAATGCCTTTGAATGTAAATGCTACAGAAGAATTCCTCAAATATCATGGACACAAAAAAGAACAATTGTATCTATACTACAAGAACTTAATAGTAAAGAGGATTAAACAGAGAAAACTTAAATATTTTGGACACATTAAATGTCATGATAATCTAGAAAAAAACCATCCTGGATGGGTACATAATGGGAAAAAGAAATAGGAAGACCAAGGTGAAGATGACTGCAAGACATCATTGATCATCTGAAAATGGATGCATCAGCAGCAGGCCATCTTGCTCACAACCGAGAGGCCTACAGGAATGCTGTTAGGGAGGCAAAGTTCTTCAAAGTACATGCAAGTGAATGAATGAGTCCCCATTGCATGATTAAGCACTTAGTCCAGCAATCCTGGAGCATACGGATCTCTTCTGTGTAAAAGTCAGCATCTTTTGCCAGTAGAAAGTGGTCTACAGCTTGAATGACATCATCTGAAGCACATTTGCGACCACTTAGCTCTTTTTTTGAGTTTGGTAAACAGATAATAGTCCGAATGGGCCAAATCTGAGGAATAAAGAGGATGTTCAAGAAGCTGGAAGTCGCGTTCATGAGTGGTTGCCATTGCCACTGCTGACTTGTGAACTGGAGCATTGTCTTGCTGAAAGATGACTCCTCTCGTCAATTTCCCTCTACACTTTTCCTTCAGTTTGACCCACAGTTGCTTCACAAGATTAGCGTAATTGGCCCAGGTGACCGTTCTGCCCTTTTTAAGGTAGTCAACCATTACCACACCTTCTGAATCCCAAAAGATGGAAGCCATCTGCCTGCAGATAGAACCATCCTTGCTTTCTTTGAAAGTGGGGATCCATGATGTTTCCACTGCTTTGACTGTTCTTTGGTTTCTGGTTGAAAATTATGAACCCAAGTCTAATCCATAGTCACAAATTGCTGGAGAAACTTTATAGGATCTGCAGAAAAATGGCCAAGGTTGTCTCTTGACATGTTGAGATGCTGTCGTTTGTGATCAGCTCCAAGAAGTTTCTGGACCCATCAAGCAGAGACCTTTGTCATTTGAAGATCATTGTGAATAATGGCATGAACACGTTCTTGGGATATGCCCAACTCAGTAGCAATGTACCGCTCAGGTGGTCGTCGATCCTCTATTACCATGTCACGGATTCTGCCGGTAGTTTCATCGATGGTTACCGTTCTTGGTCTTCCTGGACATGGATCATCTTCCAGACTCTCCCTTCCATGTAGGAAATGAGCTGCCCATTTCTTCACTGTGCTGTAAGAAGGGGCACTCTTTCCTAGAGTCTTTACCATATCCTCATGATTCTCTTTCGATGATACGCCCTTGATGCAGAGATAGCTCGATGGGAAATTGTACCCATTTTCTCAATTTCTGACAACCCTTACCACTTCATTAGCCTGTAAAAAAATTGCTTGCAGTTAATTTCTTGAAACTTGGTATTTAATCTTACGTTAACCTGCTCTACAAATACACCTAAAATCAACTGTGTATTTCAAGTATGTGTACCTTGTGCAGAGAACTTATCAATTACTCCTCGTAAATACCATACTTAACATGGTGTAAGTGCAGGTAAAACTGAACGTTGTGCGCTGTGCATATTCCACAGTGATTTCTCGTCACCTGTATAAGTTTCCACACTGATTCCTCGTCACCTGTATAAGTTTCCACACTGGTTCCTCGTCACCTGTATAAGTTTCCACACTGGTTCCTCATCACCTGCATAAGTTTCCACACTGATTCCTCGTCACCTGTATAAGTTTCCACACTGATTCCTCGTCACCTGCATAAGTTTCCACACTGATTCCTCATCACCTGTATAAGTTTTCACACTGATTCCTCATCATCTGTATAAGTTTCCACACTGATTCCTCATCACCTGTATAAGTTTCCACACTGATTCCTCATCACCTGTATAAGTTTCCACACTGATTCCCCATCCCTTGTATAAGTTTCCACACTGATTCCTCGTCACCTGTATAAGTTTCCACACTGGTTCCTCATCACCTGTATAAGTTTCCACACTGATTCCTCATCACCTGTGTAAGTTTCCACACTGATTCCTCGTCACTTGTATAAATTTCCACACTGATTCCTCATCACCTGTATAAGTTTCCACACTGATTCTTCGTCACCTGTATAAGTTTCCAAACTGATTCATCGTCGCCTGTAGAAGTTTCAACACTGATTCATCGTAGCCTGTATAAGTTTCCGCACTGATTCCTCGTAGCCTGTAGAAGTTTCCACACTGATTCCTCGTCACCTGTATAAGTTTCCACACTGAATCCTCGTAGCCTTTATAAGTTTCCAAACTGATTCATCGTCGCCTGTAGAAGTTTCAACACTGATTAAAAATGGCAAACGTCAACAAAACAACTTTACCGCCCTCGGCATGGATGTCTAAATTATGATTCGCATTCCTGGAACTGAACAGTGAAAAATAGAGAAACTTGAGCAACTAACATCGAGTTTCAAACATCTATAACTAGTGAGATGAAGTGTTTTTGACGCTGTTAGGTGTTAGGATTATGTTTAAAAAAAACTATAAAACGTGGAAAAGTGCTAAAAGTAAGAAAACGACATCAGTGGAGAAAAATGGAATACATAAGGATACAGACATGAGTCAGATGGAAATCAGAAACTAGATGGACAACGTAAAGAGCAGACAGGAGACATGTAAAAACATAAAGAGACAGGTAGGCAACATATGGATACAGGAGACTGGTGAAAAGCAAAATGAGATAGGCAGCAAACTCAAAAAGACAGGGAAACAACGCCATGAAACAGAAAGGAAACAGATAGAAAACACAAGGCAACATGCAGAAGACAAGTAGAAAACAAAAGGAGACAGATGGACAACACAAAGAGATGGACGGGAGATAGAGAGAAAACATAACGTATTGTAATTAAAAGATCTAGTGATAATAGTGATACATATCAGGCGCCTTACTGTAGCACAACAATTCTAGGAGTCATAACCCAGAGCCTTACCTCCATCCTGTGCCCAAAATCATTTCTGAAATCTCTACTGAAGGCGCAGATTTGTGTGTATTAAGTTGTATAAACACTGAGAGCACGATAATGATATCTTGAGAACCATTCTCCTGAAACAGAAACTTCAGGTCACGTCAGTAGCGATTTGACATAAGACACATCTACTCATATAGGAAATTATTTTTGTTGTTATGACATTGTGTACAGAAATATCTTGTCTCTGTTAAGTTCGGCTATATCTTGGGGGAAAGGGGCAAGGTATCATTACCTGAAATGTATACATGAAATATATGGTCAGCTTTATCGATTTGGTTGTGAACGAGACTGTAATGTCAGAGGTGGATCTTTCTGTAGGAGTATCAATCAAAACACTCTTCTACTCTCACCTAGGGCCATCTAGTAACAGGATGTTGTGTACTACAGCAGCGTGTCCAGTGAGACAAAGGTTCGCTTGTTCTGTTATGGTAATGGTAAAAATGGGAGTAGTAATGTAACCACCCTTTCTCCACAGTCTCTGCGAGTAGTAGGTAAACCACCCATTGTTCACTGTCACATTTTCCCTGGGTAGTAGTAGCTAAACCACCCATTGTTCTCTGCCACAATTTCTGTGGGTAGTAGGTATACCACCCATTCTCCATGATAATGTTCTCTGTGTTTCACATATAAACCATGTATTTTAAACTGTGCTGCTGACTGCAGGTAGAGAGGAAAACACGCGTTGTCAACTGTTCCATTCTTTGTGGGTAGTAGGGCAGTCATACGTTGTTTACTAACCTATACAATACATTTACATTTAATAGTGCGAAGTGGTAACAGTTTCTTTCAATGCTTTCCCCCCATCATATCCGGTCTTTTATCCGACCATTTTATATTTTTGTTCTACTCTTTGCCTTATCCATTGTGTTTTTCTCATTAGAATGGTCTTAACTTCGCATTTTAATCTCAGAACATGGAGACTAACTAAACGGTTTTATGAACATGTCAGCATTTTATCTCAGAATACGAGGGATAAGTGTCAGACTTTATCTCAGAATACGAGGGATAAGTGTCAGACTTTATCTCAGAATACGAGGGATAAGTGTCAGACTTTATCTCAGAATACGAGGGATAAGTGTCAGACTTTATCTCAGAATACGAGGGATAAGTGTCAGACTTTATCTCAGAATACGAGGGATAAGTGTCAGACTTTATCTCAGAATACGAGGGATAAGTGTCAGACTTTATCTCAGAATACGAGGGATAAGTGTTACACTTTATCTGACACTGACATCGTCGTAAGTTGCAATCTGAACAATATTGAGTAGAATATTCTGTGGTCAATTTATTCAGGTAAATGTTAATTATAACGCAAAGTTCTATAATTTGTTGCTTTCTAATATTTTATTACTAGATCTCCCAAGTACCTCTATCCCATACCACAATGAACATTTGTCTTTATTGACAGATCATAAAAAAGGGACAGATATAAATGAAGGAGGAGAATTCCTAAAACTAATGCAGAATGTTACAAGAAAAGATAAATCATTTGGCGCCTGAGAAACATCAACAAACTATAGAGCACAATCAAAAGCCATACTAGAATCCATAAAGGCAATGCAGGAACAAAGACTCAAGAACACAAACATGGTCTTCCTATGTGACTGCAGATCAATTCTTCAAACTATCCATGATGGACCAAGAGACAAGCTGACTAAGAAAGTGACCGAACAACGGAACCAGCTGTTCCATATCAACAAACTGAGATTATAGTAAAATCCTGAAAATTTTGATGTCGGAGGAAATGATGTTGACAAAGTTGCTAAAGAAGGCATGAAAACAGAACAATTGTGACATTAACAAAATACAACACATAACATTCATTTCCTTTTCCTAACTTGTCTGTCCTGCTACCCCTACGACTCTATCCCTTCAATACTATAACACTCCTAGAAGCTGTCTGACTAGTTAGCGCCACATCTCAGACTTGGAGGTACATCGTCTTCCTTACTAACAGCAAGTCTGTCAGACAAAGTCTGGTATTGCCTGAAGAATGCCTAGAAAGAGACACAATGCAAATGCTATGCACACTGTCAATGGAAAAGGCGGATATAGTCCAGTGCACCCTATCACAATGGGATCTGTTGAGAAAGGAATAAGCTGACAGACGTGCCTAATCTGGTAGCAGACAACCATGTCAACAAATTGTCTCCAACAGTTAAGTCAAAACTAAAATCAGCACCAGTACAAGAAAGCAATGGACTAGCCAGCACAACCAACAATCTAACAATCTGATGCTGCAACTCTCGCGTCCAGAAAAAAAACCGCAAAGACACCGCAGGATTGTCGCCCTACAAGACAAATTTTGGTGTGCAAAGCAAGATCTCAGAAATACTGCACATTATGTCCGGACAATAAATATTGATGTCCGAGGCAAGAATCTTGGAACTGAGAAGTAGTTTCACAAAGAAAGCCTATGAGCTGATGTCATAAATTTCTCAGACGCGCTCTAAAAGAACTGCAGGCTTACCTTATTTAAAGTTGGTCAACATCTCCTTAGAAAGAGACCTCTTGGTTTACCTTATTTAAAGTTGGTCAACATCTCCTTAGAAATAGACCTCTTGGTTTACCTTATTTAAAGTTGGTCAACATCTCCTTAGAAATAGACCTCTTGGTTTAATTTAAAGTTGGTCAACATTTCCTTAGAAATAGACCTCTTGGTTTACCTTATTTAAAGTTGGTCAACATTTCCTTAGAAACAGACCTCTTTGTTTAGATTATTTAAAGTTGGTCAACATCTCCTTAGAAATAGACCTCTTGGTTTACCTTATTTAAAGTTGGTAAACATCTCCTTAGAAACAGACCTTTGAACGTACACAGCAATCCTAGCATCTCTTCCATCCATCAAAAGCACCACGGAAGTCCTTGTCTTGAATGTCGCCTAAAACCGTGTGCGATTCCAGTAATATTACATCTAGGGTTTCTATGTTTATATTTCATCTAGGATTTCTATGTTTACATTTTATCTAGGGTTTCTATATTTATATTTCATCAAGGATTTCTACGTTTATATTTCATCTAAGTTTTCTATGTTTATATTTCATATGCGGTTTCTATGCTTATATTTTATCTAGGGTTTCTATGTTTATATTTCATATGCGGTTTCTATGTTTGTATTTTATCTAGGGTTTCTATGTTTATATTTCATATACAGTTTCTATGTTTATATTTAATATACCGTTTCTATTTTTATATTTTATCTAGGGTTTCTATGTTTATATTTCATATACGATTTCTACGTTTATATTTTATCTAGGGTTTCTATGTTTATATTTCATCTTCAATTGATATCTAACCATCCTTGAAAAGCAGGTGACATTCTGAAACCTGTGTTTGGCTTAAACAATGTTAGCCGGATGCCTGAAGAAGTATTCTGAGGGTCTCGGTATCAGATTTGCCGATTCTCAGACAGAATGTGATGCAGACACGTTGCTTGAGTTTGTCAGCCGCCGTAAAGATATCAGAGCGGTCCTGACACAGGCTCACTAAACCTCCAGCAGAAATTTAGCACATGTACCCATTAGAAACAGAATTAAACACGCCATTAAGAATTAAACAGAGAAAACTTACATACTTTGGGCATATTAAACGTCATGAGAATTTAGAGAAGACAGTTTTGGAATGGCATATAATAGGAAAGAGAAAGAGAGGAAGACCAAGGTGAAGATGGCTGCAAAACGTCATTAATGATCTGCGAATGGATGCATCAGCAGCAGGGTATTTTGCTTAGAACCGAGAGGCCTACAGGAGAGCTGTTAGGGAGGCACAGCTCCGTAAGGGATGTGGAAATGACTGACCTATTTAGATGTCATGTGACAGACTGTCAAAGCAGCCTTGAGAGTAATGATCAATATCCATATCGTATTTGTCGAACGGTACAGTCACGGCTAGTACAACCAGAGAACTTTCAGATACCACCTCATATTGTCCAAACCAAAGCAGTAACTAGGATTGATTGCGCTTAAGTGGAATTATAAACTAACGCCTTCTGAAATAGAATAGTTGCATTTCATGTAAAGCAGATATGGAGTATTTTCACATGGAAATTACTGTCGTCTTCAGATTGTACATCCACATGGTGGCCCACCTGTCTCTGCCTAGTTATGCCTCTGGAAAGTGGATGTTATTTGCATCTTTGTGTTATTCTGCAGGATGTGATGTAGTGAGTCACACAAACATTAACCAGCTAAAAAAAGTTTTGTTTGTTATGATATAAAACAAATATATGTGTTTTTTTTAGCCAAGTATGACCAGCTGAACAAGAAGTTTGAGTTGTTCTGAGCCAAATAAGCCAGTCAACAGATGGTAGTTTGATTAGTTTCTTTTATTTCTATAAATAGAGAGGCTGTTACCAATAGTCTCTGTACAGTCTCTGAAGATTTCCTCACTCGCTGTCTGAATCTACTGACGTGAGTACAACCGTTCCGTGTGTGCTGTACATATAACAATGTGCTTGCTGTGAATTATATTCATGCTGTTATTCATTAAGTGAATTATCTTCATACCGTTCGTGATTTGTGTGAATTATATTCATAATGATCTCTTTGGTGTTAGCGTGAGCTATGTTTATACGGTTCTCCTTTGTATGAAATATGCTCGTATGTTTCTCTTTTGTATGAACTATATTTTTTGCTGTTGTTCTTTATATGAACTATAGTTCCACCGTTGTGCAATATAGCTTATATCAAGCTATAAACTGGAGGAGGGGATGAGCTGAGAGAAATGGTTCAAATGCTGTGTTGGTTGTGTGTTGCAGGTAATCTAGCATTTAGTTGGGGTTTTAGTTGTTCCTTGAGTTGTTGTTTGATGGATTTGTAGATCTCCAATTTGTTCATTTTGATTGTGCCCTCAGATCTCGTCCTTGCTCCTATTTTTCTTCCCATATTTTAATATGTCTTCATGTAATTTGTATACCTTATTAAATCAAGTGTGTGGGAAGAATGAAAGATGGAGTGATAAAGGCAGAATGTAAGATGGGCCTGGGCGCCAAATTCTTCAACCTTTTATAATAAATAAAGATCATTCATTCATTCATTGTTGATCAGCCTTGTCGTTTCCGTCGACTCATGGACAGTGTATCCATGTGATGTTTGTTGATGCGCGATTTATCAGTTATTTACACGTGTACATTCGCAAGTATGGGGATGGAAATAAAGGTCAAACCCGACTTCTAGTTCTCCTGCTCATAGATCTATCCGTATATAAGATTATATCTTTAGGAGTTGTGCGTTTATTAATACGTTCATTTACTTCTACTTGTGTTTTTCCCTCCGGTCTTTTTCGGCATTTTCTTGTAAATGGTTTGTGTACTTTAGTGAGATTTTGGTGAGCCTCGCTGCAGTTACTTCATTCATGTTCGGCTGAGATGTGTTGTAGGTCAGACTTACTGTATAAACTAGGAAAAAAGTAGGAACAGCGAGATTAATTAACGAGTACACAGTTGTGACGTTTCGGCGTGAGTCTTAATCATAAAAAGAAAACACACAGGACAAAGAGAGCAGAAACTGACTGTGTGAATGCTGTGTAAAAAATATGAATGGATAAAAAAGAATACAATAAAATAAAATGAACGCAGCACTTAGCTGTGACTTGTAAGAAGCTGTGGCTTGTAAGAGAACGTGTTCAGAAATGCGCATGGTGAAGTGTAGAGAATGTTTAAATGGAGATTTGTGGTGTGTGTGGTAGGTGGGTCGCAAATAAGAAAGGGGGCGTGATAAGGTAGGAGATAGTGATATAATAATAATCTAGACGGGTAACGCGGAATAGGTGTTATAGTTAGGGTAGAGGGGTTGTAATATGATGCTGTGATGAGGTTCTGAACTAAGTGTTACAAGTGAGAAAGGAGTGGAACTTAGTGCAGAGGGATTCTGATAGTGAAAGAGGGGAATGCTAGGTGTAGCTGAATAACGAGTTCAAACAGTGTGGTTCCGGTGTCCCTTATTCCTGAATGTAGGTGTTCTCAAGTCCTAGGCGGCATCTGTCATCAACGTGACATTGTTTGATCAGATTTGCCTCTGTGGTTGAGCCATTGAAATGATTAGGGACTGGTTTCGAAGCATGCTGATGTTTATGTATGCGGTCCCCTAATCTGAGGCTAGTTTCACCAATACATCTTTTCCATAAATTGGCATACGTTATGGGACTCGCATGTGAATCCTTCATGGAGAGTGAGGATAGTTTTAGGAGGGGTGTCGTTTTCGTTTCTCAGACTACAAGGCAGGTAACACAGCGAGGGCGGTTACATTTTCTAGTGCAAATATATGCAAGGTTCCGCTTGAAGAGGCTATGGACGGGATTGTCCTTAATATTTGGTTCCCGTTTGTATGCTAATAAGGATAGATCAGAGAAGATGTCGCGAGTGTCGGGGTCGAGTTAGATTAGTGGCAGATGGCGATAAGGAATTTCTTTTAACCATCTGACCATGCGGGTGAAAAAGAAGCTCTAATTTAACTCTGTCGGATGGGACAACATCTGAAAAAAAGTTCAGAAAAAAGACATGTACATAATCATGACCAGCAGCAGAGTTACATCATAAATATGATTAAAATGATCAATGGTCAGGTTGCAGAATGCTAATCATCAATCCTCTCTTGAAGCGGTAAACATATTTCAGACATGGCAAACTAGTACAGGACTCTCTAAGTTGTCCCTCTGACCCCCAAGTTTGTCTAATGAAGACAACCATCACTGTCTTCACATGCCACCTCGGCTGAGATAATTTTAACAAACACCACAATGTCATACTTTGAGAACCTCACATATCATCATACTGTCATACTTTGAGAACCTCACATATCATCATGCTGTCATACTTTGAGAACCTCACATATCATCATACTGTCATACTTTGAGAACCTCACATATCATCATACTGTCATACTTTGAGAACCTCACATATCATCATACTGTCATACTTTGAGAACCTCACATATCATCATAATGTCATACTTTGAGAACCTCACATATCATCATACTGTCATACTTTGAGAACCTCACATATCATCATAATGTCATACTTTGAGAACCTCACATATCATCATAATGTCATACTTTGAGAACCTCACATATCATCATAATGTCATACTTTGAGAACCTCACATATCATCATACTGTCATACTTTGAGAACCTCACATATCATCATAATGTCATACTTTGAGAACCTCACATATCATCATACTGTCATGCTTTGAGAACCTCACATATCATCATAATGTCATACTTTGAGAACCTCACATATCATCATAATGTCATACTTTGAGAACCTCACATATCATCATACTGTCATACTTTGAGAACCTCACATATCATCATAATGTCATACTTTGAGAACCTCACATATCATCATACTGTCATACTTTGAGAACCTCACATATCATCATAATGTCATACTTTGAGAACCTCACATATCATCATAATGTCATACTTTGAGAACCTCACATATCATCATAATGTCATACTTTGAGAACCTCACATATCATCATAATGTCATACTTTGAGAACCTCACATATCATAATGTCATACTTTGAGAACCTCACATATCATCATACTGTCATACTTTGAGAACCTCATATATCATCATACTGTCATACTTTGAGAACCTCACATATCATCATAATGTCATACTTTGAGAACCTCACATATCATCATAATGTCATACTTTGAGAACCTCACATATCATCATACTGTCATACTTTGAGAACCTCACATATCATCATAATGTCATACTTTGAGAACCTCACATATCATCATACTGTCATACTTTGAGAACCTCATATATCATCATAATGTCATACTTTGAGAACCTCACATATCATCATACTGTCATACTTTGAGAACCTCACATATCATCATAATGTCATACTTTGAGAACCTCACATATCATCATACTGTCATACTTTGAGAACCTCATATATCATACTGTCATACTTTGAGAACCTCACATATCATCATAATGTCATACTTTGAGAACCTCACATCATCATACTGTCATACTTTGAGAACCTCACATATCATCATAATGTCATACTTTGAGAACCTCACATATCATCATACTGTCATACTTTGAGAACCTCACATATCATCATACTGTCATACTTTGAGAACCTCATATATCATCTACGATAAACACTTAACTTGTCCAGGCAAAACCTCTCATGTAAACCACAGAACAGTTGACACAGCATAATACCGACGCAAGCGATCAAAATAACATCAGATGAGTTTATTGTCGGCTCAGGATGATGATGAAGATCATACGATGAATGAACTACTTCCTGTCACATGTCAAAACTCTGTTTGCAACACAGATAACAAATAACATGAATCACTACAGACAACGGTTATCACAAGGTAACGACGAAACACAAGAAGTAGAAATATATCTGGCTCACTCTCAGTAGACACATACCAAGACTAGGAAAACAGCGCTACGTACTTAAAATAATCCACGAAAACACAGGACTGACCCCAAAAGCACAGCTTCCGTACTTTCCATCTAACGCTCAGTTCTACACAAAAATCTCTGCAAGACACTGTTGAGCTCAAAATCCAGGTGGATGCAACAGCTTCTACCCAATAATATGTTTGCTGATAGTTCCTGGAAAAGTTTGTCGAGAAACATGTTTGTTGCGGACACTTGGAGGGTCTAAGCTAAATGTTTTATCTGTTCTGTGGAGTTAGAGGAGGGTCCAGGAAGACAGTCTGGCCCAGAAGGAGGACAATGATGTTTAATCTCTTATGTGCTGGAAACTAACTCTAATACTGTGGAGCACAGTAACACACATGTTAGAGTTGACATCACTGCTCATAAATGCTAGAGAAATAAACTCCTTCAATTCGTCCTCTCGGCCATTCCCTGCATAAATGTATCCTCTAGTACGTCCCAATATCCTCTACTACGTTCCAATTTAAGAAGTTCATTGGCGTCAGGTCGGGTGAAGATGGTGGCCAGTCAGTGCAACTACTTGGCGTGATAAAACATTGTGGGAAGATGTTGTCAAGGAAGATAAGGAGAGGTTCCATACTGCTGAAGGAACAGCTCGGCGATGTCAACCTTCGATGCAGGTTCTGGTACCAAGACGTTGGGCAACATGTTTAGATAACTGTTAGCTTCAATAGTTGCTTGTAGAAAAGTTCTGGTACCAAGATGTTGAGCAACATGTTTAGATAACTGTTAGCATCCACAGTTGCTTGTAGAAAAGTTCTGGTACCAAGATGTTGAGCAACATGTTTAGATAACTGTTAGCATCCACAGTTGCTTGTAGAAAAGTTCTAGTACCAAGACATTGAGCAACATGTTTAGATAACTGTTAGCATCCACAGTTGCTTGTAGAAAAGTTCTGGTACCAAGACGTTGAGCAACATGTTTAGATAACTATTAGCATCCACAGTTGCTTGTAGAAAAGTTCTGGTACCAAGACGGTGAGCAACATGTTTAGATAAGTGTTAGCATACACTGCTGCGTGTAGAAAAGTTCTGATACCAAGAAGTTGAGCAACAGGGTTAGATAATTGTTAGCATCCACACTTGCTTGTAGAAAAGTTCTGGTACCAAGAAGTTGAGCAAAATATTTAGATAACTGTTAGCATCCACAGTTGCTTGTAGAAAAGTTCTGGTACCAAGAATTTGAGCAACAGGTTTAGATAACTGTTAGTATCCACAGTTGCTTGTAGAAAATTTCTGATACAAAGACTTTGAGCAAAATGTTTAGATAACTGGTAGCACCCACAGCCACCTCCAGGACATTACCACTGGGCAGTTAACTCTACTCAGTTACAACTAGTTGGTTAAGTTCACCCTACTCAGTTAAATTTAGTTGGTTATGTTCACCCTACTCAGTCATAACTAGTTGGTTAAGTTCAGTCTACTCAGTCATAACCAGTTGGTTAAGTTCACCCCACTCAGTCATAACTAGTTGGTTAAGTTAACCCTACTCTGTTACAACTAGTTGGTTAACTTTACACTACTCAGTTACAACTAGTTGGTTAACTTTACACTACTCAGTTACAACTAGTTGGTTAAGTTCACCCTACTCAGTTACAGCTAGTTGGTTAAGTTCACCCTACTCAGTTACAGCTAGTTGGTTAAGTTCACCTTACTCAGTTACAACTTGTTGGTTCAGCTCAGTTGTGATAAGTACATGAGGAGCTTCATCTGCCTGGTACATACAATGATGCCTGTTTATGTGGTCTGAAAACTGGAAACGGACTTAAGTTACGGCGACCTGTCCACACTGTTCACGAATGTGAGAGAAAATGTTCATCTCATCCTCTGTCACAGACGTCCGTGGACGTCCAGCGTTTGGTGCACTGAACCAGTAGCATCTCTGATATGATAACATGTCAAACGTGTTGGTCTTGTGTCAAACACCTTCTACTATACTCTGTACATCCTTTCCTCACTTTCAGTCTTCACATACTGCTTCAGTATTCATTATCTTTGCTCTTGAATAGTTGTGTTCCTTGACATCGCTCACAAAACCTGTCAAGTGAACACAAAATAAAGAAAGAAACAGGAAAATGAAAACAAATAAATAAAGGAGAAGAAAATGTCTTGATTTTAACACTCACCCCTCTCTTTCTTTCTCTCTCTCTCTCTCTCTCTCTCTCTGACTCTCATTGACTCTATATATATATTTGTAGATATATCCTCCTTACACACACACACACACATATATATATATATATATATATATATATATATATATATATGCAGGAAACTCTTTACTGTAGAGAGCGGAACAACTACATTTCACTGGTGGAAACAAAGGTGCTTGTTAAAATTACTTGTACACACAAACATGAAATTATTGCGATATGCTTAAAGAGAAAATGAACACATATTTAAAATCAGATACCACGTACAGTTTTATACTAATAAACTGACAGTTATGTCCAGAACTATTACTAATATAACTTTACTTAAAAAAACGTAAAACGAGCAAGAGAAAAGGAAGAAAATAGACGAGTTAAAAATCTAATTTGACTGGAACGACTGGCGGTGCATAGTCCTTCATTTGTTTCTTTATCTTTTGACAAATTCGACAAGTGTATAGCAATGTGACAAGAACAATCATTTCATTAAGTTTTTAACAGCAAAATTAGAACTTTCTTACAAAATCAACATTTCACACATTTGAGTCAGCCATACACGGACTGCAGAAGTTTAATCTCCTCTTTATTTTCTTAGTGTTTAGACATTACAGCCGGTACTCCTATATAAATCACAGAGATGCGTTCAACTACTTCAAGGCAGGTCCCAAGTCAGTGCAAGCAGCTTCAAGTCGAGTCTCAGGTCATTACAAAAAAAAACTTCAAGTCGAATCTGAATTCCTTAAAGAAAAAAAGTTTCAAGTCGAGTCTCAATTCTCTGAAGACTTAAGAGCCCTACTGATAAAGCTCATTCAGTTCTGGCGTCTCTCTACGTCGTAAATTTTTATTGCCATTGTTCTACAATAAACAGATGATCAGGTAATGACTGGATGTGCACGTAGAAAAACATAACAGACCGTAGATTCAAATTCGGGATGTATGACAGCATGCAAGGCAATGATAGAAGTGAATTATACTTTGTGTTACTAATATTGCTGTAAAAAGTAGATGAAAGTAGAAATTATCACTGATTATACATATATATGTAGAATTCCTGTTTCCATGCCATTAAACGGGAATTTGGTGTTAGGTCCGTATTTTCCACGTCCTTCGGCAAATGAAAATGTTATGTGTTCAGTATCACGCCTGGCCGCTTTACCTTCTTACATTTCTCTAGTACCCATTTTTAGAGACTGAGTGAACACTCGGGCCTTGTTCGTTGTGTAACAGAAAAAATACCACTGTTGTGAATGAATCTGGTACCACTGGAATAGTAAATCCAGCGGCAAAACGCGCAGTTAACCAATATATACACACACTAGCTGATTACCCGGCGTTACCCGGGTATTTATTTTCCCAATCATCAAACTTATTTTCATTTCCACAACCTTCTAGTCGGTTCTACAACGTTCTATTCAATTCCACAACTTTCTAGAAGGTTCTAAAGAGTCTAGAGGTTCTACAGAGCTCTATTCCTTCTATTCGACTAAACGTGGGCTTAATTGTCATCAGAACTGTCACCAATCAACTTAGCGACTAAGAAAACTATGGATTCGACACTAGTCTCGGTCAATTTGGACAACATATTTTTCACCACTTCTCACTCCCCCTCCCCCATGCTGATGGGGGCTGAACTTGCGAGTGACACTATTCATCTCAGTCACCCCGAAAACTATGGATTCGACAGTAATATCGATCGTTTTCGATTATTTGTACATGTCACCAAATCTCACCACCCCTATTACCCCATGCCGATTGGGGCTGAGCTTTGCCTTAAACAGCATCGGGAGTGTCACTATTCATCTCAGCGACCCAAAATACTATGGATTCGACACTAATATCGGTTGTTTTCCATTATTTGTACATGTCACTCCATCCCATCCAACCCATAGGTCTCATGCCTTTGATGGCTGAACTTAGACTTAAACGACATCGGGAGTATCACTACTCTTCTCATCGACCCCGAAAACTAGGGATTCGACACTAATATCGGTCGCTGTCGATTATTTTTTTTCATGCCACACCTTCTACCCAAACCCGCAAGGGTGATAGGGGTGTCATACTCCACCCCCCACCCCCCACAACAGTAGTTTTTTTACAGATTGAAAGTCATATGTGTACCACGTTTGGCTGAAATTGCTCCAGGTGTTCCAGAGGTATGCTGGAACATACATACATTTGTGTATATATATATATATATCTTACATCTTTCATCCTTACCGTGGTGCTAAACGTCAGTGGGGACCGCATGGTATCCACCAAGATTTCATGTCTTTGGCGAGTCTTTCAATCTCATCAACGTATGTTATGCTCACTGAACTGGTTTCTCTTAATAATTTCCTCTTTAGAGTTTCAGGTTGTCGACCTCTTTTTCTTTGTCATGTTGTGTTTCACTTGATAGCTTGTTTGAGGATCATCTGATTGTTTCTTCTCATCGCATGATCGATATATGTCCATCTTCATCTTCTGATGTGCTGAGATCAGCACTTATATAGTTAATATACATATATACATACATTCATATATATATGTATATACACATACATACACACATATGTACAAACATACATACATTCATATGTGCATAAATTCATACATATATACATACAAACATATATATTCATAGGTAATACTTACATACATACATACATACATATATACATACATAAATACATTTACACATACACATTATATACATACATACATAAATACATTTACACATACTGTATACATACATACATAAATACATTTACACATACATACATACGTATATACATAATATATATACATGCATACATACATACATACATAAATACATACGTACATTTATACATACATACATACATATATACATACATACATATATACATACATACATACATATTTACATACACACACTTATATCCGTATATATATTCTCACAGAAAGCTGATACCATGAAGGTCATTATGTTTGCTGTTCTGCTGTGCATGTTGGCTGCTCTGTCAGATGCCCCTGAGTATTTCTCTATACACATATTAAAGATATAATCTCTGACTTGCTTTCTCTGCTGTTGATGATAAAACAACACAAAAACATGGTAACAGCGTGTATTAGTTCTAGATAAGAGAGTTTTGTTTTTGACAAATATATATATATATATATATATATATATATATATATATATATATATATATGTATACACACACATATATATATATATATATATATAAGATCGGACAATTAAGTAATGAGACTAATTACATAAAAAAAACAACAATTGAAGATATAACCTGTATTTTATTCACAGTAAGCTCCTTTGTGCATTGATACAGCGATTTGCACGATCTAACAAACACTGGAACGATCTCTGCAGTTCTTCTGTTGGTATGGCCATTAAACTCGATGTTACGGCCCTTTGGATGCATCAGTATTGGCAAAGAAACGTCTTTTCTGTGATAACTTTAATTTTGGAAATAGAAAATAATCGCTGGGAGACAAATCTGTGAAATAGGGTGGATGTTTGAGAATATACACTTGTTTTTGGCCAAAAATTCCTGTACAACTACTGTCCTGTGAGCCTGTGCATTATCATGAAGAAGGAAAAAACTGCCAGGTGTTTAATACTCTGCTCGATCTCGGAGAATCCTGTTTGAATAGGCGTTTCAAAATAATTAGATAAACTTTGACAGTGACAGTCTACCCTCTGGAATAAATTCTTTGTGAATAACGCCATTGCTATCGTAGAAGCACACCACAGATTGTTGTTACTTTCGACTATCTAAGACGAATGTTTTGGCTTATGGTGATGATGATGACTTCCACTGAACACTTTGGCGGTTAGTTTTGGGATCATATCGGAAAATCCATGTTTCATTCTCTGCAATAATCAAATTTATAAAATGTTTATTTCTGCGACACATTTTGATATTGTCTTTTGCGTACTCAACACGCTGATGTTTTAGTCATCAGACAACGAACATGGTACAAACCGGCAAGCAACTTTTTTCTTGCAAAAATCTTGCACTAAAATTTTACGAATGGCCTCTCGGTTAATACCAAATTCATCTGCCATCATTCTCACTGTCAAACAACGATCTTTCTCTATCCGTTCTCTGACTTTTGCAGTGAGTTCTTCATTATGAACAGAAATTGGGCGTCCATGTTCAGTTGCATGTGTAATCGTTTCCACACCATCGTGAATACCACCTGAATATCTGTGCACGAGATAAACAATTTTACCCATAAACGTGTCGCATCATTTCAACTGTCTCATTTACACCCTATTCGAGTTTATACATAATTAAATGTTAGCTTTTTGCTCCATTCTGATTACTTAACAATGTACCTCTGACTAGGTCAACAAAATGGCGGCTTGTGGGCCGTCTGCTTATCGAGTGGCGATGAAAAGTTACCAGATCATAGACGAAGGTTGCCTATTTGGATTCCATGGTTTGTTTAATAGATGGCATTTTTGTCTTGGCCATAATAAGATCAGTCTCATTACTTAATTATCGAACCTTGTATATATAGTCGAACCCGCTTAATATCACATGGTCAGGACCGTCAAAATATGGTGATATTAAGCGGAGTTGACATTAAGCGAGGTCCATTACAAGTGCCTTAACTGTGATAAAGCAACTTTAATCGTTGATTGACTGACCCTTTTTCATGCAGCAAGCATAAATTAATCGCTGTCTTGATGTCGATCTGGGCGACACGCTTTTGTTCCACAGCATGCAGCACATGACGCACTATTCGCTTTCCATGCTGTTGCTTCAAGGCGTAGACGATAGCTTGTTCGAATGGCTGCAGCACTTTGGTTGTGTTAGTTGGCAGTAAAACAAGCTTTGTAGTCATCAGATTGGTGACGTCATTATGTGCCGAACAGTTATCAACAAACAAGAAGATTTTTCTGTTCATTGGGTTCATTTTGTTGTCGAAAGAAAGATCAGTCCTCAATTAGTTCACTTATCATCCAAACACGTTGACTGGACTTGTAAGCGATGGGGCAGTCTCTTTATGTTCTTGAAGCTCCGCGGATTTCGTGACTTTCCGATAACAAGGACCGGAGCCTTCTCAGTGTCAGACATATTATAGCACACGACAGCTGTTAAGAGATCTTTAGTTCATTTCGGTTATCACACTTCCAGTCAAGCATATCAATTTCTCTCGCAAAGTGTTCTGTATTCTCCACCAACATAGGATCACACAGAGGCAACTGTGCAGAACGTGTCTGCTTGAACCATTTCAGCAGACCACACTCAACATCTATATAAGAACTCGCACGCTTTCGCTTACAGTTTGACCTGACTAAAGACGAGTGAAAGTCTCGTTCAATTTTTAACAAGTTTCGATACATTTGAAATGTCAATTTCCAATTTATCGGCAATGTCGTTTCTGGTAACTTTTTCATTAGTTTGCTTCATAATATTTTAGTTCTCAAATCAAAGTTACCACATTTGCGTTTAGTAGCCATTATCTGTCACAACGAGAACCAGAGAGAAGTTCCCGGCTATACGATTCGAGACTGACCACCTATCAACTCGCGTTGCCAACTTAAAACCGCCCACGTCTTGATAAAGCAGCCAGTGACCGAAAGAAGCCAGGTTTTAATCACGAAAGGGCGGCTTTTCATTCGCACTGAGTTTTTATGCCCGCGTGTTCAAAAGATTGATGTGGCACGTACTCGGTGATCAAACGGCGGCCCTTTCTTTGATGAGTCGGGAAGCTGATAACGATTTGTGAGATATTTATAGCTTTTTCTCGCCCAGTTGTGATGTAAAACGGAGTCTTTAACCCTCCGGATACAAAAATACGGTGACATTAACCGATTTGTGGCTATAAGCGGGATGCCATTAACCGGAGTAAAGTCCATTAATTACTTGCTGGAGTTGGTAGGGGATACAAATTTCTGTGACAATATACAGGTTGTGACATAAAGCGATGTTAAATTAAGTGGGTTCGACTGTATATAAGGGTAAAGTAGAATGTATAAACTAGGAAAAAAGTAAGAGCAGCTTTATTACTCAAGAATGAAAAATATACTTAGAACGGACAGCTCAGCAAATTAACATACCCCGGAAGCTATATAGAGTAGGATGGAGAAAAAGAATTAGAAATGCCATGGCAACATTGGCCTTGAACAATCTTGAGAAAATATGACAAACAAAAGTTACAACCACGGAAACAGAGCTAAGAGTATTCAACTGAAATGTCATATACACCATAATGTATGCTCGTGAAAGTAAGTTGGAAAACAGCTAAAGAAATATAAAAAAATTAGATCTATTTGAAAACAAATGTCTAAGGAAACTATTCTGCACACAATTGAACGAATCCAGGACCAAGTCAGAGATAAGGAAGATGAGCATATGACAGCCTGTCTCATGAGTGATGCACGAAAAAGAAGATGGACATACATCGGCCAATCAGAGAATTATAAAACAAGCTATCAAATGGGACACAACAAGAAAAAGGAAAAAAAACGACAACATTGACCACGTGAGAACATTGTTAAGAGAGACTAAGTTAGTAGGTATAAGATCCCTTGAGGAGGTTGAAGAGCTCTCCAAAAAACAGAAACAAAACATGAAGAACTACAACGCTTGCCCTGTGTGGCCATAACGGTACAGGTAATGTGGAGGATATCAAATATATATATATCGGGTCCGGCAGAAAGCATGGCTGGATTTAACTGACGTAGTGCGCAGAAACTGAATATGTGTGGAAAAAAACATGACGTCAGAGATGAAGCAGGCAAACGGTCATTTTTAACAATGTATTCTTTGCAAATACAACATCGCGCATTCACCGTTGAAACTTGTTTTAAAAGTATAGAATCGTCTATTACTGTACAATGAAAGTTCCGTCGCCATTTTTAGTTGCATCCCCGTGATAATGTTCGCGATCAGAGGACAAAACACTTTTGAGATGAGTCCAAAAATGTAAGGAAACCGCTAATTGCCTTAATAACAAGTCTACTGGTCGTCCAAGAACTCAACAGACACCTGAACGAATTCAAGAAGTCTGCAACGCATTGCTTCGTAGTCTTCTGCGATCAGCTGTTGGGAACGCTTTGGCACCTGTCATCCTCTAACTGTTACTAGTGATCTTTATGTGCAGATGCTAACTGAATACTTCATTCTGGACTTGGCCAATAGAAATAAGAGACTAATATGGAGAAGATGGAGCAATTGCCCACACAGCCCGTCAGTCCATGGCCATGCTGCGACAAGCATTTCCCAGTCGTCTTATTTCCAGATTTGGGGATATTCAATGGCCGGCAAGGTCACCGGATTTATCGGCCCTAGACTTCTTTTTGTGGGGGTATCTCAAGAACAAGGTGTATGCTAGTCGATCACAGTCAGTTGTAGACCTAAAAGATCAAATCCAACACTGCATTCAAAATATCCATTTGAACAAGTTAAATGGTGTTATACATTGTAGGAATTTTACAGACGCTTGTCTGAATGTATCAAATGTAATGGCGGTCATCTAACCAGCGTAATTTTCAGAACCTAAATATGATTGTCAATAATAATAAAAATCCCACTTTTCTGAGTTTCATTTCACCTTTTTTAACCAAAAACATGTATAGCGCTTATGTATTTTCTATTTTTAAAATCCAGCTATGCTTTATGTCGGATCCTGTATATATATATATATACATATATATATATATATATATATATATATATATATATATATATTCAATCATTCATTCATTAGCATATCCCTTGCTGAACTTTGCCTCCCTAACAGCACTCCTGTAGGCCTCTCGGTTGTGAGCAAGATGGCCTGCTGCTGATGAATCCATTTGCAGATCATCAACGATGTCTTGCAGCCATCTTCGCCTTGGTCTTCTTCTCTTTCTTTTTCCCATTATGTACCCTTCCAAGACGGTCTTCTCTAGATTATCATGACGTTTAGTATGTCCAAAATATTTAAGTTTTCTCTCTTTAATCCTCTTTTCTAGCCAGCCTTCTTCTTGTAGTACGGATATATTTGTTTTTTTTTGTGTCCATGATATTTGAAGAACTCTTCTGTAGCATTTACATTCAAACCCAAATTGACGAGTATGCGTTTATCAGCTGTTTTGTTAAGTGTCCAGATCTCACAGGCATATGTTGCGATGGGAAAGATGCATGCCCTTAAAAAATCTTATTTGTGTAGTTCTGTCTGTTCCTCTCCACATATTCTTTAGTTGTTTTACTTTCTGAAGAGCGATATATGTCCTCCTTTTAATTTCCCTCATTGTATCTCCATTATTAGTTAGCAGTGATCCAAGATATTAAAAACTCTCCACTTCTTCCAGTTTTTCCTCATTGATACATATATCATGTGCCTTGTTTGCTTTGGACATTCCTTTCCTCCTGCTTTTATAAATTCAGCTGTTAACTCATCACATTCTGGTGATTTACCATTTTTCAGATTCTTTGTTGCCCATAAAACTTCTTTTATTGTCGGTTTGGGTTCTTTCTCCTCCAATAATAATTCACACTGTTGATTTATGCTTTCACAATCGGTTGTTTCACACATTCCTCTGCAATATTCCTTCCATCTTTCTAGAATTTCCTCTGTCTCTTCAAGGTATTCCCCATCTTGTCACAAATTATATTTAGCTTAGGTATGACATTTCTCGTCAATGTCTTCATTTGTTTAAACATTTCACCATCTCTTCCACACTTCTGATGTCCTTCTATTCTTTCACAACAATCTTGTATGTATTGTTTTTTGTCTTTTCTTATGTTTTTTCGTACTTCTTGTGTTAAAGATTTATATTTCTCTTTGTTGTTGTTTGTCACTTTCCATTGCGTCTTCACTTCTCTACGTTGTTTTATCAGTTCTAGTGTGCCTGCTGTAATCCATCCATTCTTTTGTGTTTTCTTTACTGGAACCATGTCTTTAGCTGTTGTTATTAAGATATCTCTGGCCTGTGTAGCCAAGTCATCTGGTGTCATCTCCACCTGTACATCCATCAGGATTTCCAAATGGTTCTTCATTTCTATACCATATTGTACTGGGATTTTTGTAATATCAATGTGGAGTGGTCTTGATCCCGTAACTGTCTTTTTTATCTCTATCTTCATGTCTGCTACTAATAACTCATGGTCCGTGTCACAATCAGCACCTGGTAAAGTTTTTGCTGATGTTATACTTGATCTCCACCTTCTTTGCATTAAAATGTAATCTATTTGATTCTTGGTTTTCTCATAAGGTGATGTCCATGTGTAAAGTCTTCTAGCATGTTGCTTAAAAAGTGTGTTAGGAATCATTGGCTCATTTTCCATGCAAAATGCCATTAGATTGTCATCTGCCTCATTTCTATGTCCTATGCTAAATTTCCCTACAACATGTCCTTCATCTTCTGCTCTTTCTGTACCAATCTTTGCATTAAAATCCCCCATTATTAATACGATATCATTTTTCCGTACCTGGTCTATCGTTGTTTGCAGTGTGTTATAAAAGTGTTCTACTTCCTCTTCTTCTGCTGCTGATGTAGGTGCATATATCTGGATGATTGTTACATTTCTAGGAGTGCCCTTATGTCTGATTGTGAGGTTTCTATCACTTACTGGGTTGTAACCTAGTAATGCCTTTGATAATGATTTGTCCAAGTAAAAAGCAACTCCATTCTTTCCTCCTAATTCTCCACCAGAGTTATAACGATATTATC
>CM019713.1:80877214-80889377 GCA_009760885.1 Achatina immaculata | reverse complement strand
AAACACCATTCTTGGAGCAGAATATTTTACTGTTAGCGATTCTGACATTTCTGTGACAAAGAAAGCTGAAATTGGAACTGTCAAACTAGAGGGCGACATTTCTGTCAAAGTCGTGGACACACCGGGTATTGTGGACACATGTCTAAACAAAGCTGAATGGATGAAGAATACAATCAAAAATTTAAGTGAAAGTTTTAAATATTGTCCCGACGGTTTTCATGCTTTGATTGTGGTAATGAAGTATGGGATCAAATTTACGAGGGAAGAGCAAGACGCAATAGATTTTCTGAGGTTCGTGTTTGGTGAAAACTTTATCAAAGAGCATTGTATTCTGGCTTTTACTAATGGAGAAAACTTTGACTTACAAGCTCAGCAGACAGAAGACCTGACATTTGATGAATGGTGTCAAGGTCAGGCAGGGGCTCTGGGTGATCTGATCATGGATTGTAAAAACCGGGTAGTGCTCTTCTACAATCTGACACCGGAGAAAAGATCACAGTCTTCTGATGCATTGCTGCTTTTGCTTAAAGGAATCAGGGCACGTTACAGCTCTGAAATGTTCGACATATTCCGAGATTCACGAGAAAGAGTTATCTTAAATGCTGATTTGCTTCAGTTTCAGAACTATATTCATGTCAAGCAAAGTTCAATAACAGCCTCACTTGAGACTCTAAAGCGATCTGGAAACTCTGGAAATCTAGAAAACCAACTTGATAAACTGAGAAGTAAGGTAGAGAAATTACAGAAGAAAGTACTGAAAAAAGATGGAGAGGCAAACACATTAAAACACTTAAAGATATCTCTTGCGTGCCTCGCATTTGACATTGAAAGTTTCAGAATTCAGAGCAGACGAAACAAATCAGAAGGTAGCCAGGGATATCCACACGGTTCTAAACTGCCTCATCGACCAGACCTCCAAACCAGGAAGTATTTTACAGACCAGGGTAAACAGACAGACACTGGAGACGGTGACGCTGCTGGCGACAGACGGGTAGATGATAGATCAGTTCCTCAACTAAAGGGTCAGTCAGGCCACCGACATCGGAAACAAGATGTAGAAGACAGTACACAGATTCACAGCAAAGCAACTAACGTCCCCGAAGAAATGGTGAGTGATGAGCAAGACTGTAAAATGCAGCAGAAACGTTGTGAACCCATGAAGGAAACTTCAAGCAGTAAGGAGACTGAAAAGAAACCTAAATACTGTACTCAGAAAAGTCCACAGCAATAAAATGGAAAAATAAAGGCCAAAAAAGCAGAATAAAGTAAAATAGGACATTTTGTAAAGTTGTATCCAATAACAAGAAGTAAATCATGAAGTTGTACATGTGTTATTATTTGCAACTGTGATACATTTAATCACTCGACACTCACTGAAACACATAAAGCATTCGCTAACCATAAACATACCCTTAACCCTAAACCCAGCTCATACCCCTAAACCTACCCCAAAATCTAAACATGTCGATGACTACGTCAGTACACCAAATTCCATGTACGTTCCAAGTAATCTTTTATGTCCAGTTTCAGATGTGTTATTTTTTTTATCATTTATCCATTTGTTGTAAAATGTATTTTTAATTTATAATACCATCTTTCTGTACTGTTTTTCCGTGCTTATGTCGAATTTTATAACTGTAGGGGGAAAAAGTACAACATAATGCATGCTCATTAAACATCTTATTTTTTTGGTTATGTCTGTTTGTCTCCACATATTCTTTAGTTATATTACTTTCTGAAGATCGATAGATATCCTCCTTTTAATTTCCCTCATTGTATCTCCATTATTAGTTAGTAGTGATCCAAGATATTCAAAACTCTCCACTTCTTCCAATTTTTTCTCACTGATACATATATCAGCTGCCTTGTTTGTTTTGTCAGTTGTCATCAGTTTAGTTTTATTCGCATTAAGATAGAGGTTCTGCTCTTCGCTGTTCTTACGGACTGACATAATTAGTTTTTCCATTCATTTTTGTGTTGTGGACAGTAATACTGTCTCATCAGCATATATAATCTCTGGTATTTCATAACCTCCAATTGTTATGGCATCGTAATATTCATTGTCTACATCTTCTCTAACATTCCTCATTATATTTTCACTATACAAGTTAAATAAGTAGGGTGACAATATGCACCCCTGACGGACCCCTTGTTTTATGTCAAACCAGCTTGTTGTTTCACCATTTATTCTTACTGCTGTTTGTTGGTCTAGATACAGCAGTGATGTTAATTGTATCAAATGTGTTTGAAATCCCATTTGTTCCATTATTTCCTAAAGTTTCTGGTGTTGTACACAATCAAATACCTTTGAGTAGTCTATAAAAGACTATAGATTCACATTAAACTCTCTGCATTTCTCTATTATTGATCTTATATTGAATATATGATCTCTTGATCCTCTTCCTTGCCTGAAACCAGTTTGGATCATATTGACTTCTTCTTCTATTTTGTTCATACTCCATACCCAAAATATGAACTTATTTCTGCCAATACTCAAGACCCACAATATGAACTTATCTCTGTCCATATTCCAGACCCAAAATATGAACTTGTCTCTGTCCATAATCAAAATCCACAATATGAACTTATCTCTATTCATATTCCAGACCCAAAATATGAACTTGTCTCTGCCCATACTCAAGACCCACAATATGAACTTATCTCTGTCCATATTTCAGACCCAAAAAAATGAAATTATCTTTGCAATAGTACAGACCCACAGTATGCACGAGTATCCCTCGCTCTTCATTCTGAAGTCAGTATCTCTGCATTTGGTCCTCTCCACTCCATCTACCTGCCCCCCAACCCCGTATACACAAACTAACACGCTTTGACTGCTCGCTTTAAATCATTATTTCATTCTCTTGAATACTATAAAGCACTGTTAAACAGTTATTTGTTTAACGTCAGAACCTTTACATAGATTTACGCCGTGTAACTGAACTAAGTAACAACACAACAACCCAGGCTAACAATAACAAGACCACTACGTTGTCAGAAACACAAACATGGCCAGTCTAACGTGAATCACAGCTCATCTAAGATGACAAACGCGAAGTTAACACTGAGTCCACATATCACAGAAGTCAGGAGTTGCAATAATAGCAGGAAAAACTTTAATGGAAAGCCAAACGCGTGTATGAATGGTTGCACAAATGGAAGCTGCGAATGTAACCTTAGATGAATGAATCAACAAAAAGTACACAACCTATCTGAGCAAGCTGCGATCGTCATAGGAATCTGACACATCTAAACTTGAAACAAAACAAACTGGTCTAATCATTCCGAAATTTTTGTGGGCAGAATTGTCTTGAAAAGACCAACCACGTTCCCAAAACACTACATAATGATTTACACAACAATGTTTTCTTAAAAAGACAACCAAACTTACAGAAAACCTACATAATCATTCAGACCAACACGACCAATAAAAAACAAAAGAACTAGACGTCCTCTCTCACACATCTAAAACAGAAGTCCTTGCCCAGTGCAAAAGGAACCCCAGACCCCGTGAGCAAATGGCCAATGGGAACATGGAGAAAAACTTGCTTCCTGCTGGCAAAATCACCTAGCAGTAGTAAACAACTTTGACCACAATTTACTGAGTTAACCTCTATTCTGCTACAGAACATCTCTGTTAATCTGTTATCGCTTTAAATTTAGCGAGAGAATGTCAACTTTTCACACAATGATAAACAACACAATACCCATATAATATTCACTTCAACGCTACTTCCATAGCTACAGCACATCATGAGATAAATTCCAAGCTCCAACTTCAAACACTGGTAACCACTTAGACCACACAGAAAAAGAGATTACTAAAGCTTAAATCCGCGTGACTAAGTTCATAGACTGAACTACTCCAAATCCCACTTTCCACACTTAGATCAGTCATTCTTAACCTGTGTAGATTCGTGTTTTGAACTATCTCGCCTGATTCACCAGATGCAGTCGTCCGTCCCCTAGTAAGGTTAATCACCACAGCCTCGTTCTTCAGGGATCTAGTCACATGATTCATTTACGTGTGCACGCACAGAACTTACGTCCCGAATAATCGCACACGTACAGTCATTGTGTATAGAGCTAAATATTAAGGGCTTACAGGCCTCCCACACAGGAAGGAATGTTGAAATATTCAATTCTGAGCCATTCTGGCAACGTACTCTGAAACATGAATATCAGACTATGTGTATTCCTTCTATAATCTGAAGGCAAGTTATTAGCAAGGCACGATACGTTACCCTATACATTCCTTCTATAATCTGAAGGCAAGTTATTAGCAAGCCACGGCATGTTACCATATACATTCCTTCTATAATCTGAAGGCAAGTTATTAGCAAGCCACGGCACGTTCCCAAAACACTACATAATGATTTACACAACAATGTTTTCTTAAAAAGACAACCAAACTTACAGAAAACCTACATAATCATTCAGACCAACACGACCAATAAAAAACAAAAGAACTAGACGTCCTCTCTCACACATCTAAAACAGAAGCCCTTGCCCAGTGCAAAAGGAACCCCAGACCCCGTGAGCAAATGGCCAATGGGAACATGGAGAAAAACTTGCTTCCTGCTGGCAAAATCACCTAGCAGTAGTAAACAACTTTGACCACAATTTACTGAGTTAACCTCTATTCTGCTACAGAACATCTCTGTTAATCTGTTATCGCTTTAAATTTAGCGAGAGAATGTCAACTTTTCACACAATGATAAACAACACAATACCCATATAATATTCACTTCAACGCTACTTCTATAGCTACAGCACATCATGAGATAAATTCCAAGCTCCAACTTCAAACACTGGTAACCACTTAGACCACACAGAAAAAGAGATTACTAAAGCTTAAATCCGCGTGACTAAGTTCATAGACTGAACTACTCCAAATCCCACTTTCCACACTTAGATCAGTAATTCTTAACCTGTGTAGATTTGTGTTTTGAACTATCTCGCCTGCTTCACCAGATGCAGTCGTCCGTCCCCTAGTAAGGTTAATCACCACAGCCTCGTTCTTCAGGGATCTAGTCACATGACTCATTTACGTGTGCACGCACAGAACTTACGTCCCGAATAATCGCACACGTACAGTCATTGTGTATGGAGCTAAATATTAAGGGCTTACAGGCCTCCCACACAGGAAGGAATGTTGAAATATTCAATTCTGAGCCATTCTGGCAACGTACTCTGAAACATGAATATCAGACTGTGTGTATTCCTTCTATAATCTGAAGGCAAGTTATTAGCAAGGCACGATACGTTACCCTATACATTCCTTCTATAATCTGAAGGCAAGTTATTAGCAAGCCACGGCATGTTACCATATACATTCCTTCTATAATCTGAAGGCAAGTTATTAGCAAGCCACGGCATGTTACCATATACATTCCTTCTATAATCTGAAGGCAAGTTATTAGCAAGGCACAATACATTACCCTATACAATCCTTCTATAATCTGAAGGCAAGTTATTAGCAAGGCACAATACATTACCCTATACAATCCTTCTATAATCTGAAGGCAAGTTATTAGCAAGGCACGATACCTTACCCTATACATACCTTCTATAATCTGAAGGCAAGTTATTAGCAAGGCACGATACCTTACCCTATACATACCTTCTATAATCTGAAGGCAAGTTATTAGCAAGTCACGATACCTTACCCTATACATACCTTCTATAATCTGAAGGCAAGTTATTAGCAAGGCACGATACCTTACCCTATACATACCTTCTATAATCTGAAGGCAAACTATTAGCAAGGCACGATACCTTACCCTATACATACCTTCTATAATCTGAAGGCAAACTATTAGCAAGGCACGACATGTTACCCTATATACAATAATTAGTGTATACGTATACAACTATACACGAAGCACTGCAGTAAAGCTGTGATACCAGAATGTATAAAATAGGAAAACAGTAGGAGCAGCTTTATTACTTAACGATTACAAAGTTGTGACATTTCAGCGTGAGCCTTAATCATACAAAAAGATACAGGACGAAGAAATAGAGAGAGGAGATAAAGTATAGATTCACATGATTACTACTTTTTAAAAAATTGTAGAAAAGAGTACTTAGCTGTAAATTGTAAGGTGTTTCTTGTCTGGCGGTGTGTGTCAGGAATGGATTTAGTAGAACGTGGAGAATGTTTAAATAGAGACCTGTGATATGTGGTCGGTGGGTTGTAACTGGGGGTGGTGGATGGGGAACCGGGGAGGGGAGAGAGAGTGATTCCATGTTGACCTAGCTAAGAGAAATTGAAACAGATGATTGGGGAAGAGGGGTTGCAGAGTGATGCTGTGAGGAGGTTTGAAAAGTAAGAAGGGGTGGACTTAGTGGAGAAGTACTATAATGATTGAAAAAAGATGATGTTACGTGTAACTAAACAGCGAGTTTAACAGATGTGGTTCCAGCGTCCCATAATTTTGAATGCAGCGGTTCTCAAGTGCCAGGCGGCTTGTGTCATCTGCGTGACACTGTTTGATGGCTGTTACTAGAAAGTCAGATTTGCCTCTGTGGTTGGGGCTTTGAAATGATTTGGGACTGGTTTCGATGCATGCTGGGCGATGTCGTACAGATGTATTTACATGCGGTCCCCTAATCTGAGGCCAGTCTCACCCATACATGTTATCCTGCATCTTTTGCAAACGATGACATATATCACATTACGTGACTCGCATGTGAATACCTCATGAAGAGTGAGGATAGTTTTAGGAAAGGTGATTGTTTTCGTTTCCCAGACTACAGGTAAGGCAGCGGGGGCGGTTACATTTTCTAGTGCCAACCCCTTCCTACTTTTCAAACTTCCTCACAGCATCACTCTGCAACCCTCTTCTCTGCAACCGCTCTTCCCCAATCATCTGTTTCAATTTCTCCTAGCTAGGTCAACATGACCCCCCCGTGTGGTACCCGGGATCTGCAAAGAATAGGACCACTGTACCCTACCATGCATGATCGTAAAAGGCGACTAAGGAGGGTTCAGCATAGGGCCAGCAACCCTATCTGGTAAAAAACTATCAGACTGCTACAGAAACAGAAGCAAGGGAAAAAGCAAATGCAGGTGGAAGGAAAGCGTATCAGGAAACTGAGCCCATGAAGATTGTGGATGAAAGCCAGCCACTGGAAGTCCCCAGCCCGACTGCAGACCTCCTGGAACCTAAACAAAAGATGCAAATAAGCAGCTGGAATGTAAGAACACTAAACCAGACTGGAAAACTAGCACAAACCATCAAGGAAATGCACAGATACAAACTAGATATACTAGGAATACAAGAAGCAAGATGGACAGGACAAGGCAGAAGGAAATTAGCAAGTCACGATACCTTACCCTATACATACCTTCTATAATCTGAAGGCAAGTTATTAGCAAGGCACGATACCTTACCCTATACATACCTTCTATAATCTGAAGGCAAACTATTAGCAAGGCACGATACCTTACCCTATACATACCTTCTATAATCTGAAGGCAAACTATTAGCAAGGCACGACATGTTACCCTATATACAATAATTAGTGTATACGTATACAACTATACACGAAGCACTGCAGTAAAGCTGTGATACCAGAATGTATAAAATAGGAAAACAGTAGGAGCAGCTTTATTACTTAACGATTACAAAGTTGTGACATTTCAGCGTGAGCCTTAATCATACAAAAAGATACAGGACGAAGAAATAGAGAGAGGAGATAAAGTATAGATTCACATGATTACTACTTTTTAAAAAATTGTAGAAAAGAGTACTTAGCTGTAAATTGTAAGGTGTTTCTTGTCTGGCGGTGTGTGTCAGGAATGGATTTAGTAGAACGTGGAGAATGTTTAAATAGAGACCTGTGATATGTGGTCGGTGGGTTGTAACTGGGGGTGGTGGATGGGGAACCGGGGAGGGGAGAGAGAGTGATTCCATGTTGACCTAGCTAAGAGAAATTGAAACAGATGATTGGGGAAGAGGGGTTGCAGAGTGATGCTGTGAGGAGTTTGAAAAGTAAGAAGGGGTGGACTTAGTGGAGAAGTACTATAATGATTGAAAAAAGATGATGTTACGTGTAACTAAACAGCGAGTTTAACAGATGTGGTTCCAGCGTCCCATAATTTTGAATGCAGCGGTTCTCAAGTGCCAGGCGGCTTGTGTCATCTGCGTGACACTGTTTGATGGCTGTTACTAGAAAGTCAGATTTGCCTCTGTGGTTGGGGCTTTGAAATGATTTGGGACTGGTTTCGATGCATGCTGGGCGATGTCGTACAGATGTATTTACATGCGGTCCCCTAATCTGAGGCCAGTCTCACCCATACATGTTATCCTGCATCTTTTGCAAACGATGACATATATCACATTACGTGACTCGCATGTGAATACCTCATGAAGAGTGAGGATAGTTTTAGGAAAGGTGATTGTTTTCGTTTCCCAGACTACAGGTAAGGCAGCGGGGGCGGTTACATTTTCTAGTGCCAACCCCTTCCTACTTTTCAAACTTCCTCACAGCATCACTCTGCAACCCTCTTCTCTGCAACCGCTCTTCCCCAATCATCTGTTTCAATTTCTCCTAGCTAGGTCAACATGACCCCCCCGTGTGGTACCCGGGATCTGCAAAGAATAGGACCACTGTACCCTACCATGCATGATCGTAAAAGGCGACTAAGGAGGGTTCAGCATAGGGCCAGCAACCCTATCTGGTAAAAAACTATCAGACTGCTACAGAAACAGAAGCAAGGGAAAAAGCAAATGCAGGTGGAAGGAGAAATGCGTATCAGGAAACTGAGCCCATGAAGATTGTGGATGAAAGCCAGCCACTGGAAGTCCCCAGCCCGACTGCAGACCTCCTGGAACCTAAACAAAAGATGCAAATAAGCAGCTGGAATGTAAGAACACTAAACCAGACTGGAAAACTAGCACAAACCATCAAGGAAATGCACAGATACAAACTAGATATACTAGGAATACAAGAAGCAAGATGGACAGGACAAGGCAGAAGGAAATTAACAACACAGCACACAGAAGATACAATAATATGGTCAGGTAAAGAAGATCTTCATGAAGGAGGAGTAGCATTGATTATAACAAAAGAAGCATCAAGAGCATTGCTGAAATGGACCCCAATAAATGAGAGATTATTATATGCACGGTTCAACTCAAGATTCACGAAGCTGTCTATTATAGTTTGTTATGCACCAATAGAAGCAGCTGAAGAGGAATTAAAAGAAGATTTTTACAACAGCCTCCAAGCCACAGTAGAAACAATACCCAAGCATGATATGCTACTCATCTTGGGTGACTTCAATGCAAAAGTAGGTGAAGGAAATGAAGATAGAAGAAGAATCATGGGAAGAGAAGGAATCGGAGAAATAAATGAAAATGGAGAAAGACTGTGCAGTTTCTGTGAAGAAAACATGATGACCATCGGAGGGACAATTTTCCAACACAAAAACATCCATAAGGTGACTTGGAGGTCACCAGATAAAACCACAGAAAACCAAATCGATCACATACTAATAAACAACAAGTGGAAACGGTCACTACAAGATGTGCGAGCAAGGAAAGGAGCAGATATAGGAAGTGATCACAACCTTCTGGTAGCAAAAATAAAACTAAAATTAAGGAAAGCCAGAATCGGAGAACACAGAAGATACATTTTGATACAAGAAAACTGATAGACCAGCAAACAAGAAATGAATTCTCAATAATACTTAAGAACCGCTTCAGTGTCCTACAAGACGAAGCAGAAATGTCCATATTAGAGTTCAATAAATCACTACAGGAAACAGCAAAAGAGGTGCTGGGATATCGGAAAAGGAGAAAAGAGGAATGGATAAGTGAGACCACATGGGAAAAGATAGAGCAAAGAAAAGAAATCAAGAAAAAATTACTGAACACCAAATCACAACGGCTTAAAGAACGAGTTTTAAGTAATTATGCACAAAAAGACAAAGAAGTGAAGGAATCATGCCGTCAAGATAAACGTCAATATTATGACAACTTAGCAGAAACAGCAGAGAAAGCAGCATATACAAATGATATGAAAACCATATATAAAATCACAAAGCAGATGACAGGTAACTTCAATACAAGATGTGAAAGTGCAGTAAGAACACAAAATGGACAACTGGTCAGTGGAGAAAGAGAAAAAATTGAAAGATGGAGGGAACACTTTAACACCCTACTAAACAGAACACAAGCAGCACAAGCAATAGGTATACCTGAAGCAAAAACGGAACTAAACATCAATACAGGACCAATAACAATAAATGAAGTAAAGGAGGCGATAAAATGCTAAAATCAGACAGGGCACCAGGTGAAGATGAAGTGACTGCTGAGATGTTGAAAGCAGAAGAAACAGAAACACCAAAACAACTTTGCCGGATATTACAACAAATTTGGGATTTAGAAAAAGCCCCAGAGGAGTGGAAAACTGGTCTTATAGTAAAACTACCAAAGAAGGGTGACCTCAGAGATTGCGAGAACTGGAGAGGCATTACCCTACTGCCACTCACTAGTAAAGTATTTTGCAGAATAATCATCAACAGAATTGTACCAACACTTGAGGAAAAACTTCGGAAAGAGCAGGCAGGATTTAGGAAAGGAAGATCATGCATAGACCATATATTTGTACTTAGACAAATATTAGAACAGGCAAATGAGTGGCATAGCACAACATATGCATTATTCATAGATTTTGAGAAAGCCTTTGACAGTGTCAACAGAGATGCACTGTGGAAAATCCTAAGATGGCATGGCTTCCCCATAAAATAGTTAATGTAATCAAAGCCTTATACGAGGGTTTTCAGTGCAAAGTTATCTGTGGAGAACATACCTCCAGCAGCTTTAGGGTACAAACAGGAGTGAAACAGGGATGTGTACTATCACCAACATTATTTATCTTGGCAGTAGACTGGTTAATGAAGGAGGCAACATCAGACAAACGCAGAGGATTACAATGGACCCTTGACACAGTGCTGGAGGACCTTGACTTTGCGGACGACATTTGTCTATTATCAAGCAGTCACAAAGATATGCAAGATAAAATAAACAAGTTAACCCAGAATGCAAACAACATAGGACTAAAGATCAACGTAGGAAAGACAAAGTTAATGAAGCAAAATGTGAACAACAGAAATGTACTCAGAGTAGATAACAAGTTAGTGGAGGAGGTCAACGAATTTGTATACCTTGGCAGCAGAGTAGTAGAAAATGGAGACAGCACAGAGGACATCAACAGCAGACTTACTAGAGCAAACCAGGCTTTTGCAATGCTACAGAATATATGGAAATCAAATAAACTAAGCATAAATATGAAAATCAGGATATTTAAGAGTAATGTTCTAAGTGTACTACTCTATGGAAGTGAATGCTGGAAAATCACCAAAACCATAGAAAACAAGTTGAATTCTTTCCAGACTAAATGTTTACGTAGAATTAAAAAAAATATTTTGGCCAAACACCATAAGAAATAACATCTTATTGGCAGAAATGCAGATGACGCCACTGACAGCAATTATTGAGGAAAGACGCTGGCGATGGTTGGGACATGTGCTCCGAATGACTGACAACTCACTACCAAAAATAGCACTAAGATGGACACCACAGGGAAGCAGAAGTAAGGGTAGACCAAAAGAGACATGGAGAAGAACAACAGAAAGGATGTTGAGCAATAGAGGGCTCACCTGGGCAAGAGCAGAAAAAAAGGCGAAAGACAGGCATTTGTGGAAAACCCTTGCGGAAGCCCCATGTGCCCTGGGCACTTAAGGTTCAGAGAGAGAGAGAGAGGTCAACATGGCATCACTCTCTCTCCCCTCCCCGGTTCCCCATCCACCACCCCCAGTTACAACCCACCGACCACATGTCACAGGACTCTATTTAAACAGTCTCCATGTTCTACTAGATTCATTCCTGACACACACCGCCGGACAAGTCACACCTTGCGATTTACAGCTAAGTACTCTTCTTTACACATTTTTAAAAAAAATAGTATTCATGTGAATCTATACTTTATCTCCTGTCTCTGTTTCTTCGTCCTGATTGTTTTTGTATGATTAAGGCTCACGCTGAAACGTTGCAACTTTGTAATCGTTAAGTAATAAAGCTGCTCCTACATTTTTCCTATTTTATACGTTCTGTTCCCTATACATTCCTTCTATGACCTGAAGGCAAGTTAT
>CM019713.1:80669647-80877114 GCA_009760885.1 Achatina immaculata | reverse complement strand
TTTATGTCTATATGGAATACCATCTAAAATTATCAACATCATTAAGGACTTATACAATATGTATGGTTGTGCAGTCAAGACAGAAGAAGGGATGAGTGAATGGTTCCAGATTGAAACAGGCGTGAAACAAGGATGTATACTGTCTCCTTTACTTTGTGGGATTACAATAGACTTCATAATGAAAAAATGCTGCACAGGTAACACAGGTATTGACTGGGTACAAGGGACCCAACTAGAAGTTCTTGATTTTGCTGATGACATAACTCTTATCAGTAATAATGTGAATTCCATGCAAGAAAAAACAGATAGCCTGTCTTCACTGGCTAGCAAAATAGGACTTGAAATTAACAAGGACAAAACAAAAATAATGAAAATTCCCATCAATCAAAATGGAAAAATACACATAGAAGGGACAGATATTGAAGAAGTAAATCAATGTGCATACCTTGGCAGCTACATAGACCAGGATGGTGACACTAGAAAGGAAGTTAGGATCAGAATTGTAAAAGCAGCATCAATCTTCACGAATCTTGAGAACATATGGAATTCAAAAGTTATAAGCACAAAAACCAAGTTAAGACTATTCAATTCAAATGTAATATCCACCCTCATTTATGCATGCGAAAGCTGGAAAACAACTAAAGAAATAGAAAAGAAATTAGACTCTTTTGAAAACAAATGCTTAAGGAAAATACTCGGCATCCAGTGGAATGAATTCAGAAGAATGCAGAGATAAGACAGATGACTGAACAACAACCAGTCTCATGGGTGATGAGGAAAAGGAGATGGACATATGTTGGTCACTTGATGAGAAGAAATGATCAGAGAATCCCAAAACAAGATATCAAGTGGAACACAACAGGCCGAAGAAAAAGGGGCAGACCGCGTGAAACTCTGAAGAGGACATTATTAAGAGAGGCCAAGTTAACAGGCATAAAATCCTTTGTTGAGGTTGAAAGACTCGCCGAAGACAGGAAAAATTGGCGAACTACTTTGCGAGCCCTATGTGACGTTTAAAGATCAACGTAGGAAAGACAAAGTTAATGAAGCAAAATGTGAACAACAGAAATGTACTCAGAGTAGATAACAAGTTAGTGGAGGAGGTCAACGAATTTGTATACCTTGGCAGCAGAGTAGTAGAAAATGGAGACAGCACAGAGGACATCAACAGCAGACTTACTAGAGCAAACCAGGCTTTTGCAATGCTACAGAATATATGGAAATCAAATAAACTAAGCATAAATATGAAAATCAGGATATTTAAGAGTAATGTTCTAATTGTACTACTCTATGGAAGTGAATGCTGGAAAATCACCAAAACCATAGAAAACATGTTGAATTCTTTTCAGACTAAATGTTTACGTAGAATTAAAAACATATTTTGGCCAAACACCATAAGAAATAACATCTTATTGGCAGAAATGCAGATGAAACCACTGACAACAATTATTGAGGAAAGACGCTGGCGATGGTTGGGACATGTGCTCCGAATGACTGACAACTCACTACCAAAAATAGCACTAAGATGGACACCACAGGGGAGCAGAAGTAAGGGTAGACCAAAAGAGACATGGAGCAGAACAACAGAAAGGATGTTGAGCAATAGAGGGCTCACCTGGGCAAGAGCAGAAAAAAAGGCGAAAGACAGGCATTTGTGGAAAACCCTTGCGGAAGCCCCATGTGCCCTGGGCACTTAAGGTTCAGAGAGAGAGAGATGTGACGTTTAACGGCACGGGAAGGATATAAGATATAAGATAAGATATATATATATATATATATATATATATATATATATATATATATATATAATGTGTGTGTGTGTTCCTACGAACTCATTAACACACGTAGCCACTGCTGCCACGAATCCACTTCTCATAAACATGCCCCATCACCATCATGTGCCATTGCAGGGAAAAATATATGCAGCCACTGGTGAAACGAATCCACCTCTCATAACACGTCACATTTATCTTTTGCTAAAGGCACTGAATAATATCTGCAGCCACTGCTGCCACGAATTTAAACCTCATAACACTGAAATAAAATCATTAATTTTCCTCACTTGCACAATTCCTTGTGCTTATTGACTAACTGCGTGCAGCTGATGCGGCCAGGCTACGAAATTCCAGAACACCATCTGGGCACATACATATCTATCAGTCATACTACCATCTAGGCACATACATATCTATCAGTCATACTACCATCTAGGCACATACATATCTATCAGTCATACTACCATCTAGGCACATACATATCTATCAGTCATACTACCATCTAGGCACATACATATCTACCAGTCATACTACCATCTAGGCACATACATATCTATCAGTCATACTACCATCTAGGCACATACATATCTACCAGTCATACTACCATCTAGGCACATACATATCTACTAGCCATGCTACCATCTGGACACATACATATCTAACAGTCATACTACCATCTGGACACATACATATCTACCAGTCATACTACCATCTGGTCACATACACATCTACCAGTTATACTACCATTTGGGCACAAACATATCTACTAGCCATGCTACCATCTGGGCACATACATATCTACTAGCCATGCTACCATCTGGGCACATACATATCTATCAGTCATACTACCATCTGGGCACATACATATCTACCAGTCATACTACCATCTGGGCACATACATATCTACCAGTCATACTACCATCTGGGCACATACATATCTACCAGTCATACTACCATCTGGGCACATACATATCTACCAGTCATACTACCATCTGGGCACATACATATCTACCAGTCATACTACCATCTGGGCACATACATATCTACCAGTCATACTACCATCTGGGCACATACATATCTACCAGTCATACTACCATCTGGGCACATACATATCTACGAGTCATACTACCATCTGGGCACATACATGTCTACCAGTCATACTACCATCTGGGCACATACATATCTACCAGTCATACTACCATCTGGGCACGTACATATCTACCAGCCATGCTACCATCTGGGCACATACATATCTACCAGCCATGCTACCATCTGTTCACATACATATCTACCAGTCATGCTACCATCTGGGCACATACATATCTAAGAGCCATGCTACCATCTGGATAACAACATATCTATCAGCTATGCTACTATCGGGACATACATATACCATTCATGCTACCAATTAGTCACAAACATATCTACCAACCATGCTACCAGGTCTAAACATACATATCTACCAGCCATACTACCATTTAGGGACATGCATAACTGCGAGCCATGCTACCAACTCGACACATGGATATCTACCAGCCATTCTACCGTATCGACACATACATATCTAAATGCCATACTACCATCTTGGCATATACATATCTGCCAACCATATTACCATCTCGATACATGTCTAACTCCCAGCCACACTACCAACTCGACAAATGCATATCTACCTGCCATGCTAACATCTCACTAGAAGCATATCTATTAGCAATGCTACCATCACTGCATATGGAAAACTACCAGGCATACAACAACTCGTCACATGCATATCTGCCAGCCATGCTACCACCTCGGCACATACATATCTACCAGGCATGCTACGATCTCGGCACACACATATCTATCAACCATGCTGCCATTTCGGCAGATACATATCTACCAGAGATGATACCATATTTTCACATACATTTCTACTAACCAGGCAATAATTCGAAACATATATATCTAACAGCCATTTTATCATCTCGACATATACATATCTACCAGGCATGCTACCATATCGACACATACATATCCACCGGCCATGCTAAATCTCGACACATAAAAATCTACCAGCAATGCTACCATATCGACACATACATATCTTCCAGCCGTACTACTCTCTAGGACCATACATATCTACCAGCCATGCTACCATGTCGGCACATACATATGTACAAGCCATGCTACCGTCTCGACACGTACATATCTACCAGCCATGCTACAATCTCGACACATAAATATCTAAGAGCCATAATACCAGCTCGGCACATACACAACTAACAAACATGCAACCATGTCGACACAAACATATTTAACTTCCATGCTACCGTCTCGGCACATACATAACTACCAGACATGCTATCATCTCGACACAAGCATATATATTATCCAAGCTACCATATCGACATATGTATATCTACCAGTCATGCTACCAACTCATAACATGCATATCTACCAGCCACGCTATCATCTCGACATATACATATTCACTAGAAATGATATAATCTCGGGACATACATATCTATCAGCCATGCTACCATCTCGACATTTTCATATCTACCTGCCATGCTACCATCTCGACAAATGCATATTTGCTAGCCACGCTATCATCTCGGCATATAGACATATATAACAGCCATGCTACCATCTCCACACATACATATCTACCAGCCATGCTACTATCTCCACAAAAACATATCTACCAACCATGCTACCATCTCGACACATACATATCTACCAGTTGTGCTAACATCTCGGCACATACATATCTAAAAGCAATTCTAACTTCTCGGCACATATATATCTATCAGCGAAGCTAACATATCGGCACAAACATATCTATCAGCCATGCTAACATCTCGGCACATACATATCTAACAACCATCTTACCATCTCAGCACATACATATCTATCAGCCATGCTACCATCTCGACACATACATACCTACCATTAATGCTATGATCTCGATACAAATATATCTACCAGCCATGCTGCCATCTCGTCACAAACACATCTACCAACCAGGCTATTATCTCGACGGAAATATATCTACCAGCTATGCTACCCTCTCGACACATACATAACTACGAGCAATTTAACCATATAAACACAAACATAACTACGAGCCATGAAACCATCTCGGCACATACATATCTAACAGCCATGTTGCCATCTCGGCATATACATATCTACTACCCATGCTACCATCTCGGCACATACTTATCTACCAGTCATGCTACCATTTTGGCACATAAATATCTACCACCTATACTATCATCTAGAAACATACATATCTACCAACGAAACTAACATTTCGGTCCATACAGATCCACCAGACATGCTGCCATCTTGGCACATACATATCTACCAGATATGCCACTATCTCGACACATATGTATCTAACAGTTGTGCTAACATCTTGACACATACATATCTACTAGACATTCTAACATCTGGGCACATATGTATCTATCAGACACGCTAACATCTCGGCACGCACAAATATAACAGCCATGATGCCATCTCGCTATACATATTTATCAGCCATACTACGTTCTCGGCACATACATATATACCAGCAATTCCAACAATTCGGAACATACATATCTACCAGCCATGCTACCATCTCGGAACATCCATATCTACCAGCCATGCTACCATCTCGACACATACCTACCTACCAGCCATGCTTTCTTCTCGATACATACATATCTACCAGCCATGCTACAATCTCGACACATACATATCAACGAGCCATGAAACCATCGCTACAAAAACATATTTACCAACCATGCTACCTCCAGCAGCTTTAGGGTACAAACAGGAGTGAAACAGGGATGTGTACTATCACCAACATTATTTATCTTGGCAGTAGACTGGTTAATGAAGGAGGCAACATCAGACAAACGCAGAGGATTACAATGGACCCTTGACACAGTGCTGGATGACCTTGACTTTGTGGACGACATTTGTCTATTATCAAGCAGTCACAAAGATATGCAAGATAAAATAAACAAGCTAACTCAGAATGCAAACAACATAGGACTAAAGATCAACGTAGGAAAGACAAAGTTAATGAAGCAAATTGTGAACAACAGAAATGTACTCAGAGTAGATAGCAAGTTAGTGGAGGAGGTCAACGAATTTGTATACCTTGGCAACAGAGTAATAGAAAATGGAGACAGCACAGAGGACATCAACAGCAGACTTACTAGAGCAAACCAGGCTTTTGCAATGCTGCAGACTATATGGAAATAAAAAAAAACTCAGACTATATGGAAATAAAAAAAAACTAAGCATAAATATGAAAATCAGGATATTTAAGAGTAATGTTCTAAGTGTACTACTCTATGGAAGTGAATGCTGGAAAATCACAAAAACCATAGAAAACAAGTTGAATTCTTTCCAGACTAAATGTTTACGAAGAATTAGAAAAATATTTTGGCCAAACACCATAAGAAATAACATCTTATTGGCAGAAATGCAGATGAAGCCACTGACAACAATTATTGAGGAAAGACGCTGGCGATGTTTGGGACATGTGCTCCGAATGACTGACAACTCACTACCAAAAATAGCACTAAGATGGACACCACAGGGGAACAGAAGTAAGGGTAGATCAAAAGAGACATGGAGAAGAACAACAGAAAGGATGTTGAGCAATAGAAGTCTCACCTGGGCAAGAGCAGAAAAAAAGGCGAAGGACAGGCATTTTTGGAAAACCCTTGCGGAAGCCCCATGTGCCCTGGGCACGTAAGGTTCAGAGAGAGAGAGAGAGAGAGAGAGAGAGAGAGAGATGCTACCATCTCGACAAATACATATCTACTAGCCATGCTACCAACTCGACACATAGATATATACAAGGCATGGTACCAACTCGGCACATACCAGCTATATCTACCAGTCATGCTACTATCCCGGCACATACATATCTACCAACGACGCTAACATATCGCCACAAAGATATCTACCAGACATACTGCAATCTCGGCACAGACATATGTACCAGACATACTACCATCTCGGCACATACATATCTATCAGCTATGCTAACATCTCGGCACATACATATCCAAGAGCTATGCAACCATATCGACAAAAACATATCTACCAGCCATGCTACCATCTCGAAACATACATATATACCAGCCATGGTATCATCTAGAAACATACATATCTATCAGTCATGCTATCATCTAAACACATGCATATCTTGCAGCCATGATAACATCTCAATATATGAATATCTACCAGCCATGCTACCATTTCGACATATACACATCTACCAGAAATGCTACCATCTAGACACACACATCTACCAGTCATGCTACCAACCTGACACATAAATATATACTCGCCATGCTACCACCGTCTCACATGCATAACTACAGGCCATGCTACCATCTAACCACATACATATCTACCAAATCCGCTACCATCTCGACACATACATATCTACCAGCCATGCTACATCTCGTTATACACATATGCTGCCGTCTCGGCACTCACATACGTACAAGACATGCTACCATCTCGTCACATACATATTTACAAGCCATGCTACCATCTCGTCACATACATATTTACAAGCCATGCTACCATCTCGTCACATAATATTTACAAGCTATGCTACAATCTAGAAACACACATATCTACCAGCCATGCCAGCATCTCGTTACATACATATTTACCACCCATGCTACCATCTCGGCACATACATATCTACTACTCATTCTACCATCTCGGAAGATAAATATCTACGGGCAATGCTACCAACACGACACAAACATATCTATCAACCATGCTATCATCTCGACGCATACATGTATATCAGCTATACTACCATCTCGACACATACATATGTACCAGCCATGCTAACATCTCAGCACACACATATCTACCAGTCATGCTACAATCTCGGCACGTACTTATATACCAGCCATGCTACCATGTCGCACATACATATCTTCCAGCTATGCTATCATCTCGGCACATACATATGTAACAATCGTGCTAAAATCTCAGAACGTACATATTCTACACAAAGTGCTAACATCCCGGCACATACATATGTACCAGCCATGCTACCATCTCGGCACACACAAATCTACCAGCTATGCTAACAACTCAGCAGACACATATCTATCAGTCATACTACTATCTCGGCACATACATATTTATCAGTCATGTTACCATTTCCGCACATACATATCTACAAGACGTGCTGCCATTTCTTAACATATACATATCTACCAGCCATATTACCAACTCGACACATACATATCTTTCAGCGAAGCTAATATCTTGACACATACATATATAATAACCACGCTACCATCTCAGCACATACATATCTACGAGCCATGTTACCATCTCGGCACATACATATCTACCAGCCATATTACCATTTCCTTACATACATATATTCCAGTCATGCTACCAACTCAGTCCATACATATCCACCAGCCATGTTACCATCTCGAAACAAGATATAATCTCGGCATATAGACATATGCTACCATCTCGGCATATAGACACATGCTACCATCTCGGCACATAGACATATCTACCAGCCATGCTGCAATCTAGGCCCTTACACATATCAACCGGTCATGTTACCATCTTGACACAAACAGTTTTACCAGCCATGCTACGTGCCCGGCACATACATATCTACCACAATTCTACCATCTCTTATCTCTAATATCCTTCCGTGCCGTTAAACGTCACATGCTAAGATCTCGATACATACATATCTAGGAGAAATGATACTATCTCTAGAAAAACATATCTACCAGCTATGCTACCATCTCGACACACACATATCTACCAGCCATGCTACCATATGGACACATACATATCTACAAGCCATGCTATAATCTCGGCAAATACTTATCTACCAGCCATGCTACCATCTCGGCACATACATATGTTCCAACGATGCTAACATCTCGGGATATACATATCTACCAGACATGATGCCATCTTGACACATACATAACTAACAGCCATGCTGACATCTCGGCACATACATATCTACCAGTTTTCTTACCATCTCGGCACAAACATATGTGCCAGCCATGCTACTATCTCTGCACATACATATTTACCAACCAAGCTACCATCTTTCACATACATATCTACCAGCCATGCTACCTTCTCGAAAAATACATATCTACAAGAGGTGCTACAATCTAGGCGCATATATATTTATCAGTCATACTATCATCTCGGGACATGCATATCTACTAGCCGTGCTACTGTCTTGGCACACAAATATCTACCAGCCATGCTACCATCACGGCACATACGTATCTATCAGCCATGCAACCATCACGGCACATACGTATCTATCAGCCATGCAACCATCACGGCACATACGTATCTATCAGCCATGCAACCATCACGGCACATACGTATCTATCAGCCATGCAACCAACTCAACAGATAAATATCTACCAGTCAGGCTATCATGTCAACACAGCATATCTAGCAGCCTTGATAACATCTCAATATATGCGTACCTACCAGCCATGCTACCATTTCGACGTATACAGATCTACCAGCCATGCTACAGTCTTGAGACATACATAAATACTAGGCATGCTACCATATCCTCACATGCATATCTACCAGCCATGTTACCTTCTCAGCACATGCATATCTATCAGCCATGCTACAGTCTTTACGCATACATATCTACCAGCCATGCTACCATCTCGACACAACATATCTACCAGCCATGCTACCATCTGGACACAACATATCTACCAGCCATGCTACCATCTGGACACAACATATCTACCAGCCATGCTACCATCTCGACACAACATATCTACCAGCCATGCTACCATCTGGACACAACATATCTACCAGCCATGCTACCATCTGGACACAACATATCTACCAGCCATGCTACCATCTCGACACATGCATATCCCTAAGCCATGCTAACATCTCGACACATACATATCTACTAGACATGCTGCAATCTAGGCAAATACTTATCTACTACACATGCTACCATCTCGGCACATACATATCTACCTGCAATGCTACAATATCCGCACATGCATATATACCAGCCCTGCTAACATATCGACACATACATATCTACCAGCCATGAAACCATCTCGACACATGCATATCCCTAAGCCATGCTAACATCTCGACACATACATATCTACTAGACATGCTACCATCTCGGCACATACATATCTACCTGCAATGCTACAATATCCGCACATGCATATATACCAGCCCTGCTAACATATCGACACATACATATCTACCAGCCATGAAACCATCTCGACACATGCATATCCCTAAGCCATGCTAACATCTCGACAAATACATATCTACCAGCCGTGCTACGATCTTAACACATACATATCTACCTGCAATGCTACAATATCCGCACATGCATATATACCAGCCCTGCTAACATATCGACACATACATATCTACCAGCCATGAAACCATCTCGGCACAAACATATCCACAACAAATTCTACCATCTCGGCTCATAGATATCGAGGAGACTTGCTACCATCTCGACAAATACATATCTACCAGCCGTGCTACGATCTTAACACATACATATCTACCAGCCATGCTACCATATCGATATATGCATATCGACCAACCATGCTACCTTCTCGGCACATGTAATTCTACCACCTATGCTACCATTTATGCACATGCATATCTTCCAGCCATGTTACCATCTCGGCACACACATATCTTCCAACCATGGTAACAATTCAGAAGTTCTACCAGCGATGCTACCATCTCGACACAACCATATCCACCAGTCATGATAGCATCTCGACACATACATACCTACCAGCCATGTTACCATCTCGGCACACACATATCTTCCAACCATGGTAACAATTCAGCAGTTCTACCAGCGATGCTACCATCTCGACACAACCATATCCACCAGTCATGATAGCATCTCGACACATACATACCTACCAGCCATGTTACCATCTCGGCACATACATATCTACCAGCCAGGTCTTGATGGAACTTGATATCTGTCCATCCAGCTTTTCATGATAACCATAAATCTGACAGAATTTCTCCTCTCGCTATAAGGAAGACGTAATTAACAACACATATTATTTTCATACACAAACTAATCAACAGTGAATCGGCAGGCCTGAGTATATCACGATACAGGCGGAGGACCCGACTCGGCCGCCAGTAGATTCTAAACTTTGCGTGTCCTTTCTTCCTTATACATTCACAAATTACGTTGGCGATAGCGACACACCCGCGCTATTCCGAGCCAGTATGACAGTATAACTGGGGACGGTGTACATGAAAATGCACAGGACGAATTAGTTAGAATGGAATTCAACAAAGCGAGAACAGATTAGTCAAATAGAAGAAAAGGGGTAGATAGTGACGAAACGACTTAGAGAGTTTTTTTTTACACACTCAGAGACATCAGAGAGAGAGAGAGAGACATCAGAGAGAGACAGCAAGAGAGAGAGAGAGACAGCAGAGAGAGAAAGCAAAGAGAAACAGCAGAGAGAGACAGCAGAGAGAGACAGCAGAGGGAGACAGCAGAAAGAGACAGCAGAGAGACAGCAGAGAGAGACAGCAGAGAGAGACAGCAGAGTGAGAAACAGCAGAGAGAGAGACAGCAGTAAGAGACAGCAGAGAGAAACAGCAGAGAGAGAGACAGCAGAGAGAGACAGCAGAGAGAGACAGCAAAGAGAAACAGCAGAGAGAAACAGCAGAGACAGAGACAGCAGAGAGAAACAGCAGAGAGAGAGACAGCAGAGGGAGACAGCAGAGAGAGACAGCAGAGAGAATCAGAAGAGAGACAGCAGAGAGAGACAGCAGAGAGAGACAGCAGAGAGAGAAAGCAGTTAGAGAGAAGCCGAGAGAGACACATCAAAGAGAGACAGCAGGGTGACAGCAGAGAGAGACCGCATAGAGACAGCAAATAGAGACAGCAGAGACAGAGACAGAAGAGAGAGAGACAGCAAATAGAAACAGAGTGACAGAAGAGAGAGAGAGCCGAGAAAGAGACAGCAGAGAGAGTGACCGCAGAGAGAGACAGCAGGGAGAGACAGCAGAGAGAGACACCAGAGAGAGCCAGCAGAGTGAGACAGCAGAGACAGAGACAGCAGAGAGAGACAGCAGAGAGACAGCAGAGAGAGATAGCAGAGAGAGACAGCGCAGAGAGAGAGCAGAGAGAAACAGCAGAGAAAGACAGCAGAGTGAGACAGCAGAGACAGAGACAGCAGAGAGAGAGACAGCACTGAGAGACAGCAGAGAAAGATAACAGAGAGAGACAACAGAGAGAGAAATAGCAGAGAGAGACAGCAGAGAAAAACAGCAGAGTGAGACAGCAAAGACAGAGACAGCAGAGAGACAGCAGAGAGAGACAGCAGAGACAGAGACAACAGAGAGAGACAGCAGAGAGAGACTGCAGAGAGAGAGACAGCAGAGAAAGACATCAGAGAAAGATAGCAGAGTGAAACAGCAGAGACAGAGACAGCAGAGAGAGAGAGACAGCAGAGAGAGACAGCAGAGAGAGAAACAACAGAGAGAGAAACAGCAGAGAGAGACAGCAGAGAAAGACAGCAAAGGGAGAGACAGCAGAGAAAGACAGCAGAGAGAGAGACAAAGAGAAAGAGAGAGACAGCAGAGAGAGACGGCAGAAAAAGACAGCAGAGAGAGAGAGACAGCAGAGAGAGACAGCACAGAGAGAGAGTGACAACAAGAAAACTGTGGGTAAGACGTGACATTGGTACGTGAAGTGACATGATCAACCAGACAGAGAGATAGAAAAACAATAGCCAGGACTTCCAGACGTAGACGGAAGGAAAATCTAGCTGTGTAAAGAAGTTGAAGAATGTCGAGAAATGATGGATCAATTAAAACATTGGAAGAAAGAGAAAACAAAACTTGACAAGGATCATGTACGTCTTTCCGTTCGTTACTTGTCAGAAGAAGTTGAATATGTTTTAGTTGTTGAGAACAGTTGAAGCTCACCCACGACCACCAGGCAACATCTGTGTGAAGTAGGTCGCTCACCCATATCACCACAATTTAATAATCTTTCCACATTTATTCTAAATAAACGGACGTCAGCGAGTTCATGAACTAAAACATCATATACGGGACCGGTTTCGATGGCTGCCAGTCGTCATCGTTATGCCATCTACAGATTCTCTGTGGAAAATGTCACACGTAGACAAGAAAGACAAACCACTGGAATATTTCAATGTGTTGTGAGATCATTTTGAAACTAGATCTACAGTGAAACACATGTTGTGAAATCAACTAAAGTAGACAAAGTTATCATTGCATCTTACGAGATATCAAAATTGATAGCAAAATAAGACAGACACAATAATAGGTGAATGTTTATTGCTACCAGCAGTGTCTGTTGTGATTTCAAACTACCATGAACCAAAATCTCGCGAAATTATTGAATCTATTCATTTGAGCAAATCATCAGTGTTGAAGAGAATCGATGAGATGGCAGACGATGTTGAAAAGAAGCTTATTTCTCAGTTAAAAGTTAAACAGTTTTCGCTGCAAGTTGATGAATCTTGTTTTCCAGATAGCACTGCAATACTGACGGCTTATGTTAGGTAACTGGATGCAGGTAAATTTAGAGAAGACATGTTTTTCTCGATAAAGCTTACCACAGACACTAGAGGCGATACAATTGGTAATTAATTAAAAGTGTTATTTCATTGAAAATGATAACCTTTTAGAAAACATGCCTTGTGTTACTGATGGTGATGTTTCCATGACATTCTTCCATACATCGTTTTGTTGCTTTGTGGTATGCATTTGTGACATTTTTCAATGGCCACCACAATGAAAAAAAGAAAGATCTGTAATCTGTAATGAGAGACTTGCATCTCCGCACTCCGGACATTCCCATATGTGCTCCACCTTCCGCTCCACCACCCACTGAAACGGGCGCCTGCTGGTGGTGGAGCCAGTCACACACTGGTTGTGGGTAACAGCCGCTAAACCACTTAGTTCAGAAACACGTCCACTTCCCTTCTCCTGACTTAATTCGATCATCTTCCTGATGTGATTGTTGTCATTCAACCCGATATCTTCCTCCATACCCAGCCTCTCCAAGTTGGCTCTTGCAATCTCCTCCTTGTCCACTCTTAGGGTGCCCTGAACTGATGACTGCAAAGACAGAGACAGCAGAGAGACAGCAGAGAGAGACAGCAGAGACAGAGACAACAGAGAGAGACAGCAGAGAGAGACTGCAGAGAGAGAGACAGCAGAGAAAGACATCAGAGAAAGATAGCAGAGTGAAACAGCAGAGACAGAGACAGCAGAGAGAGAGAGACAGCAGAGAGAGACAGCAGAGAGAGAAACAACAGAGAGAGAAACAGCAGAGAGAGACAGCAGAGAAAGACAGCAAAGGGAGAGACAGCAGAGAAAGACAGCAGAGAGAGAGACAAAGAGAAAGAGAGAGACAGCAGAGAGAGACGGCAGAAAAAGACAGCAGAGAGAGAGACAGCAGAGAGAGACAGCACAGAGAGGGAGAGTGACAACAAGAAAACTGTGGGTAAGACGTGACATTGGTACGTGAAGTGACATGATCAACCAGACAGAGAGATAGAAAAACAATAGCCAGGACTTCCAGACGTAGACGGAAGGAAAATCTAGCTGTGTAAAGAAGTTGAAGAATGTCGAGAAATGATGGATCAATTAAAACATTGGAAGAAAGAGAAAACAAAACTTGACAAGGGTCATGTACGTCTTTCCGTTCGTTACTTGGCAGAAGAAGTTGAGTATGTTTTGGTTGTTGAGAACAGTTGAAGCTCACCCACGACCACCAGGCAACATCTGTGTGAAGTAGGTCGCTCACCCATATCACCACAATTTAATAATCTTTCCACATTTATTCTAAATAAACGGACGTCAGCGAGTTCATGAACTAAAACATCATATACGGGACCGGTTTCGATGGCTGCCAGTCGTCATCGTTATGCCATCTACAGATTCTCTGTGGAAAATGTCACACGTAGACAAGAAAGACAAACCACTGGAATATTTCAATGTGTTGTGAGATCATTTTGAAACTAGATCTACAGTGAAACACATGTTGTGAAATCAACTAAAGTAGACAAAGTTATCATTGCATCTTACGAGATATCAAAATTGATAGCAAAATAAGACAGACACAATAATAGGTGAATGTTTATTGCTACCAGCAGTGTCTGTTGTGATTTCAAACTACCATGAACCAAAATCTCGCGAAATTATTGAATCTATTCATTTGAGCAAATCATCAGTGTTGAAGAGAATCGATGAGATGGCAGACGATGTTGAAAAGAAGCTTATTTCTCAGTTAAAAGTTAAACAGTTTTCGCTGCAAGTTGATGAATCTTGTTTTCCAGATAGCACTGCAATACTGACGGCTTATGTTAGGTAACTGGATGCAGGTAAATTTAGAGAAGACATGTTTTTCTCGATAAAGCTTACCACAGACACTAGAGGCGATACAATTGGTAATTAATTAAAAGTGTTATTTCATTGAAAATGATAACCTTTTAGAAAACATGCCTTGTGTTACTGATGGTGATGTTTCCATGACATTCTTCCATACATCGTTTTGTTGCTTTGTGGTATGCATTTGTGACATTTTTCAATGGCCACCACAATGAAAAAAAGAAAGATCTGTAATCTGTAATGAGAGACTTGCATCTCCGCACTCCGGACATTCCCATATGTGCTCCACCTTCCGCTCCACCACCCACTGAAACGGGCGCCTGCTGGTGGTGGAGCCAGTCACACACTGGTTGTGGGTAACAGCCGCTAAACCACTTAGTTCAGAAACACGTCCACTTCCCTTCTCCTGACTTAATTCGATCATCTTCCTGATGTGATTGTTGTCATTCAACCCGATATCTTCCTCCATACCCAGCCTCTCCAAGTTGGCTCTTGCAATCTCCTCCTTGTCCACTCTTAGGGTGCCCTGAACTGATGACTGCCAGCTTGTCGGGTCTCTCGCTGCCTTTCACTCCCACATGATCTGGGCAATAGATCCATGTCCAACTAGATAACCGAGAGTCCAGTAGAAGTTGGACCCACTCTCTGCGGAAAAAAATGCCTCTTATTTCTCCGTAACATGCTTTGGGAGTCTGTGACAATGACCCCATGTGAGTCGTCCTGCTCCATCACCCAGGAAACTGCTTCTGATGCCGCCTGCACCTCCAGTCTCGTCCATGGTGGCTGCACGTGCTCCTGATTTACTTACAAGCGGTTCGTCGTTGACATAGACGAATTATCTCTGTCCACTGTTTAGGTTGACATAGACGAATTATCTCTGTCCACTGTTTAGGTTGACATAGACGAATTATCTCTGTCCACTGTTTAGGTTGACATAGACGAATTATCTCTGTCCACTGTTTAGGTTGACATAGACGAATTATCTCTGTCCACTGTTTAGGTTGACATAGACGAATTATCTCTGTCCACTGTTTAGGTTGACATAGACGAATTATCTCTGTCCACTGTTTAGGTTGACATAGACGAATTATCTCTGTCCACTGTTTAGGTTGACATAGACGAATTATCTCTGTCCACTGTTTAGGTTGACATAGACGAATTAGCTCTGTCCAATGTTTAGGTTGACATAGACGAATTATCTCTGTCCACTGTTTAGGTTGACATAGACGAATTATCTCTGTCCACTGTTTAGGTTGACATAGACGAATTAGCTCTGTCCACTGTTTAGGTTGACATAGACGAATTAGCTCTGTCTACTGTTTAGGTTGACATAGACGAATTAGCTCTGTCCACTGTTTAGGTTGACATAGACGAATTAGCTCTGTCCACTGTTTAGGTTGACATAGACGAATTAGCTCTGTCCACTGTGTAGGTTGACATAGACTAATTAGTTATGTCCACTGTGTAGGTTGAAATAGACGAATTAGCTCTGTCCACTGTTTAGGTTGACATAGATGAATTATCACTGTCCACTGTTTAGGTTGACATAGACGAATTAGCTCTGTCCACTGTTTAGGTTGACATAGACGAATTAGCTCTGTCCACTGTGTAGGTTGACATAGACGAATTAGCTCTGTCCACTATGTAGGTTGACATAGACGAATTAGCTCTGTCCACTATGTAGGTTGACATAGACGAATTAGCTCTGTCCACTATGTAGGTTGACATAAACGAATTAGCTCTGTCCACTATGTAGGTTGACATAGACGAATTAGCTCTGTCCACTATGTAGGTTGACATAGACGAATTAGCTCTGTCCACTATGTAGGTTGACATAGACGAATTAGCCCTGTCCACTTTTTAGGTCTAGTGCCACTTACCTGTCTGTGAAGATCACAGGGTCGTGTGGCTTGGAGTGATCTGTTCCTGCACCTGGTCTTCTGTTTTACCCTGAGCCCAGTCTTGACATTCATGACCAAGCAGGGTCACGACCTTCATTAATTTCTGCATGTCTGGCGCTATTCTCCATTATGGTTCTTAGGGAATCTGGTCTGGTTCATAGTGTCTCTTCTGCCTCCGCATTCCACAACCTCCCTCTCTTGGTACATTTATTACTCTGGTAGGAGGGGGTGGTTTGCTGTGGTGGCAATCCTGAGCTATGTCTTCACTACGCATACATGTGCCTTACCCTCATGCTGGGCATGTAAGGCTAGTAGCGCATAGCTCTGGTCGGAATATCCCGCATCCCAGAACTGCTCTCGTGGCCTCAGTTTCGATTCTTTCAAGCTTGATTATCTGAGTCGTGAACAAAGTCAGAAGGACAAGGTCACACCCAACCACCGGCATCAACAACGCCTGCACCAGCAGGAAGAAGAGTGTCCGTTGTTGCAGTCCAGCACCTGACATGACCTTCACTGCTCTGAGACCTTTCTTTGCTTTCTAAATAATCATGTCCACATAGTGGTTGAAAAATCCTGTGTGTCCTGTCGAACACAATCCCAAGGCACTTCAAAAATTGTTTCCTCTCGATATATTTGCCGTTGCATTGCACTGTCGGAAGGGTACTCTTCGTAGATCTGTTATTTAATGAGCACCACAGGATTTTGGCCTTTGTGAAGTTTATCACTGCGTTGTTGTCCTCACATCAACCCTTGATATGGTCAGTATTTTCTTGAATGTAGGTAAAAATAGAAGGAAGAAGATCAAGAGGAAGACCAAGAGAAATGATACTGGACACTCTGACGGGATGGTGTGAGAGGAGATCACCAACTGAGCTGATGGCCTGCATGAAGGATCGCGTACTCTGGAGAAGCATAATAGCCAACGCCAGTCGGCACGGCACATGATGATGATGATGAGGTAAATCTCATCTGTCTACAGTTTCCATGTCCATATGTTAGGATGCCATCTGCATATGTGAGTACTAGGTCAGGGCTAGTCAGGTGGAGTTGTAAAATCCTGGCTGTGTATATGTTGAAAAGCACATGTGACAGTGGAGAGAATTGAGGTAGTCCTGCTGCTATGATCCTAGGCTCCGAGGTCCATGATTCATATCTAAGTGCCACAGTTCTCTTTAGCTTCACTGAGGCTAACCACCACACGATCCAGGCATCAATGCATATTTCCGTCATAAGGCGCAGGAGTGTTGTGTAGTCAATTCTGTTATAGGCATCCTCCAGACCCAGTGCAACAACTGCCTTCTCTTCTTTCCTCTGAAACCCTTCATAAACAACATATGCCAGTTTGGATGTTTTGTTTGTTGTGTCTCTACCGGGTCGATAGCCGCCAAGCGTGCTTGGAATCACTCTCTATTCTTCAATTCCCATGGCAGTGTCTTACCCACGATTTTCTCCAGCACCCTACCATAAACGTTTTGCCTGGTAATGATGTCGTAACCTGCCAGTTCAGTGTTGGTTTTGCCTGATTTAGGTATTGACAGCAGGTAGCTATGTAGCCGTTCTTCTGATATCTCGCCTGACTTTATATTGTTGAAAAATATCCCATGACCGATATACGACAACGGAAAATATCTTCGTACTGTTCATTTTTAAGACTGCATATTTTCGGACATGGAGTAGACCGCTTGATGCTTTCTTGTGTCCGTTTAAACGGTTATGTAGCGTTTCCCGCTGCGATCAGCTCTGAGGACGACAATGGTAGCGGAAACTTTCCTATTCTTCCAGGCTAGTGACCTTGTGGCCACATTTTGTTATGATGTCCATACGAGACTTCGCAGGCGCTACGGAGTACGTGCTGCAAGGCCGATACTGATTCCAACTCCAAGAAAGAAGCGCTAGACAGCTATTAAACGTAACCAGATGAAAAGAGATCACCTCCGCTAACTGCGACATATTTTATCTTTGTCCACTATGTAGGTTGACATAGACGAATTAGCTCTGTCCACTATGTAGGTTGACATAGACGAATTAGCTCTGTCCACTGTTTAGGTTGACATAGACGAATTAGCTCTGTCCACTGTTTAGGTTGACATAGACGAATTAGCCCTGTCCACTTTTTAGGTCTAGTGCCACTTACCTGTCTGTGAAGATCACAGGGTCGTGTGGCTTGGAGTGATCTGTTCCTGCACCTGGTCTTCTGTTTTACCCTGAGCCCAGTCTTGACATTCATGACCAAGCAGGGTCACGACCTTCATTAGTTTCTGCATGTCTGGCGCTATTCTCCATTATGGTTCTTAGGGAATCTGGTCTGGTTCATAGTGTCTCTTCTGCCTCCGCATTCCACAACCTCCCTCTCTTGGTACATTTATTACTCTGGTAGGAGGGGGTGGTTTGCTGTGGTGGCAATCCTGAGCTATGTCTTCACTACGCATACATGTGCCTTACCCTCATGCTGGGCATGTAAGGCTAGTAGCGCATAGCTCTGGTCGGAATATCCCGCATCCCAGAACTGCTCTCGTGGCCTCAGTTTCGATTCTTTCAAGCTTGATTATCTGAGTCGTGAACAAAGTCAGAAGGACAAGGTCACACCCAACCACCGGCATCAACAACGCCTGCACCAGCAGGAAGAAGAGTGTCCGTTGTTGCAGTCCAGCACCTGACATGACCTTCACTGCTCTGAGACCTTTCTTTGCTTTCTAAATAATCATGTCCACATAGTGGTTGAAAAATCCTGTGTGTCCTGTCGAACACAATCCCAAGGCACTTCAAAAATTGTTTCCTCTCGATATATTTGCCGTTGCATTGCACTGTCGGAAGGGTACTCTTCGTAGATCTGTTATTTAATGAGCACCACAGGATTTTGGCCTTTGTGAAGTTTATCACTGCGTTGTTGTCCTCACATCAACCCTTGATATGGTCAGTATTTTCTTGAATGTAGGTAAAAATAGAAGGAAGAAGATCAAGAGGAAGACCAAGAGAAATGATACTGGACACTCTGACGGGATGGTGTGAGAGGAGATCACCAACTGAGCTGATGGCCTGCATGAAGGATCGCGTACTCTGGAGAAGCATAATAGCCAACGCCAGTCGGCACGGCACATGATGATGATGATGAGGTAAATCTCATCTGTCTACAGTTTCCATGTCCATATGTTAGGATGCCATCTGCATATGTGAGTACTAGGTCAGGGCTAGTCAGGTGGAGTTGTAAAATCCTGGCTGTGTATATGTTGAAAAGCACATGTGACAGTGGAGAGAATTGAGGTAGTCCTGCTGCTATGATCCTAGGCTCCGAGGTCCATGATTCATATCTAAGTGCCACAGTTCTCTTTAGCTTCACTGAGGCTAACCACCACACGATCCAGGCATCAATGCATATTTCCGTCATAAGGCGCAGGAGTGTTGTGTAGTCAATTCTGTTATAGGCATCCTCCAGACCCAGTGCAACAACTGCCTTCTCTTCTTTCCTCTGAAACCCTTCATAAACAACATATGCCAGTTTGGATGTTTTGTTTGTTGTGTCTCTACCGGGTCGATAGCCGCCAAGCGTGCTTGGAATCACTCTCTATTCTTCAATTCCCATGGCAGTGTCTTACCCACGATTTTCTCCAGCACCCTACCATAAACGTTTTGCCTGGTAATGATGTCGTAACCTGCCAGTTCAGTGTTGGTTTTGCCTGATTTAGGTATTGACAGCAGGTAGCTATGTAGCCGTTCTTCTGATATCTCGCCTGACTTTATATTGTTGAAAAATATCCCATGACCGATATACGACAACGGAAAATATCTTCGTACTGTTCATTTTTAAGACTGCATATTTTCGGACATGGAGTAGACCGCTTGATGCTTTCTTGTGTCCGTTTAAACGGTTATGTAGCGTTTCCCGCTGCGATCAGCTCTGAGGACGACAATGGTAGCGGAAACTTTCCTATTCTTCCAGGCTAGTGACCTTGTGGCCACATTTTGTTATGATGTCCATACGAGACTTCGCAGGCGCTACGGAGTACGTGCTGCAAGGCCGATACTGATTCCAACTCCAAGAAAGAAGCGCTAGACAGCTATTAAACGTAACCAGATGAAAAGAGATCACCTCCGCTAACTGCGACATATTTTATCTTTGTGATGTGTTTGATAAAACTTAACTTGTTAAATAAGCTGCTGAAGGGAAGAAACTGTCGCCTTTTATCATGTAAGGAAAGTATTATGTCTCTCATTATTTCTTCAGTGTTCGCTTCTACCACCACGACCATCAATCGCGCTGCTGAGCTAACTTCTCTACTCCTTGAGATAAATCCAATTTAGTATGGAGGGGAAGAAGAAAAGGGCGCTGTGGCCGTTATCTGTGAGTGTCACAGAGACAGATAAAAACAAGGGGCTGTGGCCGTTATCTGTGAGTGTCACAGAGAAAGATATAAACAAGGGGCTATGGCCGTTATCTGTGAGTGTCACAGAGACAGATAAAAACAAGGGGCTGTGGCCGTTATCTGTGAGTGTCACAGAGAAAGATATAAACAAGGGGCTATGGCCGTTATCTGTGAGTGTCACAGAGAAAGATATAAACAAGGGGCTATGGCCGTTATCTGTGAGTGTCACAGAGACAAATAAAAACAGGGTACTATATCTGTTATCTGTGAGTGTCACAGAGACAGAGAAAAACAGGGGGCTATTGCCGTTATCTGTGAGTGTCACAGAGACAGAGAAAAACAGGGGGCTATTGCCGTTATCTGTGAGTGTCACAGAGACAGAGAAAAACAGGGGGCTATGGCTGTTATCTCTGGTTGTCACAGAGACAGTGAAAAACATAAATACATGAAGCTTTTTACCTGTTCAAGTAATTTTACATTTATTTTTATATGTACTGCTGGTTTTATTTCTTCTCTGCTGATTACCATGAATTTGTCTTTCTGATATTTATTTCCAGTCTGTACTTTTGACATTCATCGTTTATGTGCGTCATTAGACTCTGTGGGTCTTTTTTGTTCTCTGCCATAGCACGGTGTCATCTGCATATCTTATATTACTGATTTCTGTTCCATACATTCTATCATCACATTTAATAGCACATGAAGAGTACACAACGCTATTGCTGTTAACTCTGAAATGATAACACAGCTCTGATATGTTAAGTCTTCATGGATAGAGAATCTCTTCTCTTCATAAATCTAAAGTGAATTGCTCATCACAGTGTACATGTGTGCTGGTGTTTCACTCCGGTGGTAGGGGGGGGGGGAGGATGTTAAGAATATTAGTGGTGCTTATACCTGTACTGCAGACAAGCTTACATGGAAATACTGGACATCACTAAAGTTAAAATCAGGGCAAAAATGTCACTTATGAATGCTTTCTGAGCCACTAAATATGTTTTGAAAATTCAAAAAACGAAATCATTATATCCCCCTTCAGTCGCTCTCTTTGATCAGGTCCGTACATCCTGTAAAAATCTACGTTATGTCTTAAGATGAATTAGTTATTTCCTTTATTACAACATTATGCTCCCAGGTCTAGCTCACTTTATTCTTTATTTTAACAGCTCTTAAGGAACTCTGGAGTGTTTATCGAATAGCTCCTCTTCTTGTTCTTTATATTGCTGTGGTTCTTTCTCAGTTGTTGTTTTAAATATCTTCGCAGATTCCTTTAGATATCTTAACAGATACTTATTGTTTTTCGCCCTTGACGTACTGGTCAGTCTTTTGCAGTTGTGAACATTCTGATCTGCTACTGGTTATGGTTACTTACAACAATTATTTTCTGGCCTGGGCTGCTCTAGATGGTTCTAAATTCTCTTCCTTGTGTTTGTCGCTGAGTTAATATGAAATCTAATGTTCTTACTTGTGGTGCAGTTCACACTGAAAAAAATACGTCTTCACAGAAGTGAATCTCTTGTTATTACCAGACTAAGTTAGATAATCAAAGAAGCTTACGTGTGAAAGCTTACGTCAAGGTTTGATCTTGCAAACAGGAACTGACTTCGGGGCTCTTTTCTTTTCACTTTTATACTTAACAACTGCAGGCAGTGACATGCGCGCTAAAGAAGTACCTCTAACCTCAATTCCATATATGGGAAAATGTCATTACACGAACGTGTGTATATAGCTATCACGACCATATATGGAAATAGCCATTACAAGGACATTTGAAAACAATTATTACACCATATATGGAGACAGTATTTGATATGCGTGTGTGTGCATAATCATTTACCAACCTGCTTATTTTGTTGCTCTTGTCTGTTATCGCTGTCTTTTTTTTTCTTCATTTCCATGGGCGAATGACTTGTTGAGAATTGTTGATTCCTGGAAAAGTGACCTTTTCTGGTCTGTTGCTGTTTTTACAGATATTCACATAAGAACTTTAAAGTTACATAGATCCCTACGACATTCACCACACGGTGGACGCAGTTGGTAGAAGAATTGTCTCCTCCAAAAGGAGAGTTACCTCCCTGTAGTGGATTCAGTGAAAATAGAGTGGCTAATTAATAGAGTGGGGGGGGGGGACTATCTTTGTAGAACTTTAGAAAATTGAGTGATTAAGTTGTTTCTTGAAAATATAGATACCGCTGATCTCAAGAACAAGGGAAACTAAAGTCTGATATTGTTATCTACAGACATAAAAACAAGGGTAACTAAAGTCTGATATTGTTATCTACAGACAGAAAAAAACAAGGGCACCTAAAGTCTGATATTATTATCTACACAAATAAAAACAAGGGTATCTAAAGTCTGATATTATTATCTCATTCATTCATTCATTTGCATGATGTCATTTGCAGAACTTTGCCTCCCTAACAGCACTCCTGTAGGCCTCTCGGTTGTGAGCAAGATGCCCTGCTGCTGATGCATCGATTTGCAGATCATCAACGATGTCTTGCTGCCATCTTCGCCTTGGTCTTCCTCTCTTTCTTTTTCCCATTATGTACCCTTCAAGACTGTCTTCTCTAGATTATCATGACGTTTAATGTGTCCAAAATATTTAAGTTTTCTCTGCTTAACCCTCTTTACTAGCCAGCCTTCTTTAATATTAAGTTCTTGTAGTATGGATATATTTGTTCTTTTTTTGTGTCCATGATATTTGAAGAACTCTTCAGTACCATTTACATTCTAAGGCATTTATGTGTTTCTCAGCTGTTTTGTTAAGTGTCCAGGTCTCACAGGCATATGTTGCGATGGGAAAGATGCATGCCCTTAAAAATCTTATTTTTGTAGTTCTGTTTGTTCCTCTCCAGAGCTTCTTTAGTTCTTTTACTTTCTGAAGAGCGATAGATGTCCTCCTTTTAATTTCCCTCATTGTATCTCCATTATTAGTTAGTAGCGACCCAAGATATTCAAAACTCTCCACTTCTTCCAGTGTTTTCTCATTGATATATATATATATATATATATATATATATATATATTATATATATATATATATATATATAATATATATATATACATATATATATGTATATATCAGCTGCCTTGTTTGCTTTCTCAGTTGTCATCAATTTAGTTTTCTTCGCATTAAGATAGAAGTTTAGCTCTTCGCTGTTCTTACAGAATGCTATAATTAGTTTTTCCATTCTTTTTTTGTGTTGTGGACAGTAATTCTGTGTCATCAGCATATCTAATCTCTGGTATTTCATAACCTCCAATTGTTATGGCATTATAATATTCTTTGTCTACATCTTCTCTAACATGCCTCATTATATTTTCAGTATACAAGTTAAATAAGTAGGGCGACAATATGCACCCCTGACAGCTTACGTCAAGGTTTGATCTTGCAAACAGGAACTGACTTCGGGGCTCTTTTCTTTTCACTTTTATACTTAACAACTGCAGGCAGTGACATGCGCGCTAAAGAAGTACCTCCAACCTCAATTCCATATATGGGAAAATGTCATTACACGAACGTGTGTATATAGCTATCACGACCATATATGGAAATAGCCATTACAAGGACATTTGAAAACAATTATTACACCATATATGGAGACAGTATTTGATATGCGTGTGTGTGCATAATCATTTACCAACCTGCTTATTTTGTTGCTCTTGTCTGTTATCGCTGTCTTTTTTTTTCTTCATTTCCATGGGCGAATGACTTGTTGAGAATTGTTGATTCCTGGAAAAGTGACCTTTTCTGGTCTGTTGCTGTTTTTACAGATATTCACATAAGAACTTTAAAGTTACATAGATCCCTACGACATTCACCACACGGTGGACGCAGTTGGTAGAAGAATTGTCTCCTCCAAAAGGAGAGTTACCTCCCTGTAGTGGATTCAGTGAAAATAGAGTGGCTAATTAATAGAGTGGGGGGGGGGGACTATCTTTGTAGAACTTTAGAAAATTGAGTGATTAAGTTGTTTCTTGAAAATATAGATACCGCTGATCTCAAGAACAAGGGAAACTAAAGTCTGATATTGTTATCTACAGACATAAAAACAAGGGTAACTAAAGTCTGATATTGTTATCTACAGACAGAAAAAACAAGGGTAACTAAAGTCTGATATTGTTATCTACAGACAAATAAAAACAAGGGTATCTAAAGTCTGATATTATTATCTCATTCATTCATTCATTTGCATGATGTCATTTGCAGAACTTTGCCTCCCTAACAGCACTCCTGTAGGCCTCTCGGTTGTGAGCAAGATGCCCTGCTGCTGATGCATCGATTTGCAGATCATCAACGATGTCTTGCTGCCATCTTCGCCTTGGTCTTCCTCTCTTTCTTTTTCCCATTATGTACCCTTCAAGACTGTCTTCTCTAGATTATCATGACATTTAATGTGTCCAAAATATTTAAGTTTTCTCTGCTTAACCCTCTTTACTAGCCAGCCTTCTTTAATATTAAGTTCTTGTAGTATGGATATATTTGTTCTTTTTTGTGTCCATGATATTTGAAGAACTCTTCAGTACCATTTACATTCTAAGGCATTTATGTGTTTCTCAGCTGTTTTGTTAAGTGTCCAGGTCTCACAGGCATATGTTGCGATGGGAAAGATGCATGCCCTTAAAAATCTTATTTTTGTAGTTCTGTTTGTTCCTCTCCAGAGCTTCTTTAGTTCTTTTACTTTCTGAAGAGCGATAGATGTCCTCCTTTTAATTTCCCTCATTGTATCTCCATTATTAGTTAGTAGCGACCCAAGATATTCAAAACTCTCCACTTCTTCCAGTGTTTTCTCATTGATATATATATATATATATATATATATATATACATATATATATGTATATATCAGCTGCCTTGTTTGCTTTCTCAGTTGTCATCAATTTAGTTTTCTTCGCATTAAGATAGAAGTTTAGCTCTTCGCTGTTCTTACAGAATGCTATAATTAGTTTTTCCATTCTTTTTTGTGTTGTGGACAGTAATTCTGTGTCATCAGCATATCTAATCTCTGGTATTTCATAACCTCCAATTGTTATGGCATTATAATATTCTTTGTCTACATCTTCTCTAACATGCCTCATTATATTTTCAGTATACAAGTTAAATAAGTAGGGCGACAATATGCACCCCTGACAGACTCCTTGTTTTATGTCAAACCATCTTGTTGTTTCACCATTTATTCTTACTGCCGCCTGTTTTTTTAGATACAGCAGTATCAAATGTGTTGGAAATCCCATTTTTTCCATTATTTCCCAAAGTTTCTGGTGTTGTACACAACTAAATACCTTTGAATAATCTATAAAGGACAAATATAGATTACCATTAAACTCTACATTTCTCTATTATTATCTACACACAGAAAAACAAGTGTAACTTAAGTCTGATATTAATAAATACAGACAATTTACTGTTCCATGTGTATTGGTGAAAAGGAAACATGTCACAAATTTTGTTTACTTCAAGTCGTTACATTTAGCGATGACTGTCACTTTCCAGAGTGGTTGATTTTTTAATAGAGGAAACAGGTCTGCTCTTTGCCGAAGAACCAAAGACAGTCGTAGATAAGAAAGGATCTCATGTGGTGAATGGTGTACTGTTATATGAAATTTTTGCTATGTCTGGTTTTGAAGAGCTAAAATGATTGAATAGAAGTTATGCATGCTACGATCATAAATGATAACACAATATCAGAGTCGAAGATCTTATTAGAGCTGTTTACAAAGTTCCCGGACTGAATTTTTCCCAGAAAATATAATGCGCATGAAAGTGACGGGAAGGCATGAGTTGTATTAATCATCCCTACGTGCACATGCAAAATCTGAACTTATTATCTTCCGTCACGGCACAAGCCTACAAGTAAACACATACCTGCAGCTTCCGGCGCGTTGAAATATGGACGAAAAAATTCAACAGAGAGTGTGTGTAGTGATTTCTGCAATCGCCTCAGGGAAAACTGGTGCTGAAACTTATGACATGCTACAGTCAGCTTTCTGTGAGTCCTGCCTAAGTAGATCAAAGACATCTGAGTGGTTCCTCCGTTTCAACGGTGGACGTCGACCGTATGAAGACGACCACTGCCCTGGTAGACCATCCACCTCCCACATAGATGAGACTGTTGCAAGTGTGCGAGAAATAATTCGCTTTAAGGATGTCTAACATTCAGAGAGGTAGCATAGGATGTAGGAATAGCAGTTGCTACCTGCCATAAGATTCTAATGACGTCTAACAATAATCAGAAAGGTAGCAGTGGATGTAGAAATATGGCTGTGAGACACGGACACTTAACAAAACAGCTGAGAAACACATAAATGCCTTTGAATATAAATGCTACAGAAGAGTTCTCCAAATATCGTGGACACAAAAAAGAACAAATATATATATATATACTTCATTCATTCATTCATTTGCATGTCCCTTGCGGAACTTTGCCTCCCAAACAGCTCTCCTGTAGGCCTCTCGGTTGTGAGCAAGATGGCCTGCTGCTGTTGCATCCATTTCCAGATCGTCAACGATGTCTTGCAGCCATCTTCGTTTTGGTCTTCCTCTTTTTCTTTTTCCCATTATGTATCCTTCCAATACAGTCGTCTATAAATTATCATAACGTTTAATATGTCCAAAATATTTAAGTTTTCTCTCTTTAATCCTCTTTACTAGCCAGCCTTCTTCAATATTAAGCTCTTGTAGTATATAAGATGCTTTTTGATTAACACATCACAGGTTTCACAAAACACGACCACTTCACTAAATCTAGAGGACGTCCGATGAAATATTCTCTACAGAATTCGTTTATTTCTGACAAATAAGTTCAAGATATATTGTCGACTACGTCACTTGGATTGAAACACTTAATCATTTGTTCACAATATCAAACTTTATCATATTCTGCATGCAGCATTTCCCAATGTCTCAAATTCACAATATTATACACTTGATACGAGAGCATTTCCTATCTCAGTATTATATCAGTTCTGCAACATGTGATCAACAAGTTTCTTGTCTAAAATCACTGTACTCAAAGTTTCAAAAGTGTCAGTTCTTCTTAATCCCTTGAATCACTTGAAAACCATCTTCCGTCTAACACTTCTTCTGATTTTATATCGTCTCGTCCTCTTTCTTCTCTTGTCTGTCTTCTGATTTCTTCTGACGGTCTTCCTCAACCGTCTCTCAATCACAGTGTACTAACGAGCAAAGTCTACTTGCCTCTTCTCTGGACTTCTGTTCTTATCTCTCATCTGATGGCTTCTCGGCTGTTCTGGTCGGACCTTCTTTCTTCACTTTTGACTGTCCACGTGCACTGACCATCCTTCTTGTAGTTCTGGTCAGTCGCTAATTGCCGGACCGATGGTTTTCTGACGATCTCAGTCCTCTGTCTCCTCTCTCCATGTCCTCTCTCCTGTACTTCCGTACTTTTTTTTCCTCTGATTGTCTGCTCTTCCATCTTCGGACCCTCTCCTCAGTCTCCTCTCTCCTCTACTTCCGTATTTCTTCGTCCTACGTCGTTCTCTCCTGTCTCTCCGCTCGCCTTCTTATCTTCAAGTCCAGGTTGTTGGATTAACCAATAAGTATTTTGGCTCCACTCTTCAGATGTCTACTGGTTCCTATGACCGTTCTGATTGTCCGTCATTCAAACTGCCCCATGACGTATATGTTGTTAGTCAATTGTCCAATAGGACATAATATACATATATATATTTAATTGGTCAGCTGGCCGAGTTTGTCACTCCTTTATTTAAAAACCGTGTGCAATCGCGTCTTACGCGTGTCAGTTTGAGTCAGTTTCGTCTATCATCATGTGCCGTGCCGACTGGTGTTGGCTATTATGCTTCTCCAGAGTACACGATCCTTCATGCAGGCCATCAGTTCAGTTGGTGATCTCCTCTCACACCATCCCGTCAGACTGTCCAGTATCATTTCTCTTGGTCTTCCTCTTGATCTTCTTCCTTCTATTTTTCCTATTGTTATAATATTTTCAATGCCCCCTCTTCTCATTGCATGTCCTATGAAAGTACATTGTGTCTCTCTTATCTTTTTGACAAGGTTTTTTGTCTCTCCAGCTCTTCTCCTACATTCTTCATTAGTTATTTTTGCTGTCCAGGGGATTCGCAACATTCTTCTAATAAACCACATTTCTGCTGCTTCCAATGATTTTTGTGCAGACTTGCCTATTGTCCATGATTCACTTCTATATAACATTTTAGGACTCGTTTTCTAACATTCCTTGATAAGGATGTGTTGGTTAATATGTTTCTCATTCTCTGAAATGCAGTCTTTGCTTGGCCTATTCTGTTCCTAATTTCTGTTCTGCATTTCCCATCTGAAGTTATTACTGCTCCAAGGTATTTGAATTTCTGCACCTGCTTTAGAATAGTTCCGTTTAATTTAATACTGCATGCTGGTGGATTCTGTTTCTTAGATATAACCATAGTCTCTGTCTTTTTGATGTTCACAGTAAGGCCTTTCTGTTCACTTTCTTTGGCGACTTTATCCAAGAGATTTTGCAGGTCTCGTTGGTTCTCAGCTATCAGTACTGTGTCGTCGAGAAGGTTGTTAATATTGTATCCTCCAATTTTTATGCCTGGTTATGTGATGATTGTTCTTAGAATATTCTCGCTATACAGAGAAAAAAGGTCTGGAGACAGCACACATCCTTGTCGCACCCCTTGTTTTATAGGTTGATATTTTCCAGTTCTGTTTTCAACTCGAATTGCTGCTTCTTGCTGCCAGTATAGATGTTTTACAATCCTCAGGTCTTTGTCGTCTATATTGATGTCTTCAAGCATTTTAATAATTTCATTATCTTTCACCTTGTCAAATGCCTTGGTGTAACCAATGAAGCATACGTTGAGATCTTTCTGTACTTCTAAAGCTCTTTCTGTTAGTGTTCGTAAAGCATAAATGGCATTGTGTGTTCCCTTTCCTTCACCAAATCCAAACTGTTCATCTGCTATTTCCATTTTTATCTTTTTCCTTGTTCTTCTCATAATTATTCTCAGACGTAGCTTCGTTATGTGACATGAGAGGCTGATAGTCCGGTGGTCGTCACATTCCTTTGCACCTGGTTTCTTTGGTAGTGCTATAAACGTGGATTTAATCAGGTCACTGGGAATATAACCACTGTTGTAAATGTCATTCAGTAACTTGGTTATTATTTTTATTCCTGTCTCCTCTAGTGCCTCTATTTCTTCTATTGTTATATTATCAGGCCCAGTCTCTTTTTCTGTCTTCATGTGTTTGATGGCATCTATGATTTCATCTTCAGGTATTGGTGGTCCATCACATTTTTTAGTATCTGGTGTTAATTCTGGTCTTTCTCCTCCATATAGCTCACCGATATACTCTGTCCACCTGTCCACAATGTCTATTTTTCCCATTAACATTTTATCTTCTTTCGATTTCAGGCATCCTGTGGTATATTTTGTTTTCCTGCCTGTGAGTTCACTAATTCGTTTATGCATGTTTTTGCTGTCTTTAATATGAGAGTCCTCTATCTGTCTGCACTGTTCATTTAACCACATTTCTTTTGCTTCTCTGCATTTGCGTCTTATTTCTTTATTTATCTTGTTATATTTTTCCTCGTTATTTTTATTCCTCCTCCTCTTGTCCATCAGTCCTAAGATGTCGTCTGTCATCCATTTATTTTTAGAGGCTTCTTTTTTTTTATGGTATTATCTCCTTAATAGTTTGATGGATAGAATCTCTTAACATTTCCCATTGTTCATCTATACTATTTATCTTTGCTAATGCATTGTATCTATTTGTTATAATAACTTTGTATTGTTCTCGAAGTTCTTGGTCATTTTTAAGACGTTCTGTATTCAGTTTGATGTTTCTCACTTTTCTGCCTGCTTTCTTTAGTTTTATTCTAACTTTTCCACAGAGTGGATCATGGTCACTATTGCAGTCAGCTCCTGGTATGGTTTTTGGTGTCAGTAATGCATTGCGGAATCGTTTGTTGAATAATATGTAGTCTATCTGGTTAAAAGTCTTTTTGTCTGGGCTGCACCACATTGCCAGTCTTCGAGGATGTTGTTTAAACCAGGTGTTTCCTACAACCATGCTGTGTATTCTTGCCCATTCAATTAATTTACAACCCCTGTCATTCCTCTCCCCCAGTCCATAGTCACCAACGATGTCTGAAGTTCTTCCTTTACCAACTTTGGCATTAAAATCTCCCATGAATATGGTAACTTCATGTGACTTTGTGTGTTTTAGTGCTGTCTCTATGTCATTATAAAATAGCTGTACATCTTCTTCTGAGCTTTCAGATGTTGGAGCGTGCACTTGTACAATATTTATGTTTATTGGTTGTCCTTTCAGTTGGGCTAGCAGGACTCGGTCCGAGATGTTCAAATATCCTACAATTGTCCTTGCCGTTTGATCATCAAATATAATTCCTACTCCTCGTTCATGTTTCTCACTTCCTGAATATATTATTGTATATTTATCTGATTTTATCTTCCCTGCATTTGTCCATCTAACTTCACTCATTCCTAATATGTTGATCTTCACTCCTTTCCATTTCCATCTTTACATTTTCTAATTTTCCAGCCAGGAATAAAGTTCTAACATTTCCATGTTGCTATTTTGCACTTGTTAGTTTTGCCACCAGTAGCTTGATGAGTTTCGTCTATACAATTGTTCTTTACCTAAGTCATTATCTTGCTCTTTTCTGTCGGATGTTTTGTTGTCCTCGTTTTTTCATTGACGTCTGCCTTTTCTATTCGTTTGTTATATTTTGTTTACACGTGCAAACGTCCAGTCACCGCTTTGTTATCACTGTACCATCCTACTTTCTGGCGTCCTTCCTTTGTATTACCTAAATCTCAGCGTCACTGAGTCTCGTCTTTTCTATTCACTGTTTCCACTGTTTACTTTTGTCCGCGTCTTGTTCTAGTGTCATGGAAGTTTTATACCTTTCTCTTCTTTTTATACTTTTCTCTGTCGCTATTCGATGTTATTATTTCGTTTACAGTATATTTTCATATCCTATTAATAATAATAATAATAATACTAATAATAATAATAATAGTAATAATAATAGCAATAATCATTACTTACAAGGCCATGCTACAATATGTCCATCTTCTTTTTCTGATCAACCATGAGACATATTGTTGTTTGCTCATCTGTTTTATCTCTGTTTTGTTCTTGAATTCGTTCCACTTTATACTGAATATTTTCCTTAGGCATTTGTTTTCAAATAATCTAACCACTTTATACTGAGTATTTTCCTTAGGCATTTGTTTTCAAATAATCTAATTTCCTTTCTATTCCTTTAGTTGTTTTCCAGCTTTCACATGCATAAATGAAGGTGTATATTACAATTGAATTGTATAATCTTATCTTGGTTTTTGTGCTTATAACTTTTGAATGTCATATGTTCTCAAGATTCTTGAAGGTCAATGGTGCTTTTGCAATTCGAATTCTAACTTATTTTCTGGTGTCACCATTGTGGTCTGTATAGCTGCCGAGATATGCAAAATGGTTTACATCTTCAACAGCTGTATAGCAGAATATGTCCAAATATATGAGACATAAGTCGAAGAGACAAAGTTCTGGCAATATTTTGAGACGTATAGTCAAATGTTGTCTTTGGTATGTAAAATTACACCACGGATGTGGCATAATGATTAGCTTGGAGGGTAAAAGAAAGGTGACTCACGTAAACCATATGAATGAAATGAAATTACTATTGTCAATTAATTCCTTGAATATTACTGGCTGTTCAGTCGAGAAAATTCTGCATGTACCAGGCGTGCAGATCGTGTTTTTCTAGAAGGTCCAGTCAGTGGGAATGTGAGACATGGGGTTAACATTTTGAGGAGTCGAGAGTTGGGTTTCGTAGGGTCAGGACGTGTAGTTTTCGTTAGTAATGTAACTGTAGAACTAGTGATTGTCAGCGTAGTTAGTAATGTAACTGTAGAACTAGTGATTGTCAGCGTAGTTAGTAATGTAACTGTAGAACTAGTGATTGTCAGCGTAGTTAGTAATGTAACCTTAGAACTAGTGATTGTCAGCGTAGTTAGTAATGTAACTGTAGAACTAGTGATTGTCAGTGTTGTTAGTAATGTAACCTTAGAACTAGTGATAGCCAGCGTAATTATAATGTTTGTGTTTAAGAGTAATTTTGTTAGAAATAGTGTGTTAATTAATTTAGTATCTTGTGGCGGTCATCTTTTTGGAAGATATAAGCCGTATGGATTTGCTGGTTATTGTACGCTGATCAGTTTGAGTTATAACATCGCATATGCTCACAAACATGAATTCATCAACCGACATCTTCATCATGTGGCGTTAAATAAATGTATTTGTGTGATCGGCAAGTGACGCTTTGAGTCGATTGAATTAGCCTTATGGTTGGAAGAATCTTGGGTTGCAAGTTGAGAATCATAGAAGAGTAGTGCACGAACGGCCCACAACTCTGAATTACCATGGAGTAGTGATGATTGGATGGATATATAGTACACATAGACATAGTGAAAAACGTAAATAGTGCCATAGCTGTTCCTTCTATATATTTGTCCTTCGTGGTTAATGAGATCTTTCATTAATATGTGTTTTATCCTTGTTAATTTCAAGTCCTATTTTACTAGCCATTGAAGACATGGTATCTGTTTTTACTTGCAGTGATATCTTTCTATATGGGTTCGAAAAAACATGGCATCTTCATTTTTTACTTTTATTTTTTTATAGCTTATTTAGTCATAGACATATTTCTGGTAACAAAACAATAAAAACAGTCAGATGATGAAAAACATAATGTTGATGTCATAACTAAGATAATATTTTACAAATAGTACTGTTATTAGTAGTTATTTGATTCCTGTGCCAAAAATAGGAAAGGACAATACAGAACTGAGTGGATATAACATTATTACATTACAAAACGTATATAACAAAGAAATCAAGTGGATTCTAGCCTGGGGGACTATCAGACTTTCTAGAGACCAGCGTGCTACTACTGAATACATTAGGAAGTTATCGTCTAGGAAGAGATACAACAAATAATAACTCTGCCATCCTGGCGTATGGTGTATATGAGGGATTTCAGAGAAAAGACGAAATCGTAATTGTGGCACTTGATCTTGAGGATGCATACAACAGAGTGGACTACACAACGCTGTTGACATTTCTGATGGAGTCTGGAGTAGATGCAAGATTGTTTCGATGGATAACTTCTATGCTGCTGAGGCGATCGGTTGCCTGGAGATACAGAACACGGATCTCAGAGTCCAGAACCATTGCTAAGGCTCTGCCTCAATGTTCTCCCTTGTCCCCTGTGCTATTCAATGCATATTCTACTGGCCTAATCCTGTTACTTGAAAATGGTGTGGGGAGACAACTGACCTATGCTGATGATTTAACGTATGAGCTTGGGAGCTGTAGAGAGGACTTAGCCTCCTGAATGCAGAGCAGGGTGAACCAGATAACAAGCTGGTGTGAGGATAACAAGCTGGTGTGAGGATAACAAGCTGGTGTGAGGATAACAAGCTGGTGTGAGGATAACAAGCTGGTGTGAGGATAACAAGCTGGTGTGAGGATAACAAGCTGATGTGAGGATAACAAGCTGGTGTGAGGATAACAAGCTGGTGTGAGGATAACAAGCTGGTGTGAGGATAACAAGCTGGTGTGAAGATAACAAGCTAGTGTGAGGATAACAAGCTGGTGTGAAGATAACAAGCTAGTGTATGGATAACAAGCTGGTGTGAAGATAACAAGGTGGTGTGAGGATAACAACGCAGTGATCACCCAGAAAAAGCTGTCTTCTTATATCTTATATCTTATATCCTTCCCGTGCCGTTAGACGTCACATAGGGCTCGCAAAGTAGTTCGCCAATTTTTCCTGTCTTCGGCGAGTCTTTCAACCTCATCAAAGGATTTTATGCCTGTTAACTTGGCCTCTCTTAATAATGTTCTCTTCAGAGTTTCACGCGGTCTGCCCCTTTTTCTTCGGCCTGTTGTGTTCCACTTGATAGCTTGTTTTGAGATTCTCTGCTCATTTCTTCTCATCAAGTGGCCAACATATGTCCATCTCCTTTTCCTGATCACCCATGAGACTGGTTGTTGTTCAGTCATCTGTCTTATCTCTGCATTGTTCTTGAATTCATTCCACTTGATGCCGAGTATTTTCCTTAGGCATTTGTTTTCAAAAGAGTCTAATTTCTTATCTATTTCTTTAGTTGTTTTCCAGCTTTCGCATGCATAAATGAGGGTGGATATTACATTTGAATTGAATAGTCTTAACTTGGTTTTTGTGCTTATAACTTTTGAATTCCATATGTTCTCAAGATTCTTGAAGATTGATGCTGCTTTTGCAATTCTGATCCTAACTTCCTTTCTAGTGTCACCATCCTGGTCTATGTAGCTGCCAAGGTATGCAAATTGATTGACTTCTTCAATATCTGTCCCTTCTATGTGTATTTTTCCATTTTGATTGATGGGAATTTTCATTATTTTTGTTTTGTCCTTGTTAATTTCAAGTCCTATTTTGCTAGCCAGTGAAGATAGGCTATCTGTTTTTTCTTGCATGGAATTCACATTATTACTGATAAGAGTTATGTCATCTGCAAAATCAAGATCTTCTAGTTGGGTCCCATGTACCCAGTCAATACCTGTGTTACCTGTGCAGCATTTTTTCATTATGTGGATGGGCACTACTAGAACCAACATATCACTTACAAGCTCTACCACCATCATATCTATCATAAATGTTGGGCGCTAATAGTGTCAAGAGATTTTAAGAGACTGTGAAGAGTAGAGCCAATATCAAAGTCTGGCTGTGAAGAGTAGGGCCAATAATATTATGATAGATATGAAAAAGCTGTGGAGCTCATTAAATAACATAATTGTAGGATCTGAAGATCCGATTGTGAAGTGTCAAGACCAAGATATTAAGAGAACACGAGGTATCTAGGGATCACATTTGATCGTTCATTGTTCTCTGTACACCACGTGGACAATGCAATACAAAAAGCCAGGAAAGCTCTGTGAGCGGTTAGGTTAATGGCCGCAGCGGCCTTTCACAGCGCACACTCTTCTTGCTGATGCATGCGCTGGTACTGTCATCACTGGAGTATGGTCTTGGCCTGCTCACCCTGTCCAATGCACAGCTGAACAGACTAGAGTGCGTACAGAACGAGGCAATGAGAGTGGTCTTGGGTTGAACCAGGGATACTCCGGTGTCGGCCATGCACTTTCTGCTTGATTTGCTGAGTGTGAGGTCTAAACACAGGTATTCTCAGGTAAAAGCATACATCAGGGTTGCTGGCATGAAGGACCATCCTGTCCATAAGGAGTTATGGTTGATAAAAGGAAGACAACGAGACAGGTCATGGGTGGCTAAAGCGGAGGATTCAATAAAGCCAATTTGCAATCTAGATGAGGTGCCTAAAGGTTATGACAAGTTAAAGTACAAGACCAACCTCAGCTAACAAAGGTTATTTTACAGAGGGGCCGTGAATGTAGAGACTGACCACAGGGAGCACTTGAACTTTGGGTTCAAGATCTCATCCAGCATCGCTGTGGGATGGCTCAGTGTCTCAGAACAGCAGAAGTGGTTGGGGTTTTGTTGCCTACCCAAATGGAAGAGTAGTGGCACAGGGTTCGGGAAGACTTTGAAGTCGCCACTTCAAGCATGGGAATGGAAATTGAGGCTGTGTCGGTGGCACTGGAAAGGTTAGGTGCTCACGATGCGGTTAATGATATTGTGACATATTCACAGAGTATGCTTCATAAGATTAAGAAGAATTTGCTTCGAAAAGAATGGGTTCATCTGTTAAGCCAGTCAGCTGTGACAAGCCTAACGTGGCTTTACTGTCCAGGACATGTGGGAGTACATGGCAATGATGTGGCAGACAGACTTGCTGGACAGGCTAAAATAAATGGCAGAATCACAATTGACAAGGGGGACAGTGCTAAAATTGTACTGGACAGTCTGCAGGAAAATGAAGAGCGGGAATGGAAGAAGAATGTAGCTGTGAGGAGACTGCTGGAGCTAGGACAAATTAAAGGTGCTGGCAAGAAATCTGAACTGTGTGGCTGAAAACGGATCGTAAACAACCAACATTTAACAGGAACTATTAGCAAACATTCTCTTCAATGGACGCTACGGTGGAGCATATATCAGCTTGTCCCGAATGGAGTGAATCCGGAGTCAGAATTTTGAACTTTGAACTGTGGTAGTTCTAAAACCGTCATGAAGCAGTGTAATGAAGATATTTGTTGTTGGACTTCACTTCGTCGAAGGATGTGCAGCCATGTTATTTAGCAAACCAGGCTATAAGTATAATCTTAGTAAAATATATATATATATTTCAGCAAACAACAACATTCCGTGCCCTCTGTTCTCTCATCAGCCGCTAAAATCAGAGTCTTTCTCCTTGTCCCAACCATTAACAAGGATGGAAGAGTTCAGCCCGACTTTGACATTGGCTCTACTCTTCACAGCCAGACTTTGATATTGGCTCTACTCTTCACAGCCAGACTTTGATATTGGCCTACTCTTCACAGCCAGACTTTGATATTGGCTCTACTTTTCACAGCCAGACTTTGATATTGGCTCTACTTTTCACAGCCAGACTTTGATATTGGCTCTACTCTTCACAGCCAGACTTTGATATTGGCCCTACTCTTCACAGCCAGACTTTGATATTGGCTCTACTTTTCACAGCCAGACTTTGATATTGGCCCTACTCTTCACAGCCAGACTTTGATAATGGCTCTACACATCACAGCCAGGCTTTGATATTGGCTCTACTCTTCAAAACCAGACTTTGATATTGGCTCTACTCTTCACAGTCTCTTAAAATCTCTTGACACTATTAGCGCCCAACATTTATGATAGATATGATGGTGGTAGAGCTTGTAAGTGATATGTTGGTTCTAGTAGTGCCCAACATTTATGACAGATATGATAGTGGTAGAGCATGTAAGTGATATGTTGGTTCTAATAGCGCTCAACATTTATGACAGATGTGATGGCATTAGAGCATGTAAGTGATATGTTGGTTCTAGTAGTGCCCAACATTTATGACAGATGTGATGGCATTAGAGCATGTAAGTGATATGTTGGTTCTATTAGCGCCCAACATTTATGACAGATATGATAGTGGTAGAGCATGTAAGTGATATGTTGGTTCTATTAGCGCTCAACGTTTATGACAGATATGATGGTGGTAGAGCTTGTAATGTACATGCGGGCTCTGTATTATGTTTTACTCCAGTTGTCTGTGGTCGTTTCACTACACTGAAGAAAACTTCACACTACGTGAGTGGCCACATAGCACACGCTGGAAATACCATGACTCAAGTATGAAAAGCAAGCGACTTTGATTTGTTTTTGACCACACAGAAACCATAAGAGAATATAATGCTCATTGACTTATCACATCTTTTTTATCACAACAATATATGGTAAACTTTTACCTGGTTGTCAAGATACATTATTTTAATGACACATTTTATCTCTTTGAAGTTCCGAATTCATATTTATATTTCTGTATTTGTAACAATTATTTTATTTTATTTTGTAACAATGAAAATAACTATGAGATTCTCCCATCTATTTCTCTGTGACTGGTCAATTCTCTGGTTACTTAACTAAAATGTGTTTGTTGTGTATTTGTTGTTATTGGAGATTGTATAAATATTGCGCAAATATATAGTTAAAAAGAATTACACATATAAATCTCGAATATCTTTTCTTGTTCAAGTCAGAGAGTACATGAGAGAGAAAGTGTTACATCCCTTCTTTGTCTTTCACCTGATAGACAAAGAACTATTAGACTTCAGAGAAAGAAAGATGATAAGAGAACTACCTGGAACTTTAACAACGGACGGCTGTAGGATCTAACAATCGTCAAGACCTCAGTCAACAGCGCGTTAACAAACTTTGCTATCTTCCAGTCTTTCTCTGCGTAACATAATCACATATTCATTTAGACATACATAACATACACATACATAACATATGTATATAACACACATGTACTTACATGCACGCATACATAGCACACACACAACACACAGTTACATTAAAGTATATAAACGAGCTATCCCTCCCCCATCCCCCTCACTCCCCCACCCCTCAGTATTTTTCATTCTGTTGTAATTGCTCACTTAGTTTGTCTTTACAGTCTCTACACAACAAGAAAACCATCTCATCTCGTGTCGGTGAAAGCCAAACTTTTACACAACAAGAAAACCATCTCATATTTTGTCTGTGATAGCCAAACGTTTAGACAACAAAAAAAAAACATTTAATCTTTTGTCTGTGATAGCCAAACTTTTAAACAACAAGAATACCATCTCATTTTTTGTCGGTGATAGCCACACTTTTAGACAACAACAAAAAAATCTCATCTCCTGTCGGTGATAGCCAAACTTTTAGACAACAAAACCATCTCATTTTTTGTCGGTGATAGCCACACTTTTAGAAAAAAAAATCATCTAGTGTTGGTGATAGCCAAACTTTTAGACAAGAAAACCATCTCATCTTGTGTTGGTGATGGCCAAACTTTTAGACAAGAAAACTATCTCATCTTGTGTTGGTGATGGCCAAACTTTTAGAAAAGAAAACCATCTCATCTTGTGTTGGTGATGGCCAAACTTTTAGAAAAGAAAACCATCTCATCTTGTGTTGGTGATGGCCAAACTTTTAGAAAAGAAAACTATCTCATCTTGTGTTGGTGATGGCCAAACTTTTAGACAAGAAAACCATCTCATCTTGTGTTGGTGATGGCCAAACTTTTAGAAAAGAAAACCATCTCATCTTGTGTTGGTGATGGCCAAACTTTTAGAAAAGAAAACCATCTCATCTTGTGTTGGTGATAGCTAAACATTTAGACAGAAAACATTTTCTCACATATCCCTGTGTTACATGTTTATTTAGCGTCAGAGATTGGGACAAAACATGTGTGAAATAATGAGACAAAACATCTGTGTATTTTAATAAAGTAATAAAATGGGACATTCTGATCTCGTATAATTTATCAAAAGCAAAAACCTTTTCACCAAATTGTAAATAGTTTATCACATTCACACATTTTTTTATCTTTATTTTTCATTAAATTATAACATTAAAATTTAAACCTTTATCGGGTAGACTGAGACTGGAGGTTGTACAACTGTTAATGTATATTTTAAAAAATTTATTCATATACAATAAAAAGAGACATGCATGAGAATGAGAAACATCAATCTACACTTGGACTTATTTAAAAACAGCGAAGAACTAAAGGACATACACAGAGCCATGACTAAGATTATGTACAATCTATTAGTAAAAATACAAAATATTTCTGAATAGTGGGAATATCTAAGAGATTCAGTCCATCAAGCAGGAAAAGAATAATATCTGAAAGAAAACATGTTTTTCTGTTTACTACTGAAAGTTTATGTACATGCGATGTTGACAAAGACGCCATTTTCCTGCAGGTAAGATATTTAACATGAAAATAGCAACAGTAGTCTCGTATTTACACGATCAGAATATCGTAATAATTTTACATATATTACGTGGGTTTTCGGTTTTAGTATCCAAATGATGATTCATCCATACTCAAAAGTGAAGAACAAAATGTTTCTGTAGATAAAAATGTTACGTCATTAAGTGTCTGGAAACAAATAAAGGAAGGCAGTCTAGTGATGTGCTATAGAATATCAGTCATTTCTGTTTAATATTTTTATTTTATTTTATTCATGTTTCACTCATTTATAATAATTTAATATTACAATCTCAGTATAATCAGGAGACTAGTGTGTTAAGCAAGCATGTGTGTTTAAAGGTTTGTCTAGTACCTGTAACGTCTTTGTCAGTGTAGTCAGGACACTAGTGTATTAGACATGGATGTTTAGATGTTTGTCTAGTACCTGTAACGTCTTTGTCAGTGTAGTCAGGACACTAGTGTATTAGACATGGATGTTCAAACGTTAGTCTAATACAGATCCTTCTCAAAGTTATCTTCCATGTATAATACACAGGGTGATATTCGGGAGATTATTTTGGCTTAAAAATGCGTCTTATATGCGCATGCGCAAGTAGAATAATTTCTCAGCATCGAATGTAAATGCATCTAAAACCATACCCCGACTTTTTGTAATGATTCTAGAAGAAAGAAGCTGTATATTACTTTGCCCAGTAGCTAAGGATCAGCTTTTTCCTTCTAGTGGAGAAGCTTTCTACAGAACGTGAGGGTGACCGCTACAGCCCACTCCACATCCTGCTTAATGTGTGCAATCAAAATCTTCATCAAAATTTAGTTTGACCTAAAGTAATAATGAAAAATAAAGTACAGTACACTGGGAGATTATCCACCAAAATGATAAAATTATTAGGATTATCCCCCTTGATGAACGCCCACTTTCCCTGATAAGACAAAGTTCACATGAACTACACCGACACTTGGAAGTTTTCAAGGCATTTAAGATAATTGTTTCCCCTCATATAGGGACACAAGTATAATGCAGTGCTGGCTTTGTCTCCACCAGGTATACATTAGCTTGAAGGGCTTTCCACGAAATACATAACATCATTGTCTTAGAAATAGATAACATCATTGTCTTAGAAATACTGGTTCGAGAATCCCGGGTTAAATGAATTTTCCCAGGATTGTAAAACAGGTCACGGTTTTTGTTCATGACAAAATGGTAATTAAGATATCTGTTCCTTTACTGTATGCAGTATTTGAGACAAAGCTGGTGCAGGCAAACTAAAATGTAATGGTTAGAACTAGAGAAACAAACTGTACGCGGTAAAGAAAATACAAAACAAGAGAAACAAAGTACAGTGGATAAGAAACAAAATGTAGTGCATGGCAAACTAACAACAGTACACAGGAAATAAACGACATTGCACGAGGAACAGTCTACAATATAGTAGAAAGAATTACAGTATACAGGGAACAATAATTTTTTTATTGTTCCCTGTATAAGCAATTATTGAGGAAAGACGCTGGCGATGGTTGGGACATGTGCTCCGAATGACTGACAGCTCACTACCAAAAATAGCACTAAGATGGACACCACAGGATAACAGAAGTAAGAGTAGACCAAAAGAGACATGGAGAAGAACAAGAGAAAGGATGCTGAGCAATAGAGGGCTCACCTGGGCAAGAACAGAAAAAAGGCAAAGGACAGGCATTTGTGGAAAACTCTTGCGGAAGCCCCATGTGCCCTGGGCACTTAAGGCTCAGAGAGAGAGAGAGAGAGAGAGAGAGAGAGAGATACAGGGAACATACTACAATACACAGGAAGCAAACTAGAACATACTTGTATAAGAACAAAAAATTACAATATGCGGTAAACAAACTACAACATATTAGAAACACACTAGAAAATACAGGAAACAAACTCCAATGTATGAGAAATAAATCGATAAAACATGAGAAAACAAACTACAACTCACAAAACAGGAACAGACTTTATTATCGTCCAAGGCAAAAATGACTGCATATTTAGCAAAGAAAAATACACGTACCATGTATGTCTGAATGAACTGGATAAATGTCAGTGTTTGTTTACACAGCCGTGCTGTTTCACCAACAAATACTTAGCAAGTCCTGCTGAAGTTTGAGATAGTCTTAAATCTTAGAAACGATACATCTGAATGCACGCCAGGGGTTATCTCTGATATATAAATATCACAGCTGTACACTGGCATCTACAGAAGCTGTCTTCTATGACGTACACAGCAAATACAGGAACATAGAGAAAGATACAAAAGATCCTATATATCTTGCGTAATATTGATACAATGTTGCAGGTGCATGTCCCTTGCAGAACTTCACCTCCCTAACAGCTCTCCTGTAGGCATCACGGTTGTGAGCAAGATGGCCTGCCGCTGACGCGTCCATTCGCGGATCATCAACGATGTCTTGCAGCCATCTTCGCCTTGGTGTTCCTCTCTTTCTTTTTCCCATTATGTACCTTTCCAAGACTGTCTTCTCTAAAATATCATGACGTTTAATATGCCCAAACTACTCCTATTTAAGTTTTCTCAGTTTAATCTTCCTTACTAATCAAACTTTTTCAATATTAAATTCTTGTAGTACGGATATATTTGTTATTTTTGTGTACATGATATATGAAGAACTCTTCTGTAGCATTTACATTCAAAGGCATTTATGTGTTTCTCAGCTGTTTTGTTAAGTGACCAGGTATCACAGGCATATGTTGCGATGGGAAAGATGCATGCCCTTAAAAATCTTATTTTTGTAGCTCTGTCTTTTCCTCTCCACAGCTTGTTTAGTTGTTTAAATGTCTGAAGAGCGATAGATGTCCACCTTTTAAGTTCCCTCATTGTATCTCCATTATTAGTTAGTAGTGATCCAGGATATTCAAAACTCTCCACTTCTTCCAATTTTTTCTCATTGATACATGTTTCAGCTGCCTTGTTTGTTTTGTCAGTTGTCATCAATTTAGTTTTCTATGCATTAAGACGGAGGTTTTGCTCTTCGCTGTTTTTATGGACTGAAATAATTAGTTTTTATTTTTTAGTTATTTTCGTTGCAGGTTACTCATCAAACTAAGCTGATAATAGAAAGTATATTCTCGACACATTCCTGGTTTAAAAATAGACTTCTCACATCCGGCTCAGACTTGCTCTATCAGGCCACGTCAGTTAGTTGGAGGCGGAACATTAGATTACAAAGTTACAAAAAAACAAACCGTAACATTTCTCTACACAACAACAACAACAAAAAGCCGTAAAGTTTGGACTGTGTCTAATATACAGAAAAGATAAATGTGTTGTTCTACCTGGAAAAAATAATACTCGATACACATTTAGCGACTGGCTACATTTAATGTACTAGTAGATGGCATATAGTCTAGCTTGTACTAGTACTTGTCACATAGCCTAGCTTGTACTAGTACTTGTCACATAGCCTAGCTTGTACTAGTACTTGTCACATAGTCTAGATTGTACTAGTACTTGTCACATAGTCTAGATTGTACTAGTACTTGTCACATAGTCTAGATTGTACTAGTACTTGTCACATAGTCTTGCTTGCACTATCAGTCGTCACATAGTTTAGCTTGTAGTAGTAGCTGTCACACAGTTTAGGTTGTACTAGTGGTAGTCTCATAGTCTAGGTTGTTCTAGTAGCTGTAACAGTCTAATTTGCACAAGTAGCTGTCACAAAGTCTAACGTGTACTAGTAGCTGCCACAGAGTCTAACTTGTACTAATAACTGTTATAGAATCTAAACGTGTACTAGTAGATGTCATAATATCTAACTTGTACTAGTAATTATCGCATAGTCTAGCTTGTACTAGTAATTGTCGCATAGTCTACCTTGTTCCAATAGCTGTCACAGAGTCTAACTTGTACTAGCAGCTGCCACATAGTCTAATTTGTACTAGTAGCTCTCACAGAGCATAACATTTACTAGTGGCTGTCACATAGTTTAACTTGTACTGGTAGCTGTCATATAGTCTAGTTTATGCTAGTAGCGTTCAGAGAGTATACCCAGTACTATTAGCTGTCATAGTTTCTAACTTGTACTAGTAGCTGTCGCAGAGTCTGGCTTGTATTAGTAGTTTTCACACAGATTGGCTTATACAAGTAGCTATCACAAAGTCTAACGTGTACTAGTAGCTGTCAAATAATCTAACTTGTACTAGTAGTCGTCACAGAGTCTAACTTGTACTAATAGCTGTTATAGATTCTATCTTCTACAATCAGTTGCTACAGAGGATAACTTGAACTAGTAGTTGTTACCGAATCTAAACTTATACTAGTAGATGTCACAGAGCCTAACTTGTACTCATAGCTGTAACATAGCCTAGCTTGAACTAGTATGTGTCACACAGTCTAACTTGTACTATCAATTGTCACGTAGACTAGCTTGTACAAGTAGTTGAAACATTGTCTAGCATGTGCTATCAGTTGTCACACAGTCTAGCATGTACTAGCGGATGCCACATATTCTAACTTGTACTAGTGGCTGTCACAAGGTCTAACGTGTAATAGTAGCTGTCGGAGAGTGTAACCAGTACTAGTAGCTGCCACGAAGTCTAGTTTGTACTAGTAGCTGTCATAGAGTCTAGCTTGTACTAGTAGCTGCCACATAGTCCAACTTGTATTAGCAGCTGTCGTAGTGTCTAGCTTATACAAAAAGCAATCACATGGTCTAGGTCGTACTAGTAGTTTTCAAATAGTATTGCTTGTACTAGTAGTTGTAACGCAGTTTAGCTTGTACAAATAGTTGAAACATAGCCTAGCTTGCACTGTTGTCATACAATTTAACGTGTACTAGTAGTTGTCACATAGTCCAACTTGTATTATTTCTGTCATATAGTATAGCATGTACTAGACGATGTCACGTAGTCTAGCGTGTATTAGCTGCTGCCATATAATATAGCTTGCACTTTTACTAGTAGTTGTCACATAGCGTAGCTTGTACTAGTAATTGTTAGGTAATCTAGCTTGTACAAATAATTGTCACATAGTCTAGCTTATTCTAGTAGCTGTCACAGTCTAACTTGTACTAGTAGCTGTCACATAGTCTAGCTATTACTAGTAATTGTCGTGTAGTCTAGCCTGTACTAGTTGCTGTCAGATAGTCCGGTCTGTATTAGTAGCTGTCACTTATTCTAGCTCGTACCAGCAATTTAACATATTCTAGAGTGTACTATTAGCTGTCACATAGTCTAGCTTGCACAAGTAGTTGTCACATAGTCTGGCTTGTTCTAATAGATGTTACATATTATAAATTGTAACAGTAGCTGTCACAGAGTCTATTCTGTACTAGTAGGTATCACATAGTCTAGCATGTACAAGCAGCTGTCACATAGTTTAGCCTGTACTAGTAACTGTCACAGAGTCTAGCTTGTACTAGCAGCTGTCATATAGATCAGCTTGTACTATTAGCTACCACAGAGACTCGCTTGTATTATTTGCTGTCATATAGTCACTTATACACGCAATTGTTACATAATCTAACTTGTACAAGTAACTGTCAGAGAGTCTATATTATACTAGTAGCTGCTATATAATATAGCTTGTACTAGTAATTGTCAAATAGTTTAGCTTGTGCTAGTAGTTGTCACATAATCTGGCTTGTACGAATAATTGTCACATAGTATAGCTGTTTCTATTGGCTGTCACAGTCTAACTTGCATTAGTAGCTATCATATCGTCTAGCTTGTACTAGAAGCTGTCACAGAGTCCTCCTTGGATTAGAAGGTGCCACATATTCTATGTCGTACCAGTAATTGTAATATAGTCTAGCTTGTACGTGTAGCTGTCACAGACTCTAACCTGTGCTAGTAGCTGCCACAAGGACTAGCTTTAATAGTAGCTGTCACAGCGGCTATCGTGTACTAGTAGCTGCCACAGAGTATAGGTTGTACTAGGAATTTGCATATAGTCTAGCCTGTACTAGTAGCTGAAGCGTGGTCTAGCTTGTACTAGTAGTTGTCACATAGTCTAGCGTATACAAGCAGTCGTCACAGAGTGTAGCGTGTTACTAGTAGCTGTCACATAGTGTAGCTTGTACTAATAGCTGTCACATAATGTGTAGCTTGTACAAGTAGCTGTCACATCGTATATAGTGTTCTATTAGCTGTCACATATTCTTACTTGTAACAGCAGCTGTCACAGAGCTAGTCTGTAATAGTAAGTGTCACATAGTCTAGCATCTACAAGTAGCTGTCACATAGTCTAGCCTGTACAAGTAGCCGTCACAGAGTCTAACTTGTACTACTAGCTGTCACGGAGTCTAAATTCTAATAATTCCTGTCACATAGTCTAACTTGTACTATTAGCTCTCACAGAGTCTAAAATGTCCTAGTAGCTGTCACACAGTTAACTTGTATTAGTAGCTGTCACATATTCGTACTTGTACTAGTAGCTGTCACAGAGTCTAATATGTACTAGTAATTTTCACATAGTCTAGCTTGTACAACTAACTATCATAGAGTCTAGCTTGTACTAGTAATTGTCAAATTGTATAGCTTGTACTAATAATCGCACCATAGTCTAGCTTGTACACGTCGTTGAAACATAGTATTAGTATTAAACTACCTTGTACTACTAGTTGTCATACAGTTTAGTGTGTAATAGTAGGTGTCACAGTCTAACATATATTAGTAGCTATCACATATTCTATCTTGTATGATAGCTGTCACATAGTCTACTTTGTAATTATAGCTGTCACCGAGTCAAGCTTGTACTAACAGCTGTCACATATTCCGACGTCTATTAGTAGCTGTCACATAGTCTAGATCATACCAGTAATTGTAACATAGAAAAGCTTGTACTTGTAACTGTCACAGAGTCTAACGTGTAATAATAACTGACACGTAGTCTACCTTGTAATCGTAGTTTTCACAAAGTCTAACATGTACAAGTAGCTGCCACAGAGTGTAGCTTGTACTACTAGTTTTCACATAGTCTACCTTGTACAAGTAATTGTCGCATTTTCTAACTTGTACTAGTAGCTGTCAGTTAGTCTATCTTGTACTAGTAGCTGTCTCACAGGCTAACGTGTATAAGTAGCTGTGACAGTGTGTAGCTTGTGCTAGTAATTGTCACATGGTCTAGCCTGTACAGGTTGCTATCAGAGAGTCTACCTTATACTAATAGCTGCCATATAAAGTAGTTTGTACTAGTAGTTGTCGCATAGTGTAGCCTGTCCTAGTAGTTATCACATAATAAAGTGTGTACAAATAATTTTCACATAATCTAGCTTGTTCTAGTAGCTGCCACATAGTCTAAGCTATACTAGTAGCTCTCACAGAGTCTAAAATTTACTAGTAGCTGTAACATAGTTTAACGTGTACTGGTAGCTGTCACGTAGTCTAGCTTGTACTAGTAGCGTTCATAGAGTTTAACCTGTACTATTAGCTGTCATAGTTTCTAACTTGTACTAGTAACTGTCACAGAGTCAAACCTGTACTAGTAGCTGTCATAGAGTCTAACCTGTATTACTAACTGTCACAGAGTCTAACCTGTATTAGTAGCTGTCACAGAGTCTAACATTTACTAGTAACTGTCACTGAGTCTAACCTGTAATAGTAGCTGTCACAGAGTCTAACCTGTACTAGTAGCTGTCACAGAGTCGACTAATTTGTACTAGTAACTGTCATAATGTCTGTCTTGTACTACTAACTGTCACAGAGTCGACTAACGTGTACTAGTAGCTGTCACAGAGTCTAACCTGTACTAGTAACTGTCATAGAGTCGACTAACTTGTACTAGCAGCTGTCACAGTGTCTGTCTTGTACTAGTAACTGTCACAGTGTCGACTAACTTGTACTAGTAGGTGTCACAGAGTCGACTAATGTGTACTAGTAGCCGTCACAGAGTCTAACCTGTACTAGTAGCTGTCACATAGTCTAATCTGTACTAGTAGCTGTCACAGAGTCTAAATTGTACTATTAACTATCACAGAGTTTAACCTTTACTAGTAACTGTCACAGAATCTAACCTGTACTAGTAACAGTCACAGTGTCTAACCTGTACTAGTAACTGTCACAAGTCTAACTTGTACTAGTAGCTGTCACAGAGTCTAACTTGTAATAGTAGCTGTCATAGAGTCTAACCTGTACTAGTAGCTGTCACAGAGTCTAACTTGTAATAGTAGCTGTCATAGAGTCTAACCTGTACTAGTAGCTGTCACAGAGTCTAACTTGTAATAGTAGCTGTCATAGAGTCTAACTTGTACTAGTAGCTGTAACAAGTCTACCCTGTACTAGTAACTGTCACATAGTCTAACCTGTACTAGTAGCTGTCACAGAGTCTAACTTGTACTAGTAGTTGTCATATAGTCTAACCTGTACTAGTAGCTGTCACAGAGTCTAACTTGTACTAGTAGCTGCCATAGAGTCTACCCTGTACTAGCAGCTGTCACAGATTCTAAACTGTACTAGTAACTGACATAGAGGAGACTAACTTGTAGTAGTAGCTATCACAGAGTCGACTAACTTGTACTAGTAGCTATCATAAAGTCTAGCGTGTACTAGTATCTGTCGCATAGTCTAGCTTTGACATGTAACTGTCACAGAGTGGAACCTGTTCTAGTATCTGCCACATAGTCTATCTTGTACTGGTTGCTACCACAGAGTATAACATTTACTAATAACTGTCACATAGTCTAACTCGTACTAGCAGGTGCCAAATAGTCTAACCTGTACTAGTAGCTGTCACAGAGTCTAATGTCTACTAGTGACTGTCACAGAGTCTAACCTTTACTAGTAGTTGACACATGGTGTAGTTTGTAGCAGTAGCTGTCACGTAATATAACTAGTAATTTGCTCACATTCTAGCTTGTACTATTAGCTGTCACGTACTCTAGATTGTACTACTAATTGTCACATAGTTTAGCGTGTACAAGTAGCTGTCACATAGTCTAGCCTGTGCTAGTAGCTGTCGCAGAGTCTAGCTTGTTGTAGTAACTGTCACATAGTCTAGCTTGTTCTAGAAGCTATCACATAGTCTAGTTTTTACTAGTAGCTGTCGCACAGTCTAGCTAGTACAAATAGCTGTCACACAATCTAGCTTGTACCAGTAGCTGTCACAATGTCTTGCCTGTAGTAGTAGCTATCAGAGAGTCTAACTTGTAATAGTAACTATTACATAGTCTAACATGTACTATTAGCTGTCACATAGACTAGTTTGTACTAGTATCTGTCACATAGTTCAGCTTTTACTAGTAGCTGTCACAAAGTCTAGCTTGATCTAGTAGCTGTCACACAGTCTAGCTTGTAAAGTGGCTTTCACATAGTCTAGTTTGTACTAGTAGCTGTCACATAGTGTAGCTTTTACTAGTAGCTGTCACAGAGCCTAGCTTGTAGAAGTAGCTCTCACATAGTCTAGCTTGTAATAGTAGCTGTCACTGAGTTTAGCCTGTACTAGTAGTTTTCACATAGTCTAGCTTGTATAAGTCACTTTCACATATACTAGCTTGTACTGTTAATTTTCACATAGTCTATCCTGTACAAGTAACTGTCACCGAGTCTAGATTGTACTATTAGTCTTCGCATAGTCTAGATTGCACTAGGATGATTATGATTTATGATCTGGGCCATCATTTGTGCACTTTGAACTTGGCCATAATTTGGTCATGGTCATTTCCCTTACCCCCCCCCCCCCCCCCAAAGCCTCCACACTATATCCATCAGTGCCTGCACTGTGCTGGTCTTGTCACTGACGTCTTGACTGAAATTACCGCTGTTACTAAGTAAAGTTAGTTAGCAAACTTAAACCGACAGTGAAGATGCATATTTGTCTGACGATAAGAAAAAAGTCCTTAACTTGGCAGGTTTACCTTAGATGTGAACAAAACTGCGCTGAATGTTATGTATTTGATGTGCTAGGAGCTGGTGATGTCAAAAACACAGTCTACACGAGAACTGTGGTCTAGTTTGATAAAGTCTTCGATATTTTGAACTGACTGAACTTGCTAGGTCTACTCTCACGTCGAGACTGGCTACGCGAGATTTCTTGGAAACTGGAGCTACCTAGGAAATACCTGAGGAATAGTGTTCTTCTTATCCTAGTGATAAAAACAATTTTGTCTCCCCGAAAAATAACATTACGGGGAATCTTAAATCTTACGTCCTTCCCGTACAGTTAAACGTCAGATAGGGCCCGCATGCTAGTTCCCCAAGTTTTCCACAAAGTCAGTGCCATGGGGAAGTGACTCTGACAACATATCAGGTATGAACTGTTACAATTATGAGTGTTAAAAACACCTACTACTTACAATATTACAGATTTTCAAAAGGACTTGCACAATAACAACACATCTTCCAAAGTACATCACACCTTCTGTCCTAACAAGGACACTGCTACAAAACTGCCGACATTTTACACTAACAAACGGGATGAAGACCCCTGATAAGGTAATCAGCGACCCATAGCTGATATGCCTGCGTCAGCGACCCATAGCTGATATGCCAGCGTCAGGGTTAGAGACCCATAGCTGATATGCCAGCGTCAGGGTTAGCGACCTATAGCTGATATGCCAGCGTCAGGGTTAGAGACCCATAGCTGATATGCCAGCGTCAGGGTTAGCGACCTATAGCTGATATGCCAGCGTCAGGGTTAGCGAACCATAGCTGCTATGCCAGCGTCAAGATTAGCGACCCATAGCTGATATGCCAGCGTCAGGATTAGCGACCCATAGCTGCTATGCCAGCGTCAGGATTAGCGACCCATAGCTGCTATGCCAGCGTCAGGATTAGCGACCCATAGCTGATATGCCAGCGTCAGGGTTTGCGACTCACAGCTGATCAAGACTCTGTCCCACCTCTCCGTGGTACCCCCAGAAACAGGCCTAGCCTGGCTAACGGGGTAGAGATCGCCATTGTCCCCATGATGGCGGAGTCTGCTAAAGAAGCATTGCACACCCCTGCTTTTTAGCTGTACTCTGGGACTGAAAAAGTAGCCGCCATAGCCGGCTCCCACGCCGGTACGATGCTGTGTCTCAACAATTCTACAGCATCGGCTGCAAAGAATACCATCTCGCAGTTACAAGGAGTTCCTACAAGTACAAGTACACTAAGAAAAGTTTGCTCTAAAGGGACAAATATTACTGCAACTGAAGTAAGACATGATTGAAACTCACTGACAACTTCTACTCAAAAAATGATTTCTTGATCTAATCTCATCATAATACTAACTTATCCTTACTCTACTCTCTTTATCTTTTATATAATTTTCTTTTTTCTATTCTTCCTTGTAGAAAAATCTATCCGTGAAGACACAAACAGATTTTCCAAGGTCAGGTGCTAGACACTGTTTTTAAAACCGTTGGCTTTCTTAAACAGTTTCCTTAAACTAAGTCTCTGTTACTAAATTTAGCTGTTGTGTCAACAACAGACATTCTAAACTGGCACTTTAAAACTTGTTCCTAACATAACATCACACACCGCGTGCAACTTTACATTCCCAGTCAAGATTTCCTGAGAAGAGACTTTTTTCCCCCGTGCAAGGTGAGGTGATTAATTCGAAAAAAATTCGATATGCAACAAGGGACAGAATCACTTGCTTTTAAAGGTTGTTACTTCCCTTAGACTAACAAAATTTCGATCTTTATTGATCTCAACAATATACTATTACAATAGTACAGTCGCAAAGGTTGCCTTTTTATATTTTAACAATGATTCCTTTTTCTCCATTTAGAAGGGACCTTTTCTTCTTTCCAAACTTTATTAAACATTCTTTTGTAGAAGTATGTCCATATGTATGGGACATAAGAATATTTAGAACTTTGTCAATTTGACTGCCAGAGTGAGTGCTCTTGTTGAGGAAGTCGAAGGGTAACTTTGCTTTGAAGGCACTGGAGAAAAGTGGCGAAATAAACATGAGAAGAGAGTAGGAAAACTTGTAGTATAAAACCACTTTGATTAGGAAGAAAAGGAAGGCAAAAGAAGAGGCAAGAAAAGCAAGGGAGAGCTATGGATGTACGTTAGAGTTAAGAAGGACATGTTTGTCCACTCGGTCTCGTCTTAGAGAAGTGATTAGGACGTAGATTAATGTCCATTGTTCAAGGGTTTTATTTTCCTCGTTTAAGACAAGAGTTTAGCAGTTGTTGTAGGATGTAGCCTTAGTCCTCTCAGGACAGACTGATTTTTTTCAGTAATGATGCTTGTGTTTGTTCTCTGGGAAGGATTTCTGCTGTTGTAAGTAGGAGTTTTGGATCTGAACCTTGCTTCACAAAGGGAGGGGGACCTGTCTCTGTCGGGAACTGTTGTGATTTGTTCTATTTCAGCGTTTCTTTTATTGAATAATTTCACGCCTCGTTTCACTAGATCGTCAGAATTTTATCCATCAGATATTCAGTTAAATATCGACTCTGACACATGACAACTCATCATGATATCTGTCAGTGTTGATAGTCTGCGTGTCAGTCAGATTGGCCGCTGATGTTATCGTAGTCTTTTTTGTTCGTGGGTGACAGCTGTTACTAAGCGAGTAGTACAGTAACGGTATGTTGCAATAGGTGTGCTATAAAGGAAGCACACAGCCATGTACATTTTCACATTCATTAGTGCCAACTAGGCATACATTACATAGCTGGCCAATTTAACTAAAACGCTATTCAATAGCTCTTCTGTATCATACGTTTATTTATGTCCTGGTATCAACACTCTGTCTTACTTTGTAGTTGGCTCATGTTGTCATTTTTAATAGCTTTTAACATTTCGGTTGTTATTTCATCTTCACCTGCATCTTTGTTGTTAGCCATTAGATTTACTGCTGTTTCAATTTAGCTCAATGTAATTTCATCTAGGTTGAGATTTAGTTGTGGGGTTGGCAAGTTGGTTTAAAGGTTTATCGATTTTTGTGGGTGTGGTCGACTAAGTATTTATTGAAAGTGTTCGGCCCATCTTTGTTTTTAGTCTTTACTTGATGTTAATAGTGTGCCAGTTTTGCTAAACATTGGTCTTTATTTTTGTGTATTGGTGTCCGTTAGCCTCTTTTGTAAGTTAAATAAAGTTTTTCTGTCTCCTATTTATGCTGCCTTCTCCGCTTCTTTCCCAATATTGTCCATATATTCTATTTTGTCCCTTCTAGCTGAACTTTTTACTTTATACTGTATATTTCTTTGTGTTTTGATTTTGCTAAATCTTTTCCAAGATCTGTCTTTACATTCAACATGGCTAATTTGCTGCTTCGTCTTTCATATGTTTTCCGACATCCATGCTTTTCTGTTTGTTTTTGGCAGTCCAGCGCTTGCTTTTGTTGCTGTGATTATGGCTGTGCTGTAAGAATTCCATAATTCATATCTATTTCCTCTACTTCACTGGGTGCTGTGAAATGATTGGTATGTTTCAGATTGAAATTACTGTTAGTATTGTCTTCTTGTAGGCTGTGGTTGTTTATCTTTTGGGGCATTTATTTCGTGTGTTGGCTTTTCAGTTTTAGTTTTATTTTCCCTATACACAGGTTACGATCACTGTTGACATCTACACACCTTTATACTCTTACATCTATTAGAGATGTTCTGAATTTCTTTCTAAAACAAAAATGATCTATATGATTTCTGGTTCTATCATCTGGAGATATCTGTTGTTTTATGTATCTCTTTGTGTAGAAATATTGTTTCTCCAATGACCATGCCCTCTGTTAGTCTTTCTCAGTTCTAATTTACCGTATGAGTTCCTTCTTTCCCCATTACCTTTTCGACATCAGTGTTATCTTGTCCAACCTTGGCGTTGAAGTCTTCCATGACAATTAGGATGTCATATTTAGGGACTTTGTTAATGAGTTGTTGTATTTGGTGATAGAAATCGTCTTTTATTTCATCATCTGCACCGTTCATGGGTACATAGCATTGTATGAATGTCATTCTTCCGTGTCTCAGTTTGTTTTGTGGTCTTATTATACGACTGTTTACTGGGTCCCAATCTATAAGCCTCTTTGCTGCTACATTTGACATACTTATACCCACTACTTCTTTATATTTCCCGTCGTCCCTGCCTGAATATTTTGTTAACCTGTTTTCCGCCGATCATTTCCCTGCTTCTGGCCATCGCATTTCCTTGATACCCAGTACGTCTAGGTGCTATCTATCCATTTCTCTGATTACCTGAGTAGTTTTTGATGGTGCTGCCATCGTTCTTACGTTCCAGAATCAAATGTCACATATTTAGGGACGACGAATGCATCCTTTCATCTTTGTCTGAGTTCTTCAGAGTTGGTATCCCTGAAGTACCGCCTTTGTCTCGGTTGTTTGTGTTGTGAGTTCCCATAACAATTCCTTTCTTTATCCATCTAGAGGGTCTCAGGATAACTTTGTTAGCTTTAAACTCCTTGTTCAGATTATGTGAAATCCTGCACGCTAGCAAGCGCCCGCCATCTTGAACGTCATCCGAAAGAATACAATAATGTAAAGTATGTTTGTAATATTTGATCATTATTTAATTACTTAAACCTAGTTATATTTCCATTTATCGTGTCATTGTGAGGACGTTCAGCTTGACAGTTTGACATTTTTGCGGTTCTGGCCGGCCGACGGGGTCAGGGTCAGCATTTCGTCAATGGTCACGTGACTATCCAGTATGGAAGATCCGTGCAGCGAGAGAGAAAATGAGTCAGTCTTCGTTCGGTTTTCGTGAGGTATGGCTGGGAAATTGTGATTGTGCTGTCATGGACTTTTTTTTGGTAGAGATATGTGTTGTGATATTGCTTTGTTATTCCACAACACCTTCAGTAATGCAAGTTATCATTTTGTCCTAGATGTTTCGTGACTGTAATATTTTTGTGAGGATTAATTTTGTAACCCATATGTGATTTGATTTATACAAGTTTCATCCGTGCTGATGCATTCTAATATTGTGTGTTACACCAAGGCACTGTGGTTTGGTCACGGAGACTTGTTAGGTATGAATAATGTTGCAACTAAGTGAGAAGGTTGCGAAAGCAACATAATACACAACATAGCATAACATAACATAGAATATTTCTATGGATGTTGCGTAAACACCATAGACTATATCTATGACGGTTGATCGAGCAACATGGGATCGTGTATTTTATTAATTAGTTAGATGGCAGGATCTTGGTAAAATATGAGTTAATTAATTGGGTTTTAGAAATGGGGAACTATAGGTAGTTTCCAGTTTCGAGTTGATTATCTGAGTGTTCCTTTTTACTAATTGTAGCTATTTGTTGTATGTATTGTGTGTGTGGCGATTAGTGTCAATGTTGTTAGTGTCTATGTTGACCAATGTTATTAGTGTCTATGTTGACCAGTGTTGTTAGTGTTTATGTTGACCAGTGTTGTTAAAGAGTCTATGCTGACCAGTGTTGTTAGTGTCTATGTTGACCAGTTTTGTTAGTGTCTATGTTGACCAGTGTTGTTAGTGTCTATGTTGACTAGTGTTGTTAGTGTCTATGTTGACTAGTGTTGTTAGTGTCTATGTTGAACAGTGTTGTTAGTGTCTATGTTGACTAGTGTTGTTAGTGTCTATGTTGACCAGTGTTGTTAGTGTAGCTTGTGTAATAGACAGTTTCTTTGCTTCTTGGATCATATCTATTTAGTTCAGACAAGCTATTTATGTTGTGTATTGTTGGTTTTGTATTAAATGAAACTATAATTCACTTGCAGAAGTGATAAAGTCCCATGTAGCCAGGCTGATGAAGGCTGAGGTTAAAGTCCTAGATGGCCAGGCTGATGAAGGCTGAGGTTAAAGTCCTAGATGGCCAGGCTGATGAAAGCTGAGGTTGAAATCCTAGATGGCCAGGCTGAGGTTAAAGTCCTAGATGGCCAGGCTGATGAAGGCTGAGGTTAAAGTCCTAGATGGCCAGGCTGATGAAGGCTGAGGTTAAAGTCCTAGATGGCCAGGCTGATGAAGGCTGAGGTTAAAGTCCCAGGTGGCCATGCTGATGAAGGCTTAGGTTAAAGTTCTAGATGGCCAGGCTGATGAAGACTGATGTTAAAGTTCTAGATGACCGGGCTGATGAAGGCTGAGGTTAAAGTCCCTGGTGGCCAGGATGATAAAGGCTGAGGTTAAAGTCCCAGGTGGCCAGACTGATGAAGACTGAGGTTAAAGTTCCAGGTGGTCAGACTGATGAAAGCTGAGTTTAGAACCTGAGCAAATATTTGTTAAGTGAGAAAATTCCGAGAATCCTTTGTCGGGCGGTACTAAATAAAATATGGCCTGGTTAGATGAGTGGTTAGGATCTCGGGTTACTAATCCGGTAGTACCGGGTTCAGTCCCAGCAGTGGGATTTTTTTCTGGTACACACCAAAATGGCTCCGGGATAGACCCAGCATCTAAAAATGGGTACCAGAGAAATCTGGGAAGGTAAAGCGGCCAGGCGTGATACTGACCACATCAGACTTTCACGTGGCGAAAGTTGTGCAAGATACGGGCATAACACCGACCGTATTCCCCAGTATGTTTTTATGGCATGGAAACGGCAAATTTACCTTTTACTAAATAAAATGGGAGACTGCACCTCCAGGTGAGATGGTCTTACAGGAGAATTAGCGTCCCCTGATAAAACACGTGTAGGTCTCAAAACAAAAATTAACCATAATCCCAATTCCCCCCCTCCCCATACCTATATAAACATCAATCCACTTAACTTCTGTTTTCAGGTTTTGAAACAAAGCACCCAATCTAATTCCTCCCCTTACATCATGATAAATCTACAGGAAGGAGTAGACTGAAATTTGCTATCAGAGAGAACAAAGACTAGAAGAAAAAGTAAAGGTCATATATGTACAAGCAGTCAGTGTAGCAGTATATTAGAATACGTATAGAGTGATCGGGAAAACCCGATGCTCTGGTTGTCGCTCGGCTAGAAAAAAGCACCGTGCGGCATTTGAACAGACGACAAGGGCTAGCGGACGACAACATAGGATAGGAAAATAACGGTTAAGACTTAGGATCTAGAAAAAGTTGAAGTTCTATTTTGGTTAGGAAGTAGTAGTTTAGTCAGTCTGTGAAATGTGTAGCTAGCAATAGATCAGTCTGATGAAGGCTGAGGTTAAAGTCCCAGGTGGCCAGGCTGATGAAGGCTGAGATTAAAGTCCCAGTTGGTCAGTCTGATGTAGGCTGAGGTTAAAGTCCCAGTTGGTCAGTCTGATGAAGGCTGAGGTTAAAGTCGCAGTTGGTCAGTCTGATGAAGGCTGAGGTTAAAGTCCCAGGTGGCCAGGCTGATGAAGGCTGAGATTAAAGTCCCAGTTGGTCAGTCTGATGAAGGCTGAGGTTAAAGTCCCAGGTGGCCATGCTGATGAAGGCTTAGATTAAAGTCCCAGTTGGTCAGTCTGATGAAGGCTGAGGTTAAAGTCCCAGGTGGCCAGGCTGATGAAGGCTGAGATTAAAGTCCCAGTTGGTCAGTCTGATGAAGGCTGAGGTTAAAGTCCCAGGTGGCCATGCTGATGAAGGCTTAGATTAAAGTTCTAGATGGCCAGGCTGATGAAGGCTGATGTTAAAGCTCTAGATGGCCGGGCTGATGAAGGCTGAGGTTAAAGTCCCTGGTGGCCAGGATGATAAAGGTTGAGGTTAAAGTCCCAGGTGGCCAGACTGATGAAGACTGAGGTTAAAGTCCCAGGTGGCCAGACTGATGAAGACTGAGGTTAAAGTTCCAGGTGGTCAGACTGATGAAAGCTGAGTTTAGAACCTGAGCAAATATTTGTTAAGTGAGAAAATTCTGAGAATCCTTTGTAGGGCGGTACTAAATAAAATATGGCCTGGTTAGATGAGTGGTTAGGATCTCGGGTTACTAATCCGGTAGTACCGGGTTCAGTCCCAGCATTGGGATTTTTTCTGGTACACACCAAAATGGCTCCGGGATAGACCCAGCATCTAAAAATGGGTACCAGAGAAATCTGGGAAGGTAAAGCGGCCAGGCGTGATACTGACCACATCAGACTTTCATGTGGCGAAAGTTGTGGAAAATACGGGCCTAACACCGTATTCCCCAGTATGTTTTTATGGCATGGAAACGGCAATTTTACCTTTTACTAAATAAAATGGGAGACTGCACCCCCAGGTGAGACGGTCTTACAGGAGAATTAGCGTCCCCTGATAAAACACGTGTAGGTCACAAAACAAAAATTAACCATAATCCCAATCCCCCCCCCCCCCCATACCTATATAAACATCAATCCACTTAACTTCTGTTTTCAGGTTTTGAAACAAAGCACCCAATCTAATTCCTCCCCTTACATCATGATAAATCTACAGGAAGGAGTAGACTGAAATTTGCTATCAGAGAGAACAAAGACTAGAAGAAAAAGTAAAGGTCATATATGTACAAGCAGTCAGTGTAGCAGTATATTAGAATAAGTATAGAGTGATCTGGAAAACCCGATGCTCTGGTTGTCGCTCGGCTAGAAAAAAGCACCGTGCGGCATTTGAACAGACGACAAGGGCTAGCGGACGACAACATAGGATAGGAAAATAATGGTTAAGACTTAGGATCTAGAAAAAGTTGAAGTTCTATTTTGGTTAGGAAGTAGTAGTTTAGTCAGTCTGTGAAATGTGTAGCTAGCAATAGATCACTAGAATAGAATGTAGCAGCAGAATCCCGTGGCGTTGAAGTCTTAGGAGATTAGTAGACGCCCGGAACTTGTTCTGTGTTGTTGCCTTGAAGTTACGTCCTGACATGTGTTCTTGGAATTGTTCCTGCCACTGTCACATCATCACATCGTCATCCAGTGTACCATTAAAATCAAAAAAGATAGTCCCATAGCATTTCAAATGCCGTAGGGGGTGAAGCGTTAGAGACCTCATTATGCTGGGTCATCAGCGTATGAGGTAGGGTGACCAGTTCCTTTCCTCGCTGCCTTTACTTCCCAGATTTTCTCTGGTACCCATTTTGCGAGGCTGGGTCGACCTCAGGGCCGTATTGGTCGGAAAAAAAATCCCCGCTCAGCTGGGGATTCGAACCCTCGACCATTTGGTTGCTAGACGAGTGCTCTAACCACTACGCTAGCCGGCCCCCATTAAAATCAGCATAACTTTATAATGCTGTTCTGTGCTGCTATTTTACCAATGAGAGAGTGACCGAGCCTGGGGAAAGTTCATATGTTGGTGTTTAATATGCAAACACCAACAGAAGTAACATCACCATCATTACGGTCTATATAACTTGATAAGTTGCAACCTGCCTCAGTGGAGCCCCGTTCACATGTGAACATCATGCAATAAGTTGCAACCTGCCTCAGTAGAGCCCCGTTCACATGTGAACATCATGCAATAAGTTGCTGCCTGCCTCAGTGGAGCCCCGTTCACATGTGAACATCATGCAATAAGTTGCAGCCTGCCTCAGTAGAGCCCCGTTCACATGTGAACATCATGCAATAAATTGCAGCCTGTCTCAGTGGAGCCCCGTTCACTTGTGAACATCATGCAAATACATCACGCAAAAATGCAAATAAGTAAGAACACTGCTTTATTTGGTGCCGTGTGACTGGCACTATCCCAAGTTTGGAGCGGTGGCGCAAGTCTGGCCACCTGTTTACAGATATTTTGTTTAGTGGATTATATCCAACGGAATTGTGGCACATGTGCTTGTCGTATAGTCGTACGTTGCAGTGATGTCATCTGCTTGTATCCTGAGTCTATCTGTGCTACGAGAAGGAGGCCAAACCAAGGCTTTCCAGTTTCCTGTTCCTGAAGGGGACCAACCTGGCACTCCCGCTGTTCCTGGAGAGGCCATCCCTGGGTCTCCCGCTCTTTCTGGAGAGGGCCATTCCTAGGATCTCTGGTTTGCTGTTCCTGGAGGGGGGCATCCCTGGCTCTCCTGATCGATACTTGCCGGACTACAGTATCCTGATCCTGCCCTGATGCTTACAGAGATGGAAGGGGCCATCCCTGGCTCTTCTGATCGATGCTTGCCGGACTGCAGAATCCTGATCCTGCCCTGATGCTCACAGAGATGGAGGGGGCCATCCCTGGCTCTTCTGATCGATGCTTGCCGGACTGCAGTATCCTGATCCTGCCCTGATGTTCACAGAGATCGAGGGGGCCTAATAGCCTGGCTCTCTCCTGCAAGTGAATGTCTACTTTCTGTTGCTGTCCTGTTCGTTTCCTGCACTGCCTGGCTGGAACCGGTTGTGCCTTGGACTGCTGCTGAAGGCTACTGTTTCAGCCTTATACCTGCTTGACTGACGGCTGTGAAGCTGAGGTCGACGTACTTTTAGTTGGTTTGTTTTTTTACCATGGCAAGTTATCATACCCCCCCCCCCCCAACTTTCGAAGTCTGTTTCTCGTCTGACTTGAGTGGGACTATCTACAGGACAGATTATTCTTTCAGTGTCCTGACACTGTTACCAAATATTGTAACAATTATTTAGGAAGAGATGTCCTCATTTCAGTGACTGACTTGAACAATATATTGAATATTTTTGGTTTAATGAGCATTATTAGTTTGTGTTGATTAGAAAAGCTAGTATTTGATTGTTTCCATAAATTGATTATGGGTTGTAGACCTGGTGGTGACAAGATATCCAGACCCAGGGCTTGTCTTTAGTGGTATGGGTTTGCTGGAGTGAGGACTGGTAATACTCAGTGTTAGATCATATTTTGTTTTATGGCGTGCATTGCATTGTTTTTTTTAATATTAGCACACAGACAGTATTTCCCCATGGATGATGATGTTATATGGCTGAAGTGTTTGAGATCAAGCGTATAACTTGAAGTCCCAGTGTTACATACCCGTGATAGGCTGGGAATTTGATCTGCACTGAGATGTTTGCTGCATATTATTTAGATTTTGAATGCTTCTCTTTCAGCTTAATTAGTATTAATTGGAGTATTAGATGTAGTAATGCTTTGGTCATAATTTCAGCCATTACATTTGGAAATAAGACGGATAATATAGATATATTATTTTTTATGCAAATGTACTCCCATATATACGACATATCACATTTCAGGGCCTAAGTAAACCATGGAGGTCTCTGCTATTGGAGCTATGGTTGTGATGACTGCTAAGAGTTTGCATCTGGAATTTAGCGGACAACACTGAGAGAGATATGACTGATTATGACTTTGGTAGGAAGGCAAAAATGCAAATACGAGGGGTGAGTAATAAGTTCTCAGGATAAGGTACAACAGATTATTTGTGGGCAACGTTTTTGGGGTTATTTCTCAACATAGTCCACTTGCAAGTTTATGCACTTAGTCCAGCAATCTTGGACCATTATGGATCCATTCTTTGTAAAAGTCAGCATCTTGTGCCTGTATAAAGTGGTCTACAGCATGAATGACGTCATCATCTGAAGCAAATTTGCGACCACTGAGCTCCTTTTTCAGTTTGGTAAACAGGTAATAGTCCGAAGGGCCAAATCTAGGGAATAAGGAGGATGTTCAAGAGGCTGGAATCCGCATTCATGAATGGCAGCCATTGCCACCGCCGAACTGTGAACTGGACCATTGTCTTGATGACTCTTCTCGACAATTTTAGCATGATAGGCCCTGGTGACCGCTCTGCCCTTTTGAAGATAGTCTACCAATAGCACACCTTCTGAGTCCCAAAAGATGGAAGCTATCACTTTGCCTGTAGACAGAACCACCCTTGCTTTCTTTGGAGGTGGGGATCCATGATGTTTCCACTGATTTGACTGGTCTTTGGTTTCTGATTGAAAATGATGAACCCAAGTCTCATCCATAGTCACAAATTGCTGAAGAAACTTTTCAGGATCTGCAGAAAAATGGCCAAGATCATTCTTTTGACATGTCGAGACGCTGTCGTTTGTGATCAGCTCCAAGAAGTTTCCAGACCCATGGAGCAGAGACCCTTGTTATTTGAAGATCATTGTGAATAATGGCATTGAAACGTTCCTGGGAGATACCCAACTCAGTAGCAATGTACCGCTCAGTTAGTCGTGGATCCTTCATTATCATGTCATGGATTCTGCTGGTGGTTTCATCCAAGGCCAGAGTGAGATTGTCCATGTCAGTGGTTCTCGGAGTGGGTGATGCTGCCCGTTGAGGGTGTTGGGACGATCTGGGACGAGAGGAGGGTGGCGAGAGGAAATTAGCGGCAGAAGATATTAGAATTAACTTAGGTATGAGTTGTATACCTATACTCTAATTATTGTGTTTAATTTAGGTATGAGTTGTATACCTATACTCTAATTATTGTGTTTAACTTAGGTATGAGTTGTATACCTATACTCTAATTATTGTGCCTAACTTAGGTATGAGTTGTATACCTATACTCTAATTATTGTGTTTAACTTAGGTATGAGTTGTATACCTATACTCTAATTATCGTGTTTAATTTAGGTATGAGTTGTATACCTAGACTCTAATTATTGTGTTTAACTTAAGTATGAGTTGTACATCTATACTCTAATTATTGTGTTTAACTTAGGTATGAGTTGTATACCTATATTATACTTGGTGTGTTTAACTTAGGTATGAGTTGTATTCATATACACTAATTATTGTTTTTATCTTAGGTATGAGTTGTATACCTACACTCTAATTATTCTGCTTAACTTAGGTATGAGTTGTATACCTATACTCTAATTATTCTGCTTAACTTAGGTATGAGTTGTATACCTACACTCTAATTATTGTGTTTAACATAGGTATGAGTTGTATACCTACACTCTAATTATTCTGTTTAACTTAGGTATCAGTTGTATACCTATACTCTAGTTATTGTGCTTAACTTAGGTATCATCAGGTGCCGTGCCGAATGGCATTGTCTATTATGCTTCTCCAGAGTACCCGATCCTTCATTCAGGCTATCAGTTCAGTAGGTGATCTCCTCTCACACCATCCCGTCAGACCGTCCAGTATCATTTCTCTTGGTCTTCCTCTTGATCTTCTCCCTCCTATTTTTCCTCTTGTTATAATATTTTCAGTGCCCCTCTTCTCATTGCGTGTCCTCTTATCTTTTTGACAAGGTTTTTTTGTCTCTCCAGCTCTTCTCGTACATTCTTCATTAGTTATTTTTGCTGTCCAGGGGATTCGCAACATTCTTCTAATAAACCACATTTCTACTGCTTCCAATGATTTTTGTGCAGACTTGCCTATTGTCCATGATTCACTTCTATATAACATTTTAGGACTCGTTTTCTAACATTCATTGATAAGGATGTGTTGGTTAATATGTTTCTCATTCTCTGAAATGCAGTCTTTGCTTGGCCTATTCTGTTCCTAATGTCTGTTCTGGATTTCCCATCTGAAGTTATTACTGCTTCAAGGTATTTGAAATTCTGCACCTGCTTTAGAATAGTTCCGTTTAATTTAATACTGCATGTTGGTAGATTCTGTTTCTTAGATATAACCATAGTCTCTGTCTTTTTGATGTTCAAAGTAAGGCCTTTCTGTTCACTTTCTTTAGCGACTTTATCCAAGAGATTTTGCAGGTCTTGTTGGTTCTCAGCTATCAGTACTGTGTCGTAAGCATACCGAAGGTTGTTAATATTGTACCCTACAATTTTTATGCCTGGTTCTGTGATGATTGTTCTTAGAATATTCTCGCTGTACAGAGAAAAAAGGTCTGGAGATAGTACACATCCTTGTCGCACCCCTTGTTTTATAGGGTGATATTTTCCAATTCTATTTTCAACTCGAACTGCTGATTCTTGTTGCCAGTATAGATGTTTTACAATCCTCAGGTCTTTGCCGTCTATATTGATGTCTTCATGCATTTTAATAATTTCATTGTGTTTCACCTTGTCAAATGCCTTGGTGTAATGAATGAAGCATAAGTTGAGATCTTTCTGTACTTCTAAAGCTCTTTCTGTTAGTGTTCGTAAAGCATAAATGGCATTGTGTGTTCCCTTTCCTTCACCAAATCCAAACTGTTCATCTGCTCTTTCCATTTTTATCTTTTTCCTTGTTCTTCTCATAATTATTCTCAGAAGTAACTTCGTTATGTGACATGAGTCTGATAGTCCGCTGGTCGTCACATTTATTTGCACCTGGTTTCTTTGGTAGTGCTATAAAAGTGGATTTAATCAGGTCACTGGGAATATAACCAAGGTTGTAAATGTCATTCAGTAACTTGGTTATTATTTTTATTCCTGTCTCCTCTAGTGCCTCTATTTCTTCTATTGTTATATTATCAGGCCTATCTAATTATTGAGTTTAACATAGGTATGAGTTGTATAACTATACTCTAATTATTGTGTTTAACTTAGGTATGAGTTGTATACCTATACTCTATTTACTGTGTTTAACTTAGGTATGAGTTGTATACCTATACTCTAATTATTGTGTTTAACTTAGGTATGAGTTGTATACCTATACTCTAATTACTGTGTTTAACTTAGGTATGAGTTGTATACCTATACTCTAATTATTGTGTTTAACTTAGGTATGAGTTGTATACCTACACTCTAATTATTGTGTTTAACTTAGGTATAGCACTCTAGGAGTGTGGCCTGAGACGTCAGCCCGGAAAAATCTGGAACAGCTATTCCAGGTCACCATAATCCTGTAACCGTTAAGTGGAGGTAAATGTTCAGTCTTTCCTCTCAGTCTTACACTTGAGTGCTTTTAGATTTTTTAAAGTCAGCCCAGTATAATAGTGACAACCTCAGAGAAGACCTGCAAGTCCCCGACAACCTCAGAGAAGACCTGCAAGTCCCCGACAACCTCAGAGAAGACCTGCAAGTCCCCGACAACCTCAGAGAAGACCTGCAAGTCCCCGACAACCTCAGAGAAGACCTGCAAGTCCCCGACAACCTCAGAGAAGACCTGCAAGTCCCCGACAACCTCAGAGAAGACCTGCAAGTCCCCGACAACCTCAGAGAAGACCTGCAAGTCCCCGACAACCTCGGAGAAGACCTGCAAGTCCCCGACAACCTCAGAGAAGACCTGCAAGTCCCCGACAACCTCAGAGAAGACCTGCAAGTCCCCGACAACCTCAGAGAAGACCTGCAAGTCCCCGACAACCTCGGAGAAGACCTGCAAGTCCCCGACAACCTCAGAGAAGACCTGCAAGTCCCCGACAACCTCAGAGAAGACCTGCAAGTCCCCAGCGTGGACAAGTGACAGAGCAAGACTAAGAACAAGGAGTAGTGGAGACAAGTCTTGTCTGTAGAAATGGGCCGTAATGGTTTGAAAAGTTGAACGAGTGAGTATACTGCTTCCTACTTGTGTACTGACATCTTCTATCACTCCCCTGTAACTAAGCACTGACCATCCAGTACCAGAAATGCTTTATTGCAAGCAAAATAAAAAAAAATAATTTCCTTGAAGTGTTTGCCAAGAACGAACATTTACACTTGTAAATCAATGCGCGCACGCACGCACGCGCGCGCGCACACACACACACACACACACACACACACACACACACACACACACACACCACACACACACACACACACACACCACACACACACACACACACACACACACACACACACACACACACACACACACCACACACACCACACACACACACACACACACACACACACACCACACACACCACACACACACACACACACACACACACACAACACACACACCACACACACACACACACACACACCCACACACACACACCCACACACACACACACACACACACACACCACACACAACACACACCACACACACACACACACACACACACACACCACACACACACACACACACACACACACACACCCACACACACACACACACACACCCACACACACACACACACACACACACACACACACACACACACACACACACACACACACACACACACACACACACACACACACACACACACACACACACACACACACACACACATATCGTTGAATGTGAAGGTTGTTCTAAACTTAGTATAAGAGACACAATTCTGCCTCAGTATTCATTCTTTATCTGTTATTCTTCTATACTGAGAATGAACTTCTCACTTCAAGTTTCAGAGATTCTTGAGTTTTAACTTACTTTTAAACAAACATTCAAATTCACTTCTTCTTCTTCTTCTTCTTCTTCTTCATCGTTCGCTTCTACCACAAAGACCGCCCTGTGATCCAACTGAATTTACTCCTGTGGTCCTCGTTAAGTCCCGTGGTCCCCCGAGAGGACCACAAGATGTTCAGAGTATCTCAGGGCTTGAGCCTGTATTCTTGGTGGGTCTCAGAAGCGGGATTGCGTGACACCGTGGTTTTCGTTGCACCAGTTTAGTCTAGAGTTAGACTTTCTCACCGGAAAACCTCGATGTGTTTTGGATATCAGTATATCCCCGATGAGGGAGAGGTGGTAGTCCACCTAGGCCAGAGTTGGACTTTCTCACAGGAAAACCTCAACGTATTTTGAGATACCCGTGTATCACCGCCGGGTGAGAGGTGGTTGCCCATTCAGCCCAGTGGTGAAATTTCTCATCGGAAAACCTCAGCGTGATTAGGATACGCATATATCCCCGCCGAGTGAGAGGTGGTAGCCTATCTAGACTTCCCTGGTCCAGTGTCTCCGACTTCAGCTTTTTATGGTCGTGGCCGCTACCCTTCCTAGTTGTGACCAGGATGGAGCTTTTGTCCAGGAGGACGAGTCATCGCCACTAGTGACTTCCACCCCTGGGTTGAGCCGGTTTAGGCATATTATCCCACTATGGGCGTGTTTGGGACGTGACCGACCTCTAGAGCAGAGGTACCTCGACATGCTTAGCCTTCAAGTTTCACCCCTGGTATGAGCCGGTGTAGGCATATTTCACCAGTATGGGTGTATATCGGGCGTGACCGACCTCTAGAGCGGAGGTAGTGTGACATGACTGGCCATCAAGTTCCATCCCTGGTGTGTGCCGGTTTAGGCATATTTCACCAGTGTAGGTGTATGTCGGACGTGGGCGACCTCTAGAGCAGAGGTGCCGTGGTATTTGTAGCTCTCGTAGCGATACTACTGGACATACCGACTAAACGTCACTTTATCCTTTCCTTCATCTTTTCACATCGGCGCCGCACAGCAACCTTTATTTCTTTTCCGCATTTTCTTCCTTGACCGGGAGGAGCTTCACTCCACGCGAGGCATTCGAAGAGTCTCGCCAGCAGTGTCTTAACCTCTTGGTTAAGCCGGTTCATGCATTTCACCCGATATGACTGCACTCAGGACGTGGCCGACCTCCAGAACAGAGGTGCCGTGATTTGCGTGTGTGCTTCTCTTTATCCTTTCTTGCACCTTTTCCGCAGTGATGCCGCGCGGCAACCCCATTTGCACCTTTTTTCATTGGCCGGGAGGAGCACCGTTCCACGCACTGCAGTTGAAGAATCTCGCCAGCAGCAGTAGGTGAGCTACCAAACGTGACACTCATCTACCCTAAGTAACTGGTTTTCAGGCACCAGATATTCGCCCTCGCCCCTTCTCCTGTCAGTTTAAACAGTTCTGCCACGGGAAGGCCAGGAGCTGGACTTGACTGTCAGAGGCTGTTTGAGACGCACACCGTTGGAGTGTAGATCGAATTCTCCACCTCATCTCCGACAATAACAGTCCTTAGAACCATTGAAATTCGCTGAAAAGAAAGCTGATAAAGAAAGCTTAACACGGTATCAATACAAGCAAATCTGAAGAGATACATGAAGGAACAGAAATTAAACCAAAAAAAAAAAAAATTCGGTTCTTGACAAATTGTAGGAAAGAGCACAAGAAAGACAACCCGATCTTTTTATTTCGTCTCAGATAATCTGTTAAATGTTGATTATCTTCCCTTGTCTCAAAGCAGTCATTGATGGAGAAATGTTAAAAAATAAGACTTCATTTCAACGTATCAAGTCATTATATCTGGAGTATGGCTGTCAAGTGTTCATCAGTTTCTGATCATATATGAGAATTTCTTTCATTATTTTAACCAAGATTTGCGATTAATGTATAATCTAGCAACCTTTTAATAATGGAAGATTATCCATAATACAAGAACTTAATACTGAAAAAGTTAGGTAGTAAAGAAGATTAAACAGAGAAAAGTTAAATATTTTGGACAAATATTTCTGTCATGAGAATGTAGAGAAGACAGTCTTGGAAGTGTACATACTAGGAAAACAGAAAGAGAGGAAGACCAAGGTGAAGACGGCTGCAAGACATCGTTGATATTCTGCGAATGGAGGCAACAACAGCAAGGCCTACAGGAGAGCAATTATGGAGGCAAATTTCCGCAAGAGAGATGCAAATGACAGACTGATCTTTTTGTGTTAAGTTACTGTAACAGAATGGCACCAACCTCCGAATCGGTCATTGTGGTGTAAGGTAGGTAACTCAAGAAATAATGAGAAAGAAATATAAACAAGTTTGTTGTCTATCGCTTAGTTACTACCATTGTTTGTTAGTCGAGTTACTCTATCATATTCCTCAATTAATGATTTGGCTGTGGCAGTCTCAGCTGGAGTGGGCCGTGTAGAGACACTTAATTACGTCGTGATTAAGGTAGAGACACGTAATAACGTCGTGATTAAGGTAGAAACACGTAATAACGTCGTGATTAAGGTAGAGACACGTAATAACGTCGTGATTAAGGTAGAGACACGTAATAACGTTGTGATTAAGGTAGAGACACGTAATAACGTTGTGATTAAGGTATAGACACGTAATAACGTTGTGATTAAAGTAGAGACACGTAATAACGTTGTGATTAAGGTAAAGACACGTAATAAAGTTATGATTAAGGTAGAGATACGTAATAACGTCGTGATTAAAGTAGAGACACGTAATAACGACATGATTATGGTAGAGATATGTAATAAAGTTGTGATTAAGGTAGAGATACGTAATAAAGTTGTGGTTAAGGTAGAGATACGTAATAATGTCGTGATTAAGGTTCACCAAACAAGAGTCGACACTCTTTCACAAAGAACACAGGAGAAGCGAGTGAACAATCAGTTTTGCTGCTGAAACGGCTGTTTGATACAAACTCTACAGTAAAACCACTACTTTTAATTAAACGTGTATATATATTAAAAGAGAAAGTAACATTAGGCAAGGATATAACAAGTAACTGTGTGCTATTTTTGTTTCGATTTTTGTGTTATATTCTCATTTCTCACCTAGTCTTACTATTTTATTATAACGTTCCACTAAACATAACCACGCTCCACCATACAACACCACACTCCACTATATACAGTCACACTCCACCATACATCATCACACTCCACTATACCTCATCACATTACACCACACACTGTCACACTCCACCATACACAATCACACTCCACCATACATCATCATACTCCACCATACACAATCACACTCCAACATAAATCATCACACTACAATATACAACATCACACTCCACCATACAATGTCACACTCCACCATAAACCATAACACTCCACAACACCACCATCAATCACACTCCACCATACATCATTACACTCCATCATACCTCATCAAACTTCACCATACATAATCACACCCCACCAAACATCATGCCACTCGACCATAAACCATTCTACTCCACCATGCACCATCACACTCCATCACGTACCATCACACTCCACCACGAAATATCATATTCCACCAAACATCATCACACTTCACTATACATCGTCACATTCCACTATACATCATCACACTCCACCAGAGACCATCACACTTCACCATACATCTCCACACTCCACCGTGCATATCACACTCCACCGTGCATATCACACTCAACCAACCATCATCACATTCCACCATAGACAATCACACTGCACCATACACCATCACACTCTAACATGTAACATCACACTACACTACACACCATCACACGCCACCATAATCTTACTCCACTATACATCATCACACTCACTCATGCACCATCACACTCCATCATGTCCCATTACATTCCACTATACACTATCACACTCCATCACGCACCATGACACTCAACCAAACACAATCACACTCCATCACGCACCATGACACTCAACCAAACACCATCACACTCCATCACGCACCATGACACTCAACCAAACACTATCACACTCCATCACGCACCATGACACTCAACCAAACACCATTACACTCCGCCAAACATCATCACATTCCTGTATTCATCATCACACTCAACTATGCATCATCACACTCCACCATGCATCATCACATTCCACCAAACATCATCATACTCCACCATGCATAACCACGCTCCACCAAACATCATCACACTCCACCATGCATCATCACACTCCACCAAACATCGTCACGCTCCACTATGCATCATTACACTCCACCAAACATTATTACACTCCACAATGCATCATCATACTCCACCATACATCATCACACTCCAACATTTAAAATCACACTCCACCATGCATCATCATACTCCATCAAACATCATCACACTCCGCCATGCATCATCACACTTCACCATGCATCATCGCAATCCACCATGCATCATCACACTCCACTATGCATCATCACGCTCCACCATACATCATCACACTCCACCATACACCATTATACTCCACCATACACCATCACACTCTACTACATCATTACACTCCACCATACACCATTATACTCCACCATACATCATCACACTCTACCAAATCATCATACTCCAACATGCATCATCACACTCTACACGCATATAACAATTGTTTTTGAAGCGTCTGTGTATTGACAATTACTCGACCATAACTACTCAACAGTCAGGAGATAAATAAAGACCTCTTTCTGTACATCCTGTCCCATTTGTTATGTATCATATAAGTCACGAGATAATTAACCAATTATTTCTGTATATCCTGTCTCATGTGTTATGTATCATATAAGTCACGAGACAAATAACGACTTCTTTCCTTTTATCCTGTCTCATGTGTTTTTATTATACAAATTACGATATTAATAAAAGCGTCTTTCCTTTTATCCTGTCTCATGTGTTATGTATCATACAAATTACGAGATAAATAAAATAGTCTCTCCTTTTATCCCGTTTCATGTGTTTTGTATCATACAATTCACGAGATACATAAACACCTATTTCCTTTTATCCTGTATCATATGATATGTATCATACAATTCACGAGATAAATAAAAACCTTTTTCCTTTTATCCTGTCTCATATGTTGTGTATCATATAATTCTCGAGATAAATAAAAACGTATTTCCTTTTATCCTGTCTCATATGTTCTGTATCATACAATTCAAGATATACATAAAAACATCTCTCCTTTTATCCTGTCTCATGTGTTATGTATCATACAAATTACGAGATAAATAAAAACTTCTTTCCTTTTATCCTGTCTCATGTGTTATGTATCATACAAATTACGAGATAAATAAAAACTTCTCTCCTTTTATCCTGTCTCATGTGTTATGTACCATACAAATTACGAGATAAATAAAAACTTCTCTCCTTTTATCCTGTCTCATGTGTTATGTACCATACAAATTACGAGATAAATAAAAACTTCTCTCCTTTTATCCTGTCTCATGTGTTATGTACCATACAAATTAAGAGATAAATAAAAACTTCTTTCCTTTTATCCTGTCTCATATGTTTTATGTATCATACACGTTCGTTTAGACCAGGTCTACTTTTCCTATTTCTTCGTCCTGTATGTTGTTGTATGGATCAGCCTAAACCAAAAAGTCACATCTGAGTGCTCAGTTAATAAACACGTGTGTTCCTAGCTTTCTAAGAAGTCTAACTGTTTAGACTGTCAGTACTCAGAAGCCAAGACCTGGCAACGTCACAAAACTAGAACAGGACATGTTCTTGGAAGTCGTGTCTAGACTTGCTTTCAATACTAAACAAACACGGTTTTGAACGTAGATGTAGCTTCCAGGTGTCTGCACATATGTTCTCACAGGCACAAACAGACTTAACATACACACATACATGGTTTATATACCTACTTACAAAATATGCGTTAACACAACAAACACAGACATATACATAATATATACACTTACATGACATATGTACACGCATAACAAACACGCATAAATGACACACACATATAAAACACATACGTAAAATACACACATACGTGACATACACACATAAAATGCACACATACGTGACATACACACATACGTGACATACACACATAAAATGCACACATACGTGACATACACATATATATGACACACAAAGACACACACTCAGTCACAGAATGCACAGATAGAAAGCAGAGCTTGGACGTTTATTTCCTTGTCCTATACTTGCTCCTCCCCTTAGTTTGGTCACACAGTTTCTTCATCACAAGAACCCCAGTGTATCTTCTACCAGTGACGGCGGAACTTCCAGATTCTGTCATCTAATTTAGACAGAAGTATTTTCTCAACCAGCTCTGACTTACATGTCAGGAATGTCAATGTTTGGAGCAATAAAATAAGCAAATAAAATAACTAGGCAGAAAAATTGTGTAAAACGAATTATAACACAATAGTATAACAGGCAACACATTTCTGTAAAACTTTAAATTTGCTATTTAATCTTAGTTCCATCTTCTCTGAAATTAGTCTTACAGATCGTCTAATTAATTGAACATAGATTAGTAATAATTTTCATGGCTGATGTATAGTAGTATTTTATTTCTAAAACTAACAAACATTATCCAGTATTTCTAAGTTGTCAATGTCCAGTTCAGAAAAAATATCAATTTATCACATCGTCCACGAGTGTAGACTTTATCAGTCTTCAGAACTTAACATTCTTCAAGAAATCTTCACCAACCTTCAGAACTTAACATTCTTGAAGAAATCTTTACTAATCTTCAGAACTTAACATTCTTCAAGAAATCGTTATCAAGCTTCAGAACTTAACATGCTTCAAGAAATGTAACAACAAACTATAAAAACATCGCTTGAACAAGTGCCAATTTGAGCTAAACATTCGTTTCTTCAACTTTAGTTAAGTAAGACCTTCATTATTACAGCCCAGAAAAACATACCGTCTTCTCATCATCTTCTTCAGTGTAAGGTGACCCACGATGCACTTGTTCTAAGTTGGTTTATAGGCTTTTGTTTGTTCGTTTCTTGCATCATTGCGCTTTACTGTAGCTCTGTCATTACAACTGGAGATGTCAGGTGGCTGTCTGGTTTTCTGTCCTACACTCCTCCATGTGAGTGTTAGCAATGTCTGCTTTGTTTAGTTTCTGTCTTCATTTGGGGATATTATCAATGTCTGCTTTGACTAGTTTCTGTCTTCATTTGGGGATATTATCAGTGTCTGCTTTGACTAGTTTCTGTCTTCATTGGGGAATATTACCAATGTCTGCTTTGACTAGTTTCTGTCTTCATTTGGGGATATTATCAATGTCTGCTTTGACTAGTTTCTGTCTTCATTTGGGGATATTATCAATGTCTGCTTTGACTAGTTTCTGTCTTCATTGGGGAATATTAGCATTGTTTGCTTTGACTGGTTTCTGTCTTCATATGAATATTAGCAATGTCTGCTTTGACTAGTTTCTGTTTTAATTGGAACATTAGCAATGTCTGCTTTGAATAGTTTCTGTTTTAATTAGAATATTAGCAATGTCTGCTTTGACTATTTCTTTTTTCATTCGAATATTAGCAATCTCTGCTTTGACTAATTTCTGTTTTCATGGGAATATTAGCAATGTCTGCTTTGACTTGTTTCTGTTTTCATGGGAATATTAGCAATGTCTGCTTTGACTTGTTTCTGTTTTCATGGGAATATTAGCAATGTCTGACCTGTGCAGTATCTGTTTCCACGAGGATGTTTGTAATATCTGCTATGTCTCGAATAAATCTTTATGAGCATCTTAGAAATGTATGTTCTGAAATGTTATTAAATGTACTTCTTTTTTGTTGTTTCAGTTTTATGTAATAGAATCATCCTGTCTTTCCTGAAGTATTTTTCTTACTGTCTTATAATTACTATCATTAACTTACCACAATCTTACTGTCATAGAATTACCATCATTAGCTTACCACTATCTTACTGTCTTAGAATTACCATCATTAGCTTACCACTATCTTACTGTCTTAGAATTACCATCATTAGCTTACCACTATCTTACTGTCTTAGAATTACCATCATTAGCTTACCACTATCTTACTGTCTTAGAATTACCATCATTAGCTTACCACTATCTTACTGTCTTAGAATTACCATCATTAGCTTACCACTATCTTACTGTCTTAGAATTACCATCATTAGCTTACCACTATCTTACTGTCTTAGAATTACCATCATTAGCTTACCACTATCTTACTGTCCTAGAACTCCCATCATTAGCTTACCACTATCTTACTGTCCTAGAACTCCCATCATTAGCTTACAATTATCTTACTGTCCTAGAACTCCCATCATTAGCTTACCACTATCTCTTGCAAATGAATTATATATGAATTTAATGGTGCTGACATTTTAAAAAATGTTTTGAATGTCTTGAGTCACTGCTAACAAATAATGGAGATACAATGAGGGAAATTAAAAGGAGGACATCATTCGCTCTTCAGAAAGTAAAACAACTAAAGAATCTGTTTAGAGGAACAGACTTAACTACAAAAATAATATTTTTAAGGGCGTGCATCTTTCCCATCGCAACATATGTCTGTGAGACCTGGACACTAAACAAAACAGCTGAGAAACACATAAATGCCTTTGAATGTAAATGCTACAGAAGAGTTTTTCAAATGTCATGGGCACAAAAAAGAACAAATATATCTATACTAAAAGAACTTAATAATGAAGAAGGCTGGGTAGTAAAGAGGATTAAAGAGAGAAAACTTAAATATTTTGGACACATTAAACGTCAAGATAATCTAGAGAAAACCGTCTTGGAAGGGTATATAATGAGAAAAAGAAACAGAGGAAGACCAAAGCGAAGATGGCTGCAAGACATCGTTGATGATCTGCAAATCAGCAGCAGGCCATCTTGCTTAGGCCTTCATGAGTGCTGTTAGGGAGGCAAAGTTCCGCAAGGGATATAATCCAAATGAATGTGTGGTGCTGACAAGTGATTATTTTTTATACATGTTTTAAACGGTGGTGACAAATGATTATCTTGTGCTTATAAATTTTTTAATAGTGTTGAGAAGTGATTATCTCGTGGTGATAAATGTTTCAAATGTGCTGACAAGTGATTATCTTGTGGTGATTAATGTTTTAATGATGCTGACAAATGATTATCTTGTTCTGATAAATGATTTTAGAATGTTAGTATTAATAGACAAAAGCGTCTTTAATACAAAACCTTACAACTTCAAAATTGTTTATGTTTTAAAATCCATTTTACTGTCAGTTCCAAGTAATATCCGATAAAGATAAAAAAAATCGCTAAATTTGTCTGCAGAGAGGGTGTATTAAAGGGAATATCATTTCTGTTTACAGAGAAGGCTTGTGGTATATTTCGTGTGCTCCAGAGATAAGAATGTGATAGTGTTTGCTTTCCGAAGCGAGACATTTGGTGAAGTAAAATATAACAAAACCTACGTAAGTGAAACATCTCACAGATCGCGATTGTTGACACTGGCATGTGTGTAGCTTGGATCAAAGTTAATAACGACGGTTTGAGATATAAATAGACTTTCCAAGAAAGACATACAAACTATAAACGATTTCATGGGAACATTAAAACATCGGTTTCATGCGTGAAGTTTTTAAAATGTATAAATATAAACATACAACAGCCTCTGAAAGGTAGAAATAATTTTTTAGTAAATACTGAACTTTCTTTGTGCACAAAATGTGAGTTAATTCTTCTCATTATTTTGTATATCTAGAACGTAAGGATATGTTTCACTTGCAAACTATACTTTAAAAATGTGTGAAAGTAAACACACATCATTAGCTTAATACCATCTTACTGTCTTTGTCAAACGCAGGTGTTTTCCTGTCAGTCCAGATTATAATTCTGAGATCTGTGTTACGCATGGTCAAGAGGGACATGCAGACTGTTAAGTTTTCTTTCGTTAATTTAGTTTAGATCTGCGTCCTTCTTTCTATTACTGCACTTCTTCTTTCATCACCAACCTCTCACTCCATCAACCTACCTCTTCTCCAACACCATCCCTACCCTTTTTTATCACCCCTACTCGCATTCCATCACCCCAAACCTCTTTCTTTCTATCACTCATTTTGTGGTTCAGACAAATGCTTCAATGATGTTGACAAGTGATTATCTTGTGCTGACAAATGCTTTAATGATGCTGACATGTGATTATCTTCTGCTGACAAATGCTTTAATGATGCTTACAAGCGATTATGTTATGCTAATAAATGTTTTAATGGTACTGAAAAGCGATTATCTCTTGCAAATGAATTATATATGAATTTAATGGTGCTGACATTTTAAAAAATGTTTTGAATGTCTTGAGTCACTGCTAACAAATAATGGAGATACAATGAGGGAAATTAAAAGGAGGACATCATTCGCTCTTCAGAAAGTAAAACAACTAAAGAATCTGTTTAGAGGAACAGACTTAACTACAAAAATAATATTTTTAAGGGCGTGCATCTTTCCCATCGCAACATATGTCTGTGAGACCTGGACACTAAACAAAACAGCTGAGAAACACATAAATGCCTTTGAATGTAAATGCTACAGAAGAGTTTTTCAAATGTCATGGGCACAAAAAAGAACAAATATATCTATACTAAAAGAACTTAATAATGAAGAAGGCTGGGTAGTAAAGAGGATTAAAGAGAGAAAACTTAAATATTTTGGACACATTAAACGTCAAGATAATCTAGAGAAAACCGTCTTGGAAGGGTATATAATGAGAAAAAGAAACAGAGGAAGACCAAAGCGAAGATGGCTGCAAGACATCGTTGATGATCTGCAAATCAGCAGCAGGCCATCTTGCTTAGGCCTTCATGAGTGCTGTTAGGGAGGCAAAGTTCCGCAAGGGATATAATCCAAATGAATGTGTGGTGCTGACAAGTGATTATTTTTTATACATGTTTTAAACGGTGGTGACAAATGATTATCTTGTGCTTATAAATTTTTTAATAGTGTTGAGAAGTGATTATCTCGTGGTGATAAATGTTTCAAATGTGCTGACAAGTGATTATCTTGTGGTGATTAATGTTTTAATGATGCTGACAAATGATTATCTTGTTCTGATAAATGATTTTAGAATGTTAGTATTAATAGACAAAAGCGTCTTTAATACAAAACCTTACAACTTCAAAATTGTTTATGTTTTAAAATCCATTTTACTGTCAGTTCCAAGTAATATCCGATAAAGATAAAAAAAATCGCTAAATTTGTCTGCAGAGAGGGTGTATTAAAGGGAATATCATTTCTGTTTACAGAGAAGGCTTGTGGTATATTTCGTGTGCTCCAGAGATAAGAATGTGATAGTGTTTGCTTTCCGAAGCGAGACATTTGGTGAAGTAAAATATAACAAAACCTACGTAAGTGAAACATCTCACAGATCGCGATTGTTGACACTGGCATGTGTGTAGCTTGGATCAAAGTTAATAACGACGGTTTGAGATATAAATAGACTTTCCAAGAAAGACATACAAACTATAAACGATTTCATGGGAACATTAAAACATCGGTTTCATGCGTGAAGTTTTTAAAATGTATAAATATAAACATACAACAGCCTCTGAAAGGTAGAAATAATTTTTTAGTAAATACTGAACTTTCTTTGTGCACAAAATGTGAGTTAATTCTTCTCATTATTTTGTATATCTAGAACGTAAGGATATGTTTCACTTGCAAACTATACTTTAAAAATGTGTGAAAGTAAACACACATCATCATCATCATCATCATCATCAGCAGCAGCAGCAGTAGCAGCAAATGTAGTGTAAATATAGGCAATAATAATCTTTTCTGAATGCTTTCAGTCAACTCATGTCAAGTTTTGAAATTGCCATGGTGGCTGATCTTCTCTCTTTGCCTTCGTCTACTTATCTTCTCTTACTTATGAAAAAGTGTTCTCACATAAGCCTTCTTCATCGCCCGCGGTTGTTATTATTTTCTTATTCAGTAACTAATAAACCCCTAGGTCCTCCATGCCGATGGAGGCTGAAATTGGACTTAAACTGCATCGGGAGTGTCACTATTCATCTTATCGACCCTGAAAACTGTGGATTCGATATTAATATCGTTTAAAGGTTTTATATGTCAGGCCGACCCCTACATTTCACAGGGTTAACCTAGGGATGTCTTACCCCAGATAGGATTTCTTTCCATATTGTAAGTCATATGTGTACCAAGTATGGTTGAAATTGTTCTGGGCATTCTAGCGTGATGCTGGAACGTACATATATAAATACATACACACACAAGTTCATTTATATATATATATATATGCGCATATATATATATGTATTCTATATATGTGTTTTATATACATATATAAATGTATATGTTATGTATTATGAATATGTGTAAGAATGTTATGTACATATCTTGTGCATTCTATGTATGTGTATGTTATGTATATGTGTATATTATATATATATGTGAATGTTATGTATATGCATGTGTTATATATATATATATATGAATATTAAGTATATGTGTGTTATGTATGTGTGAATGTTGTGTATATGTGTTCCTCAGGCTTCATACTCTCCCGACATGGCTCCCTGCTATTTTTGGCTGTTCCCCAAACTGAAAATGTCACTGAAAGGGACCCGATTTCAATCACCAGAAGACATTATAGGGAAATCAACGGCCAAGTTGTTCTTTGTTTCCAAAGAGGCCTTCATGACATCAACCGAACAATGGCGGGAACGCTTTGAGGAGTGTGTGCAGTCCCAACTTAGAAGGGGGTGAGGGTGCCAGACCTCAGAGTGTGTTACTGAATGTATCCCGTCCACAAGTCGAATAATTTGTGAATGTGTGTTTTTGCTTTATATTATGGATGTGTGTATGTTGTCTATATGAATGTTATGTACAGATGTATGCCATATGTGTATTATGCATATGTGGATGTAATAAATGTATGTTATGTATGCGTGTAAGAGATGTATTGGTTCTATGTTTGTGCGTTTGTCAAGTGTGCCAATGTTATATATGTATGTTATGCTCTGTTTATTTGTTTATGGCATATATATGTATATATATTATATATAAATTTATGTCATATATTTGAGTGTTGTTTGTGTGAGTTTTGGATACATATCTGTATGGAAGAGGACTGATGTGCAACCAAAAGGAAAAGTAAAGTTTTCTGTTACTGGAAGCAAATTTATGCATAATTTCCAAGAAAATCCTTTCTTTATATCTTATAATATCACACCCATACAAGTTTTATTTTCTTTCTATGATGTATCAACTGTCTAGGATAGTGCTTTAATCTTTCATACAGGACAATCAAACCATCGACTGTCTATAATAGTGCTTTAATCTTTCATACAAAACAATCAAACTATCAAATGTCTAGAATAGTGTTTTAATCTTTCATACAAGACAATCAAACTATCAACTGTCTAGAATAGTACTTTAATCTTTCATACAAGACAATCAAACTATCAACTGTCTAGAATAGTGCTTTAATCTTTCATACAAGACAATCAGACTATCAACTATCTAGAATAGTGCTTTAATCTTTCATACAGGACAATCAAACTATCGACTGTCTACAGTAGTGCTTACATCTTCCATACAAGACAATCAAACTATCGACTATCTAGAATTAGTGCTTACATCTTCCATACAAGACAATCATTCAATCATTTGCAAGTCCCTTGCGGAACTTTGCCTCCCTAACAACACTCCTGTTGGCCTCTCGGTTGTTAGAAAGATGGCCTGCTGCTGATGCATCCATTTGCAGATCATCAACGATGTCATGCAACCATCTTCGCCTTTGTCGTCCTCTCTTTCTTTATCCCATTATGTACCCTTCCAAGACAGTCAAGAGTGAGGAAAGAAGGTCCGAGCAGAGCACACGAGAAGCCATCAGATGCGAGATAAGAACAGAAGTCCAGAGAAGAGGCAAGTAGACTTTGCTAGTTAGTACACTGCGATTGAGAGACGGCAGAGGAAGACCGTCAGAAGAAATCAGAAGACAGACAAGAGAAGAAAGAGACGAGACGATATAAAATCAGAAGTAATGTTAGACGGAAGATGGCTTTCAAGTGATTCAAGTGATTAAGAAGAATTGACACTTTTGAAACTCTGAGTACAGTGATTTTAGACGAGAAACTAGTTGACCACGTGTTGCAGATGTGATATAATACTGAGATAGGAAATGTTCTCGTATCAAGTGTAGAATATTGTAAATCTGAGAAATGGAGAAATGCTGCATGTAGAATATGATGTAGTCTGATATTGTGAACAAAGGATTAAGTGTTTCAATCCAAGTGACGTAGTCAACAATACATCTAGAACTTATTTGTCAGAATTAAATAATGCAGTGAACTTTTCATCGGAATTGTTTTAGTGAAGTAGTCGACAATATATCTTGAACTTATTTGTCAGAATTAAATAATGCAGTGAACTTTTCATCGGAATTGTTTTAGTGAAGTAGTCGACAATATATCTTGAACTTATTTGTCAGAATTAAATAATGCAGTGAACTTCTCATCGGACTTATTTTAGTGAAGTGTAATATTTGTGAAACATGTGAGGTGTTACTCAAAGAGCATCTTTAAGCTTCAATTCTATCATACAGAACTATTCAGAAATATATGATTCACAAACAATCGAAAATGTTATAGATGGTGCTCGGTGGAATATTTGATATGACTTGATACGAATGGATAAAACGACACAAAACGGAACTTGCAGCACTAAACAGCTTCTCCTCTTTCCATGCCTGATTTTTATTTTTTTCTTCTACTTCATTTTTATCTGCATCTTCATCTACATCTCCCTAAGAATATCAGTTTTACAGTAAACCTTGTAGCAGTGTCACCCCAGTAGCAGTTCTCTTAGAACACTCGTTCCGCAACTGTTATTGTGACCCCAGCCTCGAGGCAACCATCAGACCAACTGACCCGTGGCGCTACCTGGAGATGGAGCCTCTAGGACTGACACTACTCACACAACCCTCTTCCTTGTCAGCAGGTGATAGAAAAACATGGGCACTAACACTTTCTGTGTGCTCTTTGACGTTAAGAAAGAAAATATTTCCCTAAAATTTCTGATGTATATGTGTAATCCTGTTTTAAAACTATGTCTTTACATACTACTGTACAATATTAATTTCCAGTCACCAAAAAATACGCTGAAATACAGTTTAGTAAAATATACAGAGAACGATCGAGCTAAAGGGAAGTGAATCTAGAAATGTCATTTTATTTTCACTTTTACAAAATAGAAACTGATTCTTAGAAATATAAATGTGAAACTGAAAGTTGAGAAGAGATAAACGCGTCATGCTGTCAGTGCATCTTCACATCCGGGTAAACGTTTACCTTTATGCTCGTGGTAAGGAAGATGTTATGCGTCAGTGCGCATGTCCAATCGTTGCAAGTGCTAGGTGTTGGCCAATCCCAAACCGCCGTTATTAAAGGAGATTTTAAAAGCATGTTTAAAAAAAAAGTAAAGTGGGGCCATGTATGTCTGGATGTCAGAGTCAGATAGTTGTCCCTGAGGAGTGTGACTAAGTGTGTTAGAAGTTTTCTACACTAAGACTTGTTTTCACACTTCAGATAACTATATTCAGTCAGAAAGGTAGGCCTCTATTGCATGTTACAAATGACTGTCTGACAGGTATCTCGCTGAAGTAGTTGTATTATAACATCACAACCGGCTAATAATGGCTGCCATTAATGAACTGTTAATGCTTTAGAGCGCTGTGGACAAAATAATCAAGTTTGTAATAGATTTTCACCCCAGTCTAAAAGATTATTTTATCATTCACCTGCTACGTTCTCGAAGGACGTCCCGTATATACGTATTATACCCGTATATCGATGTTTGAATAGTTGCTTTAATTTTTTTTTTTTTTAAATTGAGTTTTCCTAAACATAAAATATTAGGTACCCATTTTTATGGCTTGGTCAGACCGAAGCAACTCCAGCAGCTGAAATAGAACTCTGGTCTGGGAGTAATCCTTGCTGTCAATGAGTCAGTATTCTTTCTCTTGACGTGACCAAGGTCTCTTTGTTGTCTTGTTCTTATCATTTCCAATATTTCTCTTTACAGTTTCATCTGATCAAGCACTTCTTTCTTTTCTTTTCTCTCCATCTGACACACCCTATTTTTCTAATAAATTAATCAATCTGACTAGAATATGTATGGAGGATACACAAAATATAGTAATATATAAAGGAAGAAAGTCAGAACCCTTCCATATAAGAACTGGTTTAAAACAAGGTGATATATTATCTCCATTACTATCCAAACTAATACTAGAAAAAGGTAATCAGAAAAGTGAAAGAAGAAAGCAGTACAGAAAAACAAGATAAAATACCAGGATACACTGATGACATCGACCTGGTGGGGGAAACTATACAAGAAGTCACCAATACCTGCATACACCTGAGAGATGTGGAACTAAAAGTGGGCTTGACCACTATCCAAGATAAGACAGAGTATATTAAGATATCAAGAGACGAGAGGCAGAATGATCCAGATTATATAAATGTTGGAGATATGATTATTAAGAAAGCGGAAACATACAAATATCTAGGCACAATCTTCAACAGAGGCAACACAGTAAGTGAGGAAATTAAAATCAGAGTAAAGATAGGGAAAAAATATACTTCGCCTTGCAAGACCTGTTAAAATCCAAAATCCTGTCCTAAAACACCAAAAACAACAATATTTATTTTTTCATTTCATGTGCCTCCGAAACAGGACTCCTGTATACATCTCGGTTGTGAGCAAGATGCGCTGATGATGATGCATCTATTTGCAAATCCTTAGCGATGTCTCGCATCCATCTTCGCATTGGTCTTCCTCTCTTTCTTTTTCTCATTATGTACCCTTCCAAGACGGTCTTCTCTAGATTATCATGACGTTTAACGTGTCCAAAATATTTAAGTTTTCTCTGTTTAATCCTTTTTACTAGCCAGCCTTCTTCAATATTAAGTTCTTGTAGTACAGATATATTTGTTCTTTTTATTTATAAATATATGAACAAGACAATCAAACATCTCAAATGTGATGTATCAACTGTCTAGAATAGTGCTTTAGTCTTCCATATAGGACAATCAAACATCTCAGATGTAAATGATGCTGTTCTGTGGAGTATTTGATATGACTTGTTACGAATGGATAAAACGGCACTAAATGGAACTTGAAGCTCTAAACAGCTTCTCCTCTTTCCATGCCTGATTTAGATTTTTTCTTCTATTTAATTCTCATCTGCATCTTCATCTGCATCTTCATCTACATCTCCCTAAGAATATCAGTTTTACTTTAAACCTTGTAACAATGTCACCTCAGTAGCAGTTCTCTTAAAAATATCGTTTCGCAAGTATTATTGGGACGTCAGCTTCGAGGTAACAATCAGACCAACTGACCCGTGGCGCTACCTGGAGATTTAGCCGACGGACCTGATGCTGACCACATAACCTTCTTCTTTCTCAGCAGGTGATAGAAAAACAGTAACACTTTTTCTGTGTGCTCTTTGACGTTAAAAGGAAAGTATTTCCCTAAAATTTCTTATTTATGTATGTAATTTTGTTTTAAAACTATATCTTTACATACTATTTGTACAATAATAATCTCCAGTCACAACAAATACGGTGAAACACAGTTTAGTAAAATATACAGAGAAAGAAGGAGCTAAAGGGAAGTGAATCTAGAAATGTCATTTTATTTTCACTTCTACAAAATAGAACCTGATTCTTACAAGTATAAGTGTGAAACTGAAAGTTGAGAAGAGTTAAATGTGTCATACTGACAGTGCGCCTTTACATCCGGGTAAACGTTTACCATATATGGTCATAGTAAGGAAGATGTTATGCGTCAGTGCGCATGCCCAATCGTTGCAAGCGCTAGGTGTTGGCTACTCAAAAACCGCCGTTATTAAAAGAAATTTTAAAAACAAGTGAAAAAACGTTAAGTGGGGCTATGTGTGTCTGGATGCCAGACAGTCGTCCCTTAGGAGTGTGACTAAGTGTGTTAGAAGTTTTCTAAACTAAGACTTGTTTTCACTTTTCAGATAACTATATTCAGTCAGAAAGGTAGGCCTCTATTGCATGTTACAAATGTGCTGACAAGTGATTATCTTGTGGTGATTAATGTTTTAATGATGCTGACAAATGATTATCTTGTTCTGATAAATGATTTTAGAATGTTAGTATTAATAGACAAAAGCGTCTTTAATACAAAACCTTACAACTTCAAAATTGTTTATGTTTTAAAATCCATTTTACTGTCAGTTCCAAGTAATATCCGATAAAGATAAAAAAAATCGCTAAATTTGTCTGCAGAGAGGGTGTATTAAAGGGAATATCATTTCTGTTTACAGAGAAGGCTTGTGGTATATTTCGTGTGCTCCAGAGATAAGAATGTGATAGTGTTTGCTTTCCGAAGCGAGACATTTGGTGAAGTAAAATATAACAAAACCTACGTAAGTGAAACATCTCACAGATCGCGATTGTTGACACTGGCATGTGTGTAGCTTGGATCAAAGTTAATAACGACGGTTTGAGATATAAATAGACTTTCCAAGAAAGACATACAAACTATAAACGATTTCATGGGAACATTAAAACATCGGTTTCATGCGTGAAGTTTTTAAAATGTATAAATATAAACATACAACAGCCTCTGAAAGGTAGAAATAATTTTTTAGTAAATACTGAACTTTCTTTGTGCACAAAATGTGAGTTAATTCTTCTCATTATTTTGTATATCTAGAACGTAAGGATATGTTTCACTTGCAAACTATACTTTAAAAATGTGTGAAAGTAAACACACATCATCATCATCATCATCATCATCATCAGCAGCAGCAGCAGTAGCAGCAAATGTAGTGTAAATATAGGCAATAATAATCTTTTCTGAATGCTTTCAGTCAACTCATGTCAAGTTTTGAAATTGCCATGGTGGCTGATCTTCTCTCTTTGCCTTCGTCTACTTATCTTCTCTTACTTATGAAAAAGTGTTCTCACATAAGCCTTCTTCATCGCCCGCGGTTGTTATTATTTTCTTATTCAGTAACTAATAAACCCCTAGGTCCTCCATGCCGATGGAGGCTGAAATTGGACTTAAACTGCATCGGGAGTGTCACTATTCATCTTATCGACCCTGAAAACTGTGGATTCGATATTAATATCGTTTAAAGGTTTTATATGTCAGGCCGACCCCTACATTTCACAGGGTTAACCTAGGGATGTCTTACCCCAGATAGGATTTCTTTCCATATTGTAAGTCATATGTGTACCAAGTATGGTTGAAATTGTTCTGGGCATTCTAGCGTGATGCTGGAACGTACATATATAAATACATACACACACAAGTTCATTTATATATATATATATATGCGCATATATATATATGTATTCTATATATGTGTTTTATATACATATATAAATGTATATGTTATGTATTATGAATATGTGTAAGAATGTTATGTACATATCTTGTGCATTCTATGTATGTGTATGTTATGTATATGTGTATATTATATATATATGTGAATGTTATGTATATGCATGTGTTATATATATATATATATGAATATTAAGTATATGTGTGTTATGTATGTGTGAATGTTGTGTATATGTGTTCCTCAGGCTTCATACTCTCCCGACATGGCTCCCTGCTATTTTTGGCTGTTCCCCAAACTGAAAATGTCACTGAAAGGGACCCGATTTCAATCACCAGAAGACATTATAGGGAAATCAACGGCCAAGTTGTTCTTTGTTTCCAAAGAGGCCTTCATGACATCAACCGAACAATGGCGGGAACGCTTTGAGGAGTGTGTGCAGTCCCAACTTAGAAGGGGGTGAGGGTGCCAGACCTCAGAGTGTGTTACTGAATGTATCCCGTCCACAAGTCGAATAATTTGTGAATGTGTGTTTTTGCTTTATATTATGGATGTGTGTATGTTGTCTATATGAATGTTATGTACAGATGTATGCCATATGTGTATTATGCATATGTGGATGTAATAAATGTATGTTATGTATGCGTGTAAGAGATGTATTGGTTCTATGTTTGTGCGTTTGTCAAGTGTGCCAATGTTATATATGTATGTTATGCTCTGTTTATTTGTTTATGGCATATATATGTATATATATTATATATAAATTTATGTCATATATTTGAGTGTTGTTTGTGTGAGTTTTGGATACATATCTGTATGGAAGAGGACTGATGTGCAACCAAAAGGAAAAGTAAAGTTTTCTGTTACTGGAAGCAAATTTATGCATAATTTCCAAGAAAATCCTTTCTTTATATCTTATAATATCACACCCATACAAGTTTTATTTTCTTTCTATGATGTATCAACTGTCTAGGATAGTGCTTTAATCTTTCATACAGGACAATCAAACCATCGACTGTCTATAATAGTGCTTTAATCTTTCATACAAAACAATCAAACTATCAAATGTCTAGAATAGTGTTTTAATCTTTCATACAAGACAATCAAACTATCAACTGTCTAGAATAGTACTTTAATCTTTCATACAAGACAATCAAACTATCAACTGTCTAGAATAGTGCTTTAATCTTTCATACAAGACAATCAGACTATCAACTATCTAGAATAGTGCTTTAATCTTTCATACAGGACAATCAAACTATCGACTGTCTACAGTAGTGCTTACATCTTCCATACAAGACAATCAAACTATCGACTATCTAGAATTAGTGCTTACATCTTCCATACAAGACAATCATTCAATCATTTGCAAGTCCCTTGCGGAACTTTGCCTCCCTAACAACACTCCTGTTGGCCTCTCGGTTGTTAGAAAGATGGCCTGCTGCTGATGCATCCATTTGCAGATCATCAACGATGTCATGCAACCATCTTCGCCTTTGTCGTCCTCTCTTTCTTTATCCCATTATGTACCCTTCCAAGACAGTCAAGAGTGAGGAAAGAAGGTCCGAGCAGAGCACACGAGAAGCCATCAGATGCGAGATAAGAACAGAAGTCCAGAGAAGAGGCAAGTAGACTTTGCTAGTTAGTACACTGCGATTGAGAGACGGCAGAGGAAGACCGTCAGAAGAAATCAGAAGACAGACAAGAGAAGAAAGAGACGAGACGATATAAAATCAGAAGTAATGTTAGACGGAAGATGGCTTTCAAGTGATTCAAGTGATTAAGAAGAATTGACACTTTTGAAACTCTGAGTACAGTGATTTTAGACGAGAAACTAGTTGACCACGTGTTGCAGATGTGATATAATACTGAGATAGGAAATGTTCTCGTATCAAGTGTAGAATATTGTAAATCTGAGAAATGGAGAAATGCTGCATGTAGAATATGATGTAGTCTGATATTGTGAACAAAGGATTAAGTGTTTCAATCCAAGTGACGTAGTCAACAATACATCTAGAACTTATTTGTCAGAATTAAATAATGCAGTGAACTTTTCATCGGAATTGTTTTAGTGAAGTAGTCGACAATATATCTTGAACTTATTTGTCAGAATTAAATAATGCAGTGAACTTTTCATCGGAATTGTTTTAGTGAAGTAGTCGACAATATATCTTGAACTTATTTGTCAGAATTAAATAATGCAGTGAACTTCTCATCGGACTTATTTTAGTGAAGTGTAATATTTGTGAAACATGTGAGGTGTTACTCAAAGAGCATCTTTAAGCTTCAATTCTATCATACAGAACTATTCAGAAATATATGATTCACAAACAATCGAAAATGTTATAGATGGTGCTCGGTGGAATATTTGATATGACTTGATACGAATGGATAAAACGACACAAAACGGAACTTGCAGCACTAAACAGCTTCTCCTCTTTCCATGCCTGATTTTTATTTTTTTCTTCTACTTCATTTTTATCTGCATCTTCATCTACATCTCCCTAAGAATATCAGTTTTACAGTAAACCTTGTAGCAGTGTCACCCCAGTAGCAGTTCTCTTAGAACACTCGTTCCGCAACTGTTATTGTGACCCCAGCCTCGAGGCAACCATCAGACCAACTGACCCGTGGCGCTACCTGGAGATGGAGCCTCTAGGACTGACACTACTCACACAACCCTCTTCCTTGTCAGCAGGTGATAGAAAAACATGGGCACTAACACTTTCTGTGTGCTCTTTGACGTTAAGAAAGAAAATATTTCCCTAAAGTTCCAGATATATATGTGTAATCCTGTTTTAAAACTACATCTTTACGTAATATCTGTACAATATTAATCTCCAATCACAACAAATACACCGGAATACACTTTTGTAAAATATACAGAGAACGATCGAGCTAAAGGGAAGTGAATCTAGAAATGTCATTTTATTTTCACTTTTACAAAATAGAAACTGATTCTTAGAAATATAAATGTGAAACTGAAAGTTGAGAAGAGATAAACGCGTCATGCTGTCAGTGCATCTTCACATCCGGGTAAACGTTTACCATATATGGTCGTGGTAAGGAAGATGTGATGAGTCAGTGCATATGTCCAATCGCTGCAAGTGCTAGGTGTTGGCCAATCCCAAACCGCCGTTATTAAAGGAGATTTTAAAAGCATGTTTAAAAAAAAAGTAAAGTGGGGCCATGTATGTCTGGATGTCAGAGTCAGATAGTTGTCCCTGAGGAGTGTGACTAAGTGTGTTAGAAGTTTTCTACACTAAGACTTGTTTTCACACTTCAGATAACTATATTCAGTCAGAAAGGTAGGCCTCTATTGCATGTTACAAATGACTGTCTGACAGGTATCTCGCTGAAGTAGTTGTATTATAACATCACAACCGGCTAATAATGGCTGCCATTAATGAACTGTTAATGCTTTAGAGCGCTGTGGACAAAATAATCAAGTTTGTAATAGATTTTCACCCCAGTCTAAAAGATTATTTTATCATTCACCTGCTACGTTCTCGAAGGACGTCCCGTATATACGTATTATACCCGTATATCGATGTTTGAATAGTTGCTTTAATTTTTTTTTTTTTTAAATTGAGTTTTCCTAAACATAAAATATTAGGTACCCATTTTTATGGCTTGGTCAGACCGAAGCAACTCCAGCAGCTGAAATAGAACTCTGGTCTGGGAGTAATCCTTGCTGTCAATGAGTCAGTATTCTTTCTCTACCTGTTGTAATATCCAATGAGTTAGTATTCTTTTTGTACATGTTATAACATCCAATGAGTCCGTATTCCTTCTCCATATGTTATATTATCCAATGAGTCAGTATTCTTTCTCTATACGTTATAATATCCAATGAGTCAGTATTCTTTCTCCATCTGTTATAATACCCAATGAGCAAGTATTCTTTCTCTACCTGTTATAATATCATGAAGAATTTAACACTGGAACTGGTAACTGTAACAACTTACAACAATCAGTAACAAACAGTAACATGTACAAGAGGTCAAATATCTCTTTAGTTATTTATAAAAGATACAAAATTCAATTTAAAAAATACAGTTCAGAAATCACCAGGCCAAGAAAAAAGAAATTAACCTGAAAGATTAATGTTATTTACATAAATATCACTTCAATTCCTCTAAAATCATCATCATCATCATCATCATCATCATCATCACCATCATCATCATCATCTTGTGCAGTCTCCCTACGGAAAGTTGGTAGAATTGAGCCTCCAGTCTTTTCTTCTTCTTGCTTCCTTAGAGCACTCGGCCAAGGTGGTCTGCTGTCCATCTTTTGATGTTGTCGCTTCATCTATGTCTCTGTCCATCTTCTGATGTTGTCCACTCATCTATGTCATTGTCCATCTTTTGATGTTTTCCACTCATCTATGTCGCTGTCCATCTTTTGATGTTGTCCACTGATCTTTGTCGTTATCCATCTTTTGATGTTATCCACTCATCTATGTCGCTGTCCATCTTTTGATGTTGTCCACTCATCTATGTCGCTGTTCATCTTTTGATGTTGTCCACTCATCTATGTCATTGTCCATCTTTTGATGTTGTCCACTCATCTATGTCGCTGTCCATCTTTTGATGTTGTCCACTGATCTTTGTCGTTATCCATCTTTTGATGTTATCCACTCATCTATGTCGCTGTCCATTTTTTGATGTTCTCCACTCATTTATGTCGCTGTCGCCCACTTGTTTTCTTCCCTTTGATCTTGCCCTGAAATAGAGTCTTCGGTCTAGTATTGTGTCTCTTGACGTGACCAAGGTCTCTTTGTTGTCTTGTTCTTATCATTTCCAATATTTCTCTTTACAGTTTCATCTGATCAAGCACTTCTTTCTTTTCTTTTCTCTCCATCTGACACACCCTATTTTTCTAATAAATTAATCAATCTGACTAGAATATGTATGGAGGATACACAAAATATAGTAATATATAAAGGAAGAAAGTCAGAACCCTTCCATATAAGAACTGGTTTAAAACAAGGTGATATATTATCTCCATTACTATCCAAACTAATACTAGAAAAAGGTAATCAGAAAAGTGAAAGAAGAAAGCAGTACAGAAAAACAAGATAAAATACCAGGATACACTGATGACATCGACCTGGTGGGGGAAACTATACAAGAAGTCACCAATACCTGCATACACCTGAGAGATGTGGAACTAAAAGTGGGCTTGACCACTATCCAAGATAAGACAGAGTATATTAAGATATCAAGAGACGAGAGGCAGAATGATCCAGATTATATAAATGTTGGAGATATGATTATTAAGAAAGCGGAAACATACAAATATCTAGGCACAATCTTCAACAGAGGCAACACAGTAAGTGAGGAAATTAAAATCAGAGTAAAGATAGGGAAAAAATATACTTCGCCTTGCAAGACCTGTTAAAATCCAAAATCCTGTCCTAAAACACCAAAAACAACAATATTTATTTTTTCATTTCATGTGCCTCCGAAACAGGACTCCTGTATACATCTCGGTTGTGAGCAAGATGCGCTGATGATGATGCATCTATTTGCAAATCCTTAGCGATGTCTCGCATCCATCTTCGCATTGGTCTTCCTCTCTTTCTTTTTCTCATTATGTACCCTTCCAAGACGGTCTTCTCTAGATTATCATGACGTTTAACGTGTCCAAAATATTTAAGTTTTCTCTGTTTAATCCTTTTTACTAGCCAGCCTTCTTCAATATTAAGTTCTTGTAGTACAGATATATTTGTTCTTTTTATTTATAAATATATGAACAAGACAATCAAACATCTCAAATGTGATGTATCAACTGTCTAGAATAGTGCTTTAGTCTTCCATATAGGACAATCAAACATCTCAGATGTAAATGATGCTGTTCTGTGGAGTATTTGATATGACTTGTTACGAATGGATAAAACGGCACTAAATGGAACTTGAAGCTCTAAACAGCTTCTCCTCTTTCCATGCCTGATTTAGATTTTTTCTTCTATTTAATTCTCATCTGCATCTTCATCTGCATCTTCATCTACATCTCCCTAAGAATATCAGTTTTACTTTAAACCTTGTAACAATGTCACCTCAGTAGCAGTTCTCTTAAAAATATCGTTTCGCAAGTATTATTGGGACGTCAGCTTCGAGGTAACAATCAGACCAACTGACCCGTGGCGCTACCTGGAGATTTAGCCGACGGACCTGATGCTGACCACATAACCTTCTTCTTTCTCAGCAGGTGATAGAAAAACAGTAACACTTTTTCTGTGTGCTCTTTGACGTTAAAAGGAAAGTATTTCCCTAAAATTTCTTATTTATGTATGTAATTTTGTTTTAAAACTATATCTTTACATACTATTTGTACAATAATAATCTCCAGTCACAACAAATACGGTGAAACACAGTTTAGTAAAATATACAGAGAAAGAAGGAGCTAAAGGGAAGTGAATCTAGAAATGTCATTTTATTTTCACTTCTACAAAATAGAACCTGATTCTTACAAGTATAAGTGTGAAACTGAAAGTTGAGAAGAGTTAAATGTGTCATACTGACAGTGCGCCTTTACATCCGGGTAAACGTTTACCATATATGGTCATAGTAAGGAAGATGTTATGCGTCAGTGCGCATGCCCAATCGTTGCAAGCGCTAGGTGTTGGCTACTCAAAAACCGCCGTTATTAAAAGAAATTTTAAAAACAAGTGAAAAAACGTTAAGTGGGGCTATGTGTGTCTGGATGCCAGACAGTCGTCCCTTAGGAGTGTGACTAAGTGTGTTAGAAGTTTTCTAAACTAAGACTTGTTTTCACTTTTCAGATAACTATATTCAGTCAGAAAGGTAAGCCTCTATTGCATGTTACAAATGACTGTTTGACAGGCATCTCGGCTAATAATGGCTGCCATTAATGAACTGTTAATGCTTTAGAGCGCTGTGGAACAAATAATAAAGTTTGTAGTAGATTTTCACCCCAGTCTAAAAGATTATTTTATCATTCACCTGCTACGTTCTCGAAGAAAGTCCCGTAAATACTTTTTATACCCGTAACACGATGTATGAATAGTTGCTTTAATTTTTTTTTTGTTTTGTTTTTTAAAGTCAGTATTTCTTACCATAAAATGTTAGGTACCCATTTTTATGGCTTGGTCAGACCGAAGCAATTCCAGCAGCTGAAATAGAAATCTGTGCTGGGAGTAATCCTTGCTGTCAATGAGTCAGTATCCATTCTCTTCCTATTATATATAATAATAAATGAGTCAGTATTCTTTTTGTACATGTTATAATATCCAATGAGTCAGTATTATTTCTCTATATGTTATAATATCCAATGATTCAGTATTCTTTCTCTATATGTTATAATATCCAATGAGTCAGTATTATGTCTCTTCCTTTTATAATATCCAACGAGTCATTATTCTTTCTCTATATGTTATAATATCCAGTGAGTAAGTGTTATTTCTCTATTTGTTATAATATAAACTGAGTCAGTATTCTTTCTCTACCTGTTTTAATATCCTGTGAGTCAGTATTCTTTCTCTATTTGTTATAATATCCATGAGTCAGTATTCTTTCTCTATCTGTTATAAATCCAGTGAGTCAGTATTCTTTCTCTACTGTTATAATTCCCAGTGAGTCAGTATTATTTCTCTACGTGTTATAATATTCAACTAGTCAGTATTATTTCTGTGTATGTTATAATATCCAATGAGTCAGTATTATTTCTCTACCTCTTATAATATCCTGAAGCACTTAACACTGGAACTGGTAACAGTAACAACCTACAACAATCAGTAACAAACAGTAACATGTACAATCTTATTTTTATAAATAGCACCTCAATGCTTCTAACATCATCATCATCATCACCATGTGCAGTCTCCTCACGGAAGGTTGGTAGAACTGAGTCTCTAGTCTTTTCTTCTTCTTGCTTGCTTAGAGCACTCGGTCAAGGTGGTCTGCTGTCCATCTTTTGTTGTTGTCCACTCATCTATGATGCTGTCCATCTTTTGATGTTGTCCACTTATCTATGTCACTGTCCATCTTTTGATGTTGTCCACTCATTTATGTCACTGTCCATCTTTTGATGTTGTCCACTCATCTATGTCGCTGTCCATCTTTTGATGTTGTCCACTCATTTATGTCGCTGTCCATGTTTTGATGTTTTCCACTCATTTATGTCGCTGTCCATCTTTTGATATTGTCCACTTATCTATGTCGCTGTCGTCCACTTGTTCTCTTCCCTTTGATGTTGCCTTGGAATAGAGTCTTCAGTTTAGTATTGTGTCTTTGATGTGAGCAAAGTATCTTAGTTGTCTTGTTCTTATCATTTCCAATATTTCTCTTTACAGTTTCATCTGACCTAGCACTTCTTTCTTTTCTTTTCTCTCCATCTGACAAACCCTATTTTTCTGTATGTTCACATCGAAAGGGCCTCTATTTTCTTTTCTTTTCTCTCCATCTATTACACCCTATTTTTCTGTATGTTCACATTCAAAGGGCCTCTATTTTCGTTTCTTTTGACTTATTCAGGGTCCACACTTTTAAAGCAGTGTATATCAACCTTTTTTGAATCAAGTCCCACCTAAATGCCTCACAGGTTTTGGTGTATTCCCCACCCTCACTACCACCCCCCCCCCCTTTCATAACGGTCAACGAAGTTGAGAAAAAGTATAATATAAATATATTTAAATTGCTTCTCCCCTGCCCCGAAATATTTGAATCGCACCCCCCCCCCCACTAGGGGCTTTGCCCCACGTTGGGAAACACTGCCATAAAGAAACATTGAACACATGCGTGTATAGCACTTTAGGATACGTATTATTAGTTGCTGCAATATTTGCTTTAACGTAAGGATCTTCCTCATTCTGTTGATGGTGTCTTTTTTTTTTCCATTTCTGCTGTTCTGTTTCACTTTTTCCGCCCTCTGTGATCATGTAACCCAAATACCTGAAGCTTTTCATCTGTTCCAGTAATACCCTGTTTATTTTTATTTTTATATTTGGTATTATTTCATCTCTGCTGGTTATCATAACTTTTGTCTTTCTGATATTCATTTCCAGTCCATACTTTTGACTTTTGTTGTTAGTATTCGTGTCGCTATGCTCTGTAGGTCCTTTTGGTTCTCTGCCATTAGCACGGTGTCTTCTACATATTTTAGGCTAGTGATAACTATTCCATTAATGTTTAGTTCTGGCATCTCACTCATTTCTTTGAATACTTTTTCTGTGTAAAGGTTAAACAGACATGGAGATAAGATCCTTGTCTGACCCCTCTCTTTATTGGTACTTGGTAGTCTGTAGGGAAAACAACTGATAAAACTTTACATTTATACTAACTTCAAATCGGATGAGGGTACTAAGTCTGTGCTACCAGTGCCAGACTGAGTCCAGTTTTCTCAGAGATGCAGATATTTTTTGCATGTATTTATCTGTTTAATTAATTTTTTTCTATTGTCATTGACTTTCTTCTTCTTCTTCTTCGTTCACTTCTACCACCAAAAACCCCACTGTGAACCTACTGAATTCACGCATGTGGTCCTCGTTAGGTCCCGTGGTCCCCTGTGTCGTCCAAAATAGACCACACGAGTTCCACGAAAGGACCACAAGGGGTTCAGAGTATCACAGTGCTTTAGCCTGTATTCTTGGTGGGTCTCGGAAGCGGGATTGCGTGACACCGTGGTTTTCATTGCACCAGTTTAGTCTAGGGTTGGACTTTCTCACCGGAAGACCTCGACGTGTTTGGAATATCAGTGCATCCCCGCTGGGTGAGAGGCGTCAGCCCACCCAGGCCAGAGTTGGACTTTCTCACCGGAAAACCTCGACGTGTTTTGAGATACCCATGTATCACCGCCGGGTGAGAGGTGGTTGCCCATCCAGTCCAGGGTTGGACTTTCTCACCGGAAAACCTCAGCGTGATTAGGATACGCAGACATCCCCGCAGGGTGAGAGGTGGTTGCCTATCTAGACTTCCCTGGTCCAGTGTCTCCGACTTCAGCATTTTGCGGTCGTGGCCACTACCCTTCCTAGTTGTGACCAGGATGGAGCTTTTGTCCAGGAGGACGAATCCTCGCCACTAGTGACTTCTACCCCTGGTATGAGCCGGTTTAGGCAAAATTCACCAGTATGGGTGTTTATCAGGCGTTACCGACCTCTAGAGCGGAGGTGGCATGACATGTCTAGCCATCGAGTTCCACCCCTGGTGTGTGCCGGTTTAGGCATATTTCACCAGTGTAGGTGTATTTCGGACGTAGGCGGCCTCTAGAGCAGAGGCGCCGTGGTATAGCTCTCGTAGCGATACTACTGGACATACCAGGTTAAATTTCACTTTCCACCACCTTTTCCCATCGGCGCCGCACAGCAACCTTTATTTCCGCATTTACTTCCTTAACCGGGAGGAGCTTCACTCCACGCGCGGCATTTGAGGAGTCAAGCCAGCAGTGACTTAACCTCTGGGACAAGCCGGTTCATGCATTTCACCCGATATGACTGCACTCAGGACGTGGCCGACCTCCAGACCAGAGGTGGCGTGATTTGACTGTTTGCTTCGATTTATCCTTTCAACCACCTTTTCCGCAGTGATGCTGCGCGGCAACCTCATTTGCAAATTTCTTCATTGGCCGGGAAGAGCACCGCTCCACGCACGGCAGCTGAAGATCTCGCCACCAGCGGCAGATGAGCTACCAAACGTGACACTCATCTACCCTAAGTAACTGGTTTTCAGGCGCCAGATATTCGCCCTCGCCCCTTCTCCTGTCAGTTTAAACAGTTCTGCCACGGGAAGGCCAGGAGCTGGACTTGACTGCCAGAGGCTGTTTGTGGCGCGTTTGCAGTCCTTAGAACCATTGTCATTGACAAAGTCACTTTTGTCGAAATATTGGTTTGTTATTGTTTTACATAGCCACCTCAGTGTTTTTATCTCATATTGTTAGTTTTTCTTCCTTCATTCCATCCTCTCTCTATCTGTTTTTGTAAAGCTGCACCACACATATCCATCTTCTCTGCGAGTACTAGTTTTACCGCAGTTCCCACGACAATTGTCCTTGTTTATTTGGGTTTTTTGTGTGTTTTTCTCTGTTGTCTGGTGTGTTAAGTGATACATTAAATCAGATATCGGCAACTTATTTGTTGTAGCACTCCACATCCGAGTCCAAGCGCGGCGTTTCCCGTAACTTAACAATGTTTAAAAGATGCAGATATGGAGAGTAAGTTATCTTACAGATAATTTTTTTTATAAAAGACCTTTCTAAAATCACGTGGCTGGAAGCAGGTTATCTACCCATGGTTTAAATGAACTAATAAACCGAATACAGAGGAATGAGTATTTTGTTTTTCTTTGCATTAATTCTGTAATACAATTTCTCCTATGATTGTTACATCTTTAAAAACGTTCCGTGTTACAGAACAGACAGAGACACCTCGAAACTGGACGGATAAAAATGGATTACCACCTTGGAACGTCGAAATTATTCTGAGATTTGGAACATGGAATATAAGAAACTTATACAGACAAGGGGCAGCTAAAGAATTAGCAGATGAACTAAGTAGGTATGACATGGACATTACAGCATTACAGGAAATCAGATGGCTTAAGGAGATGGGGTCGTTGAACCCACACTCCAACCCTCAACTTGGAGGACCAGGTGCAAGTTTCGTCTGACCCTTACCCCCACAGACCTTCCCAACTTGGGTGGACCTACCAGGAGTCTGTGAGTTAAGACGATAAGTAAAACAAAAAAAGAACTGGTTCGATGAGGTCTGTAGAGAGGCAGTCATAAAGAAAAGAACAAGCAAGACAGATATGGTTGAATGACATGAACAACAAAACAAATTAGGAAAAGTACCACACACAATGTAAAGACACTCAACAAGTTATACGCCAACAAAAACGACAATATATGAAAGACATAGTAAATAAGACGCAAACATGCCATCAAAATAAGAAAAGCAGGGAATTCTATAAAGAACTGCGAATAGTAACGCAAGGGTATAAACAGCCTCTGCAGATCTTGAAAGATAGTAATGGAAACATGACACATAATGAAGAAAAAATCTGTACCAGGTGGAAAGAATATCTTGAAAAACTACTAGCCTATAAATACATTACCATGGGAAGAAATACAGACTTGTGAACATGAAATAGGGGAAGCAGACTTAGAAGAAGTCACCTACAGCATCATGTTTCTACGAAATAAAGCAACTGGTTCAGATGAAATTGCTGCAGAACTGATTAAAGAAGCAGGCCTAAATCTACATGAACAGATATGTTCACTAATACAACAAATATGGAGAGAAGGAAAACTCCCTAGTGAAAAGAAAGAATCGTTACTGATCCCAGTATTCAAGAAGGGCGATAAGAACAACATCCTTACTACAAACAAGCAACAAAATACTGTCTATTATACTTTTAAATAGACTAAAACCATACCTCGAGAATTTATTTGGAGACTATTAAACAGGTTTTAGAAAGAACAGATCAACCATGTACCAAATATTTTATCTACGCCAAAGAGCAGAAAAGTACTTGGAATATGGAAAAGAAGTACATAATATCTTCATTGATTTCAAGAAAGATTATGATATCATAGATACAAGCAGCTTATGGAAAATTATGAAAAAATTTGAGATACCTAATAAATTAATTAATCTGACCAGAATATGTATGGAGGATACACAGAATATAGTAATATATAAAGGAAGAAAGTCAGAACCCTTTCATATAAGAACTGGTTTAAAACAATGTTATACATTATCTCCATTACTATCCAAATTATCTCCATTACTATCCAACTAATACTAGAAAGGGTAATCAGAAAAGAGAAGGAAGAAAGCAGTACAGAAGAACAAGCTAAAATACTAGGATACACTGATGACACCGACCTGGTGGGAGAAACTATGCAAGAAGTCATCAATACCTGCATACACCTGAGAGATGTGGCACTTAAAGTGGGCTTGACCATTAATCAAGACAAGACAGAGTATATGAAGATATCAAGAGACCAGAGGCAGAATGATCCAGATTATATAAATGTTGGAGAGATGATTATTAGGAAAGCAGAAACATACAAATATCTAGGCACAACCTTCAACAGAGGCAACATAGTAAGCGAGGAAATTAAAAGCACAGTACAGATAGGGAATAAAATATACTTCGCCTTGCAACATCTGTTAAAATCCAAACACCAGTTACAAAATATCAAAACAACAATATTTTTCTTATCATTTCATTTGCATGTCCCCTGCGGAACTTTGGCTCCCTAACAGTTCTCCTTTAGGCCTCTCGGTTGTGAGCAAGATGGCCTGCTGCTGATGCATCCATTTGCAGAACAAAACGATGTCATGACGCCATCTTCGCCTTGGTCTTCCTCTCTTTCTTTTTCCCATTATGTATCCTTCCAATACGGTATTCTCTAAATTATCATGACGTTTAACGTGTCCAAAATATTTAAGTTTTCTCTCTTTAATCCTATTTACTATCCAGCTTTCTTCAGTATTAAGTTCTTGTAGTATACATATATTTGTTTTCTTTTGTGTCCATGATATTTGATGAACTCTTCTGTAGCATTTACATTCAAAGGCATTTATCTGTTTCTAAGCTGTTTTGTTAAGCATCCAGGTCTCACAAGCATATGTTGCCTTGTGAAAGATGCATGCCCTTAAAAAAGCTTATTTTTGTGGTTCTGTCTGTTCCTCTCCACAGATTCTTTAGTTGTTTTACTTTCTGAAAAGCAATAGAAGTCCACCTTTTAATTTCCCTCATTGTATCTCCATTATTAGTTTGCAGTGATCCAGGATATTCAAAACTCTCCACTTCTTCCAGTTTTTCCTCATTGATACATATTTCAGCTGCCTTGTTAGTTTTGTCATTTGTCATCAATTTAGTTTTCTTCGCATTAAGATAGAGGTTTTGCTCTTCGCTTTTCTTACAGATAATTAGTTTTTCGATTCCTTTTTGTGTTGTGGACAGCAATACTGTGTCATCAGCATATCAAATCTCTGGTATTGCATAACCACCAATTGTTATGGCATCGTAATATTCTTTGTCTACATCTTCTCTAACATTCCTCACTATATTTTCAGTATATAAGTTAAATAAGTAAGGCGACAACAATCTACAAAACCATAATAAGACCATCCGTCATGGATGGATCAGAAACGTGGAGTACAATAAATAAATATGAACAACAATTGTAGATCTTTGAGAACAAGATCATAAGAAGAATCTTTTGGCCCATAAAGGATACAAAAATTGGAGAATGGAGAGCTAGAAGGAACACTGAACTGAATAGCTTATTTAAATCCCAACGAATTATAAATGCATTGAGACTGAACAGACTACGCTGGCTGGGCCATATAGAAAGAATGGAAGAGAATAGACAAACGAAAATTATATAGGCACAAGAGATGAGAGAAACAAGACAAAAATGGAAAGACAACTTAGAAGAAGATATAAAAGAAACTGTTGTCACCAACTGGAGAATGAATGAATGAATGAATAATTTTTATTTTTAAAGGGTAAAGAATTGGGCAAGCAGGCCCGTCTTACATTCTGCCCTTCATCACTCCATCCTTCATTCTTCCCACACACTTGATTTAGTACAAAAATACAAATTAAATTAGGAAAAACATATCAAAAGAGTGTAAGATTTAACTACTACATTCAAAATAAAAGAGAGAAGTAATTTACCTAATAAAATAGCACTCACGCACACATACACACGCAGATATATACATAAACAAAAATACATTGTAAATACAGATCTTCTAACATTTTGTTTTTTTTTAACAAACATTAAAATAATTTCTAACAATATCTAACAAGTTGCTTTTCTAACTATGTCATTGAAGCACTTGATTGTTTACGAGCCATGTGTTGAGAGAGTGCTGGTTATTTTATGGAGGCATATAATTACAAGCAAGGAAATAATGAAACAGATTTGAGTTAAAAGATGAAGTATTACCAATGGATTTTAAATTGTAGGGAAGGGTGTTCCAGAGCTGTACTGCAGAGTATGCAAGGCTTTTCTTGTACAGATCAATTCTGGGTTTAGGAAGAAGACAGTTTTTTAAACGCTGGCTATGTTTAGTATTATACGTAAACAGTGACCACAAGTAAGGCGGAGCATTGTGCGACAGAATTCTGTGAACAAACTTAACTTTGTTAAAAATGATTCTATTTTTGAGGGGTAGAATTTTGAGTTGTTTGTGTTGATCAACAGTCTGTACTGGAGAGAGAAGATTAGGAATAGAGAGAGGAACGGAGGCGAACTTTATCTGCAGCAATGAGCCTTATTGGCTTGAAAACTGAAGAAGAAGTAGAAGAAAAAGAAGAAGAAGAAGAATTAATTCTTTAGTATGTCTCTGTATACTGTTTATGTGTTTATTATTCGTGTTTATATCTGTATTTTTGCTTTTGTTTACATCTGTGTTTATTGTTTGTGTTTACATCTGTGTTTATTGTTTATGTTTACATCTGTGTTTATTGTTTATGTTTACATCTGTGTTTATTGTTTGTGTTTACATCTGTGTTTATTGTTTATGTTTACATCTGTGTTTATTGTTTATGTTTACATCTGTGTTTATTGTTTGTGTTTACATCTGTGTTTATTGTTTATGTTTACATCTGTGTTTATTGTTTATGTTTACATCTGTGTTTATTGTTTGTGTTTACATCTGTGTTTATTGTTTATGTTTACATCTGTGTTTATTGTTTGTGTTTACATCTGTGTTTATTGTTTATGTTTACATCTGTGTTTATTGTTTGTGTTTACATCTGTGTTTATTGTTTGTTTACATCTGTGTTTATTGTTTGTTTATATATTTTGTTGCAGTCAGTGGTTGTACTCGTTGCAGAATGGAAAAGTATATTCTACTCGAGAAGCTGGGTAGCGGAGCTTCTGGAACTGTTTACCATGTCAAAAGGAAGTTTAGCGGTGAAGACTTTGCTATGAAGAAACTGGGTGGACCGAATGATGGGGTAAATTTAGTTTTGTATATGATAGAGTAAGTTTAGTTTTGTATGTGATAGAGGAAGTTTAGTTTTGTTTATGATAGTGTTTAGTTTTGTATATGATAAAGTAAGTATAGTTTTATATATGATAGACTAATTTATTTTTGTATATGAAAGATTAAGTTTAGTTTTGTATATAATAGAGTAAGTTTAGTTTTGTACATGATAGAGTAAGTTTAGTTTTGTATATGATATAATAAGTTTAGTTTTGTATATGATAGAGTGAGTTTAGTTTTGTAAATTATAGATTGTTTTATTTTGTATATGATAGAGTAAGTTTAATTTTGTATATAATAGAGTATGCTTAGTTTTGTACACGATAGAGTAAGTTTAGTTTTGTATATGATAGAGTAAGTTGAGTTTTGTAAATGATAGAGTAAGTTTAGCTTTGTATATGATATATTAAATTTAGCTTTGTATATGATAGAGTAAGTTTAGTTTTGTATATGATATAGTAAGTTTAGCTTTGTAAATGATAGATTAAGTTTAGCTTTGTATACGATAGAGTAAGTTTAGGCAGAATGTTTGGACGGAGCCAGGAAGTGGCTGATCTGAGACCAAAACTTCACGCCTAAGGCCAGACTAGCTAGGTCACACCGGCTTACATGAAATGGCCTAGGGAAGGCGTTTTGACTGACCTGTCTCTGACCAGGTTAGAACTCAAGTCAAACCAGTCAAAATGCGCCGGAAGTCAGCTTTACCGGGGGTTAGGACCAAAGAGCTTGCTTCGTACACGAGACTTGAGAATGTCAACAAAAGTTAAAGAAAACCTCCCTCAGCGAAAGCCATGCTTTGTGTCACAGCTCAGAGTTGTCGTTCTTTGTCGTTGCTTATATTTTTTTTATGTCATTGCTTATATTTTTTATGTCATTGCTTATATTTTTTATGTCATTACTTATATTTTTTATGTCATTGCTAATATTTTTATGTCATTGCTTATATTTTTTATGTCATTGCTTATATTTTTATGTCATTGCTTATATTTTTATGTCATTGCTTATATATTTTAAGTCATTGCATATGTTTTGTATGTCATTGCTTAGATTTTTTTTATGTTACTGCTTAGATTTGCAGTTTTTTGTTTGGTACATCTGTAGGATTAACCTGCTACCTGTTTTACATGTTAGAAAGAGTTAAACTCTTTCTATACCGGTGGGGGGGGGGGGTTACGTCAAATTAAAAAGGGGTGCAGGGCAAGGGGAGGGGGGAGAGAATTTCATAAGTGGTATGGGATGGTTGTCACATTTAAACGCATTGCAAAGCCTGCTATGCAGCATGACATATTATACATTAGTTTACACAGGAAAGGTTGTACATTGTTTTTCTAATAGAACTGTTACTACGTTTTTAGTATAGAACAGACATAAGCTAATAATTGAAAAGATAAGAATGGGAAATGAATACAATTATTTACTCACTTAACTCCTCAAGTTAATCCACTGTACATGGTCCAGTATATCCAAAATGAATACAGTTTTACTCAAACACCATTTCCTTACAGGATAATATACACTATTTTTTTATTTACAATAAATTTATAATCTAAAACAAACTAAAAACGTAAGTAGGAGGCGGGATATAAGCTTAGAATAAAACTTAAAAACAGCTACATTTTAACAGAAAATGACACGAGAATGTTTATCCTACAAGCTTTGTGGTCTGTCTGACACGAAAAAGGAAGTAGGACAACCAGATTTGCCAGACTTTTTAGTATAGTTAGGATAATTTCAAAATTAGAGACGACCACACTAAACAAGAATTGAATTGTTGAAGTCTAGCACATGGCTGCGGGGCACGTCGAAGGGCGTCTGTTGTGATTTTATAAGTTGATCATCATGGTCTTACCAGTTTTCTTTGTGATTTTATAAGTTGATCATCATGGTCTTACCAGTTTTCTTTGTGATTTTATAAGTTGATCATCATTGTCTTACCAGTTTTCTTTGTGATTTTATAAGTTGATCATCATGGTTTTACCACTTGTCTTTGTGATTTTATAAGTTGATCATCATGGTCTTACCAGTTGTCTTTGTGATTTTATAAGTTGATCATCATGGTCTTACCACTTGTCTTTGTGATTTTATAAGTTGATCATCATTGTCTTACCAGTTTTCTTTGTGATTTTATAAGTTGATCATCATGGTCTTACCACTTGTCTTTGTGATTTTATAAGTTGATCATCATGGCCTTACCACTTGTCTGTGTGATTTTATAAGTTGATCATCATGGTCTTACCACTTGTCTTTGTGATTTTGTAAGTTGATCATTATGGTCTTACCACTTGTATTTGTGATTTTATAAGTTGATCATCATGGTCTTACCACTTGTCTTTGTGATTTTGTAAGTTGATCATCATGGTCTTACCAGTATTATTTTTATAAGTTGATCATCATGGTCTTACCACTTGTCTTTGTGATTTTATAAATTGATCATCATGGTCTTACCAGTTTTCTTTGTGATTTTATAAGTTGATCATCATGTTCTTACCACTTGTCTTTGTGATTTTATAAGTTGATCATCATCATGGTCTTACCAGTTATCTTTGTGATTTTATAAGTTGATCATCATGGTCTTACCACTTGTCTTTGTGATTTTATAAGTTGATCATCATGGTCTTACCAGTTGTCTTTGTGATTTTATAAGTTGATCATCATGGTCTTACCACTTGTCTTTGTGATTTTATAAGTTGATCATCATGGTCTTACCAGTTGTTTTTGTGATTTTATAAGTTGATCATCATTGTCTTACCAGTTGTCTTTGTGATTTTATAAGTTGATCATCATGGTTTTACCACTTGTCTTTGTGATTTTATAAGTTGATCATCGTGGTCTTATCATTTGTCTTTGTGATTTTATAAATTGATCATCATCTTCTTACCAGTTTTCTTTGTGATTTTATAAGTTGATCATCATTGTCTTACCAGTTTTCTTGGTGATTTTATAAGCTGATCATCATGGTCGTACCAGTTGTCTTTGTGATTTTATAAGTTGATCATCATGGTCTTACCAGTTGTCTATGTGATTTTATAAGTTGATCATCATGGTCGTACCAGTTGTCTATGTGATTTTATAAGTTGATCATCGTGGTCTTACCAGTTGTCTTTGTGATTTTATAAGTTGATCATCGTGGTCTTACCAGTTGTCTTTGTGATTTTATAAGTTGATCATCATGGTCTTACCAGTTGTCTTTATCACATTTGTTAAACTCGCTGTTCAGCTACACTTAAAATTCTCTTCAATCATCATAGTACCTCTCCACTAAGCTCCACCCCCTTCTTACTTGTCACACATAGTTCTAAACCTCATCACAGCATCACTTTGCAATCCCTCTTCCCTAATCCTTTATTTCACCTTCTCCTGGCTAAGTCAACATTATATCACTCTCCCTCCCCTCCACAGTTCCTAACCCACCACTCTCAGTTACAACCCATAGGTGTCGATTTTAACAGTTCGTACGTTCAACAGAATCCAGTCACACAACACAGCTATGGACAAGTCATATTTTACAATTTACAAGTAAGTAGTCTATTTCATTTTTAAAAACATATTATTCATGTGAATCTATACTTTATCTCCTCTCTTCCTCTCTCTCTCTCTCTCTCTCTCTGTGTCTCTCTCTCTCTCACTCTCTGTTTCTATGTCCTGTATGTTTTTGTATGATTAAGGCTCACGCCGAAACATCACAACTTTGTAGTTGTTAAGTAATAAAGCTGCTCCTACATTGTTCCTAGTTTATACATTCTAAGTTTAGTTTTGTACTGACTGAAGTTTGCTGTTTGTAATTTATTTATTAAAAACTTGTTTCACATGGCTGGAAGGTCCTGCCTAACATTGTCCCAGTTCCCGAGGTGGGACAGGCAAAGCGGAATGTTTGAACGGAGCCAGGAAGTGGCTGATCTGAGACCAGAACTTCACGTTCACTACCAGGCTAGCTAGGTCAGATCGGCTTACATGAAATTACCTAGGGAAGGCGTTTTGATTGACCCTCTCTGACAAGGCTAGAGCTCGAGTCAAACCAGTCAAAAGCGCCGGAAGTCAGCTTTACCGGGGGTTGGGACCCGAAGAACTTACATCGTACACGAGACTTAAGAATGCCAACAAAAGTTAAGGAAAACCTCTCTCAGCCAAGGCCATGCTTCGTGTCACAGCTCAGAGTTGTCGTTCTTTGTCGTTGCTTAGACTTTTTTATGTCATTGCTTATATTTTTTATGTCATTGCTTAGATTTTTTATGTTATTGCTTAGATTTGCAGTCTTTTGTTTGCTACACCTGTAGGATCAACCTACTGCCTGTTTTACCTGTTAGAAAGAGTTTAACTCTTTCTATACCGAGGGAGAGTTTTACGTCAAATTACCAATGGATGCGGGGGAGGGGGGAATTTCTTAAATGGAGTGGGGTGGTTGTCACATTTAAACGCATTGCAAAGCCTGCTATGCAGCATGACATATTATACATTATCTTACACAGGAAAAGTTGTACATTGTTTTTCTAGTAGAACTGTTACTAAGTTTTTAGTATAAAACAGAAAAACGAACTAATAATTGCAAAGAAAAGAATGGGACATGAATACAATTATTTCCTCACTTAATCCCTCATGTTAATCCACTGTACTTGGTCCAGTATATCCAAAATGAATAAAATTTTACACAAACACCATTTCCTCACAGGAAAATATACACTAATTTGTTTTATTTATAATAAATTTACAATCTAAAACAAACTAAAAACGCAAGTAACACACAATAATTAGTGTATAAGTATATAACTATACACGAAACACTGCAGTAAAGCTGTGATACCAGAATGTATAAAATAGGAAAAAGTAGGAGCAGCTTTATTACTTAACGATTACAAATTGTGACGTTTCGGCGTGAGCCTTAATCATACAGAAACATACAGGACGAAGAAATAGAGGGAGGAGATAAAGTATAGATTCACAGAATACTATTTTTTTAAAAATCGATACTTTATCTCCTCTCTCTATTTCTTCGTCCTGTATATTTTTGTATGATTAAGGCTCACGCCAAAACGTCACAACTTTGTAATCGTTAAGTAATAAAGCTGCTCCTACTTTTTCCTATTTTATACATTCTAAAAACGCAAGTTGGAGGCGGGCTATAAACTTAGAAAAAAAACCTTAAAAACAGTTACATTTTAACAGAAAATCACACGGGAATGTTTATCCTACATGCTTAGTGGTCTGTCTGACACGGAAAAGGAAGTAGGACAACCAGCTTTGCCAGACGTTTTAGTATAGTTAGGATAATTTCAAAATTAGAGACGACCACACTAAACATGAACTGGTTAGTCTAAGGCTAACACATGACCGCGGGGCACGTCGAAAGGCGTACGATTTTGTTGTTATTTTATAAGTTGATCATCATATTTTTACCAGTTGTCTTTGTGATTTTATAAGCTGATCATCATATTTTTACCAGTTGTCTTTGTGATTTTATAAGTTGATCATGATGGTTGTATTAGTTGTCTTTGGGATTTTATAAGTTGATCATCATGGTCTTACCAGTTGTCTTTGTGCTTTTATAAGTTGATAATCATGGTTGTATTAGTTGTCTTTGGGATTTTATAAGTTGATCATCGTGATCTTACCAGTTGTCTTTGATACCTTGAAGTGACTTTGACTGTAAGAAGGAAAAATAGAAAATGGATATAATTATAACAAAGTTAATGATGACATGAGAATTATGAAGAAAGAATTATGAAGAACAATAGTTTCCCTATGAAAAAAATATAATGAACAATAACTCCTCTATTGAAAATTTATAAATAACAATAATTCCTTCATGTATAATATATGTAAAATTCTGATTATTCCATAATGGATTTTTTAACATATGAAAAGCAAGAAATAAAGTCACAGGTAGAAATAGGAAGAAACTCTCTCAATCTGTTTGTATCCTTCCTTGCCATTATTTTCAGCAAGCAGGCATGAATTGTAACTGGCTCCACCACTGAGTGAAAATTTGTGACATCTAATAACCCAACATATATGAAAGGATGCATATAAATTATGATTTTCCAGAAGATAAAAGCGCAGGAATATTTTCTCTTGCACACTACAGGAGAGATTAGCAAACTGACGAAACCTGTCCACAGTGGCTGATATATTAAGACCTAAAAGGTCTATTTCATTTCTGTATTTATTACTTTTAATATCCAGCCATGTAAAGATTGAAAAGACTGGAGATACACTGAACCAACTTTATGCTCACATTGAAAGTACACTGACCGTTCAGAAAACTATCGAACATTGAGAGAAGTTGAGTTTTATAAGGAAAAATAATGAATAATATTAACCAGCACAAAGGCAGAAGAGAAGAAATTAATGATACGAAATACTTGAAACTTTCGGTGGTGAAATTATTTGTTTATGTAAAACTTGTTTAGTTAGCAGAGCCTCGTGTGGGAAATATGATGGCGCTCGTACTGGATGTAGAGAGACAGACAGAGGTAGAGAGAGAGAGAGAGAGAGAGAGAAAGAGAGAGAGATAGACTAAGATAGAAGGAGTTGAAGAAAGAGAGAGATGGGTTAAAAGTGATATACTAAGAAAGAAGGAGTTGAAGAAAAAAAAGGGAGAGAGAGAGAGAGAGAGAGAGAGAGAGGCTAAAAGTGATATACTAAGATAGAAAGAAGTTGAAGAAAGAGAAAAAGAGAGAGAGAGAGGGGAGGGGGCTAAAAGTGATATACTAAGATAGAAAGAATTAAAGAAAAAGAGAGAGACAGAGGAATGGTTGTTCTGATAGATAAACTGACTAAGAGAGGACACACACACACACTAAAGTAGAACTACATTATGAAGCAGTTACCATGACTATTGAAAGAAGGCATTTATACAGGGAAATACACGTTTTCTGCTGACAAGCAAATGCATAAGAGGCCTGGACAATTTGAAGCTGTCAAGAACTATTAACTTCTCCTCTTGTTGCTACTGCACAATTACTTCTATGGTTGAGACAGTTTACAAAATATGTTGCTAAGTTATACAGCAACGAAACAAGACACCAGGCTCTCGACAGTTCTACAACAGAACACCAAATAATGAACTGTACTACCATTGAAATCTGCAAGTCAATCAATTTTACCAATTGTTAACAATCCACGAGAAACTGAAGCAAGGCTACTGTTTAACAAGTACTCAAGACAACATTTATTACTGGGGTAAAATGAAGGCTGATCTCATGAGATGAAAACCTAGCCCACCAAGCTGAGAAGACAACAACAACGATTCCCGGCCTGAAATATTCAACGCCGTGTAGGGAGAAACCTGAACAATTGACTTACAACAAAAGATACTTACAAAATTATCCCAACTTAAATCACCTCTATATAACAAAACTCTTCAAAACTATTACAGATATCACAAGAAAATCCTACACAAAAAAAAAATCCTACACAAAACACTCATACCTAAAAAAAAATATGGAAAAAAATCTCTCCCTAACTTAATCCTGAGCGATGTTTCTAGCACAACTTGTCCCACTTCCTTCCCAAACTGCACGATTATCTCAGGCGTTTGTCCAAGTCATTCAAGCTAAGTTAACCTTTAACCTACACAATTAGGGGTACGCACTCTGTTAAACAATTTACCAGTGTAATAATTTCACTTATCTCCCATTTATTTGGAAAATCTTACCACAACACACAGAGATGCAGTACCAGAGACATACGGAAGACGGAAAGAGATGAAAGGTCTGAAAGAGGGACAGAGGAGAAAAAGATCGAGAGATATACTGAGAGGAGATATTTAGAGGCTTCAACTGTTCATTTAGAGAGAAGAAAATATGTTTAATCGTTTGACAACAAATGACTTTGAAATTTGTTAGAGAACCACAGTTTGAAATAAAAGTTATAAAGAAGAAGCAGCACTGGATGAAATTAAAAGTTTACGATGAAATAAACCAATAAACTTTAGATAAACTTTAGATAAACTTTAGATAAACTTTAGATAAACTTTAGATAAACGTTAGATAAACTTTAGTGAATTCATACATTTTTTTTCGTTTTTCTGTGTAGGAGACCACTCAAGGCGTTCAGAATGAGGTAAGAGTGTTTGTATTGTTAATCTATATATAAGTGTGTGTGTGTATTGTGTGTTTGTGTTTGTGTGGATGTGTGTGTATGTGCCGCTGTGGTTTAATAGTTAGTACACTTGCCTAACGATCAGAGGGTCATTGTTTCCACTTCGCTCTTGGGTATATTTTTGTTTCTACTGACCAGCATTGGGGTCAACCCAGGCTCTAAAAAAACAGGTACATGGAGTTTCCCTAGGGAAACAAAGACAAAGATGGACTAGGACAGGCATCTCAATCTTAAATGCTATAATGGGATAGGAGTTTGAAAGAACTAACACGTCACATCCCTAAGCCATGCAGGCAGTTCTCACGGGACATACATTAAAAGCACCACGCAACAAAAGACAAGTAGTCATTTTACAGCTGGATCATTTGAAGTGGATCTTTTTTTCTGGTGTTAATTTCATCTATCTATCTATCTATCTATCTATCTATCTATCTATCTATCTATCTATCTATCTATCTATCTATCTATCTATCTATCTATCTATCTATCTATCCATCCATCCATCCATCCATCCATCCTTTCATTTATCCATCAATCCATCCATAGTACTGTCTTTCTCGTCTCTCTCTGCTTATCTTTCTCTATTTTTCTCTCTCACTCTCTCTCTGCCTTTCTCTCTTTCTGTCATTTCCTTTGTCTTCTATCAATCTCTGTCTGTCTATCTCTTTATCTCTTTATCTTTCTGTATTTCTTCCTCTCTTTATCTCTGTATGTGTCTTTCTCTCCTTTTCTCTCTGTGTCCATCTCTCTTTTTCTCATACTCTTTCTCTCTCTTTCTCACACACACACACAGATAGTAAACTGTTTGCTGGGATACAGGTAGTAAGTGCCACTTGTCAGAGAAATGGCCGAATAAAAAAATAGAAACAACTTTTATAATCACACATCAATAACATACGCTAAATTGAATAGAACGTTTAACATCGCTTTATTGTGTTAATTCAGTGAAAATACATACAGAAATAACTGTTTGTAGTTAGAGAATTTAATGTATAAAAGATGAAGAATTCACTGTCCCGTAAAGAAGGTAATATCACAAAGAAAGTATCACCACAAAGAAAGTGGTATCACAAAGAGAGTAGCATCACAAAGAAAGTAACATCACAAAGAAAGTAGCATCACAAAAAGTAACATCCAAAGAAAGTAACATCACAAAGAAATCGCGACATATTCTATTGTTTATTGTATTGTTTATTATATTGTTTATTATATTTAATTAAACAGGTGGATGTCCTCTCAAAGTTGAATCATCCAAACATCGTCAGATACATCGAATCTTTTCTATGTAAGAATGTAATACAATTCATGAAATTAAACTTTTCATTCTCATATGGTTCATATGCACACGTGGTTCATGACAGAAGAAAACAAATTTAACGTGAATTATTTACATAGAAATAAATTCATCGTTATATACACTTAAAAGATGCCGTCTTCAACGGTGAGAACTGAAACATCAAAAGTTCCACCTCCAAATCAAAATTACAGGGAGATAAACAAAACCTTTTTGAATACAGCACCTATCATCAACCTTGTAATCGTTAAGTAATAAAGCTGCTCCTACTTTTTCCTATTTTATACATTCTGCTATCATCAAAGATTATACGAAAGGGGAATAACAAATGGCAGTGGCAGACAATCAGAACTTTGGGGAAAAGTTCGAGCTTTGTACTATCAATGTGCCATTGGCACTATCACCCAACACACACTAGGAACAACACTGAGGTTAAAGGTCGAACACATATGGGAATGTTCTGAGTGCAAGGAGGCCCATCTATAATTCAGCAGCAGAGCATGGCCGTTCTTCATGTTCAAGTTGTTACATACAGTTTAAAAAACGCGCGGAATGTACAGGAGACTGTAAGTGAATTAACTGAATCAGAAATTGACAGTCTTAAACATGAACTTATGTAGAAGATAATCAAGTTATTTTAACAGATAGAACCAGCGCTAATAACAGTGTTAATTACTGTCTCTTATTTGTAAATAATTGGCTTGTACTTGAAAAATAAAAATAAGATGGAAGTTATTACTTGTCTGTAAAAGGTCAGCAGCCAGAGAATGTGAATAATTCCAGGAATTGGACAGAACTGGGGCAGTCTGGGAGACGGGGATGTAGCAACCTCGGGACTGTGGGAAACTTGTGAATGTAGCAATCTCGTGAATGTATCAACCTCAGGAATGTTGCAATCTCGGGAATGTGGGAACATCGGGAATGTAGGAAACTCAGGAATGTAGGAACATCGAGAATGTAGGAACATCGATAATGTAGGAACATCAATAATGTAGGAACATCTGGAATGTAGGAACTTCGGGAATGTAGGAAACTCGGGAATGTAGGAACATCGATAATGTAGGAAATCGAGAATGTAGGAACTTTGGGAATGTAGGAAACTCTTTAATGTAGGTAACATCGAGAATGTAGGAACTTCGGGAATGTAGGAACATCGGCAATCTAAGAACTTCGGGAATGTAGGAACTTCGGGAATGTAGGAACATCGGCAATATAAGAACTTCGGGAATGTAGGAACCTCAGGAATGTAGGAACATCGATAATGTAGCAACATCGGGAATGTAGGAACTTCGGGAATGTAGGAACCTCAGTAATGTACAAACCTCGAGGATGTAGGAACCTCTTGTTTATCAAACAACCGTCGCTTATAAAACAGCACTGAGAATTGGTGAAGTTACAGAACTGTGTATACACTGACAAATTCAAATGAAGAAGAAGGAGAAGAATTCCAAAGGAAAAATATCTTTGTAGAGGCATTAAAAAAAAGAAGAGATAACGACTGTGGTAAAACTGGTTCTAGTAATAAAGATAGACAGAGGAGGATGGTTTTGTCATACAAAACGGCATCGGGAGTGAGGAAAGTGAGAAAAGAAACACAAATGGTAGAAAGTATGAAAATAAGATGAGAACGTATAAATGAAAAAATACAACATCCAATATTTCGGCGTGGGCCTTTTTCAAGGATTACGTACAAGAACAACACAACACATAAATAAATGGAAGAAAAATGAAAAACGTGTGGCATCTTCTTAGTTTTGTAAAACTGAACCATACACCTTTATCTATCTTTTAGCATTTGTAATGTTTATTCGTTGTGTTTTTAGCTAAGTATGTAATTGTTTCTAGATCTCTTATAAAAGTTCTAATTACTAGTACATTCGTCTACAGTGTTTGGATATCCTATCTTTAATGTGCACTATTTTCTTCTCACCCGATTTTTTTTTAAGACGACGGAGTCCTATGTATTGTCACGGAATATTGTCCTGGAGGTAAGTAAAGTAATTCTGATATTCGTGTCCTGACAGCTAAAACTAAATTGTGTAATTGCTGATAAACGTAGATAAAAAAATGTGACCTTTCAGTCAGATCCTGACCCAAATCAGGCACCGTATTCAACCTTACGTTTGTTAAGGTAACTAAAGTACCAAACACAATGTATGGGGACATAACTTAGTGGCTTGCGGTGAAAACATTACAGCGATTATGTCCCTTTGGAGAAATGAGTCGGTATTAATGAGCTGAGCTTTCGACTTTTTGAAAGAAGTCACAAGTCGACATTCCTCGTCCAGCTATCCAGTCTGTCTAGAGAGTAATACCGCCACTCAGCCACTACGACCACACTCTCTGCTCTCCCTTCCAGTCTAAAACTCAGCCAGCCGTAGTCTCATAGCACACTTACCCAAGATTAATGCGAATAAATTACAGTTAGTTAAGCAATCTCAACAGAGAACTCTTTATATATCCACTATTAATGTATAACTGAGCAAATATAAAAATATTAATAGACAACACACCCTTGATTCTTTCTGACAACAATTATTGAGGAAAGACGGTGGCGATGGTTGGGACGTGTGCTCCGAATGACTGACAACTCACTACCAAAAATAGCACTAAGATGGACACCACAGGAGAACAGAAGTAAGGGTAGACCAAAAGAGACATGGGGAAGAACAACAGAAAGGATGTTGAGCAATAGAGGGTTCACCTGGGCAAAAGCAGAAGGAAAGGCGAAGGGCAGGCATTTGTGGAAAACCCTTGCGGAAGCCCCATGTGCCCTGGGCACTTAAGGTTCAGAGAGAGAGAGAGAGAGAGAGAACACATCATATATCCAGTATTAATGTATAACTCAGCAGATATAAATATAGTAATAGACAACATACCAGACATCCAATATTAATGTATAACTCAGTGAAATACAAATATTAATAGACATTACACCAGATATCCAATATTAATGGATAATTAAGTAGATATAGAAATATTAATAGACAACAAACAAGATACTCAATATTAATGAATAACTGAGCAGATATCCACCTACATTATGTTTATTGGAATCTCACCATTGACGTCACTAGAACTGGAATATTTTCTAGTAAAACTATTTTCCTGTTTCAGAGATTGAAGAATTATGGTTTAAGAAATATGGCTGTTTAATCTTTTCAGTATTTGTATGTATATGTTTTATCTGAGTGAATTCACATTGTAGGCTCATATTCTCGCATGTCAGTCTGACCAGTTACAATTAATCTAATGTGGTTTAATGCATGTACAGGTGACCTGCGTTCCTTGATCAACAAACAAGAGTTATTTCCTGAAATGAGGGTAACTATTTTTGTAATTACTTGTTAATGTTTGTCTGAAACAGAGACTTCACCATCAGTTCGGGTCTTAAGGTCAGAGAACAGGTCCAGAAACAAATGAGAAAATACTGAAAAGTTGATGTCTATTTAACATAAGCTTTTGTAAGTTTTCTTGTCCAATATTATCTTTGCCCGAGAACACTGTCTTTTCAGATGTAATGTTCTACTTTTAGATATTATTTTATTGTTGCTCGCTAGAATTGTACAATTACCTTTTTCTTTCTAAAGTATCCGGGATGATGTTCTTAGTATCATTTGTTACATAATCCCAGAAGTTTTTTGCAATGATTTCTTTGGTTATTCGGTATCCTGGCATGCAGAGCTCCTAATCTTCAAAGCGACACCTACAAACTGGACTAGGGGGCGTGCTAAAAAGTGATGGGCCCTAGCAAGATGGGAAAGATCGTTCCCTGGGGCCCGAGGTGCCTGGCGTGGGGGTCCCTGGCAGAAAACTCAAGCTTCATTTTCTTTCAATTTTCCTATAAACATCGGCTGTTAAATATTTCACAAATGTTCAACAACTGATGTTTAGGGGAATCACGTGTGCATGAAAGAAGTTTATTTTTTTTAGTTTTTGACGTTTTTCTGGCGCGAGGGGTTTTGTAGCCTCTGTGACAAGCTAGTATTATGGGATCGTACAATCCTAACTGTGACAAGCTAGTATTATGGGATCCTACAATCTTAACTGTGACAAGCTAGTATTATGGGATCTTACAATCTTAACTGTGACAAGCTAGTATTATGGGATCTTACAATCTTAACTGTGACAAGCTAGTATTATGGGATCTTACAATCTTAACTGTGACAAGCTAGTATTATAGGATCCTACAGTCTTAACTGTGACAAGCTAGTATTATGTGATCTTACAATCTTAACTGTGACAAGCTAGTATTATAGGATCCTACAGTCTTAACTGTGACAAGCTAGTATTATAGGATCCTACAATCCTAACTGTGAGAAGCTAGTATAATGTTATCCTAAAATCCTAACTGCGATAAGAACAGAGAATATGAAAAAAAGGCGGTGATCTTTGATGTTACTGGAATCTGGGTGAAGCTTTGACAACGTGTTCACTATAGTACAAACTGTGCCAGCAGAGCAGGAGGGTGGTTTTCACTAGGCCAGAAGAGCAGGAGGGTGGTTTTCAAGGGGCCAGAAGAGCAGGAGGGTGGTTTTCAAGGGGCCAGAAGAGCAGGAGGGTGGTTTTCAAGGGGCCAGAAGAGCAGGAGGGTGACTTTCACTAGGTCAGAAGAGCAGGAGGGTGGTTTTCAAGGGGCCAGAAGAGCAGGAGGGTGGTTTTCAAGGGGCCAGAAGAGCAGGAGGGTGGTTTTCAAGGGGCCAGAAGAGCAGGAGGGTGGTTTTCAAGGTGCCAGAAGAGCAGGAGGGTGGTTTTCAAGGGGCCAGAAGAGCAGGAGGGTGACTTTCACTAGGTCAGAAGAGCAGGAGGGTGACTTTCACTAGGTCAGAAGAGCAGGAGGGTGACTTTCACTAGGTCAGAAGAGCAGGAGGATGACTTTCACTAGGTCAGAAGAGCAGGAGGGTGACTTTCACTAGGTCAGAAGAGCAGGAGGGTGACTTTCACTAGGTCAGAAGAGCAGGAGGATGGTTTTCACTAGGTCAGAAGAGGAGGAGGATGATTTTCACTAGGCCAGCACAGGAGGAGTGTGGCTTTTACTAGACCGACACAGGTGGCTTTCACTAGGTCAGAAAAATATGAGGGTGGTTTTCACTAGGTCAGAAGAACAGGAGGCTGGCTTTCACTATGCCGACACAGGAGGAGTGTGGCTTTCACTAGGTCAGAAGAACAGGAGGGTGATTTTCACTAGGTCAGCAGAGCAAGAGGGTGGTTTCACTAGGCCAGAAGAACAGGAGGGTGGCTTTCACTATGCCGGCACAGGAGGACGGTGGCTTTCACTAGGTCAGAAGAACAGGAGGGTGATTTTCACTAGGCTAGCTTATGGCTTTCACAGCTACAGTAACCCACATTTTCTGAAAAAAAACCATGTGGCATGGAAAGTAGATTGCTATCATAGAAAAATTAAATTTTTTTCCGAAGCATATGGGCCCGTCGTCTGGAGTTTAAAACAGCAAGGAGTCCATGGACTTCACTGAACCAAACTGTGTGAACAAGGAAAAAAATAGGAACAGCTTTATTATTTAACGATAACACACTTGTGGTGTTTCGGCGTCAGCCTTTGTCAAACAGGACGAAGGCTTGGAGAGAGGAGACATAGCACAGATTCTAATGACTTTTTAAGTTAACGAAACAATAAGAAATGGGAAATGAAAAAAAAAGAATGAAAAACTGCAGATGATTTATCTCAGCTTCTGGAACAGCACAGAACCATAAGCGCCTTATGTCAATAGTTGCACAAACAATATGCACTGGTTACAATGTAAATAAAGCGTTCGTTGTGAAAAGTCCAAAATTGTGCATGGATGAGAGTAGAAAATGTTAAGAGATAAAGATGCGCACAGAAGGAGCAGAGAATTATTACAAGAACAGGGATGACTGGAGAGCCACTATCCATGGGCGTTGCTCTTTAGGGAGTGAAAGGCGATGATGATGATGATGACGATGATGATGATGATGATGATAGTGAAGGGATAGAATTTGTGATGTTTGATAGTAGGTGATGGTAGGAAAGGGATGGCAATCTATTCAGAAGTTGAAATGAATGATTATGGTTGTGGTAGAGGAATACAATACCTTCGGTATACTGACGACACAGTACTGATAGCTGAGAACCAACAAGACCTGCAAAATCTCTTGGATAAAGTCGCCAAAGAAAGTGAACAGAAAGGCCTTACTTTGAACATAAAAAAGACAGAGACTATGGTTATATCTAAGAAACAGAATCCACCAACATGCAGTATAAAATTAAACGGAACTATTCTAAAGCAGGTGCAGAAATTCAAATACCTTGGAGCAGTAATAACTTCAGATGGGAAATGCAGAACAGAAATTAGGAACAGAATAGGCCAAGCAAAGACTTCATTTCAGATGAGAAACATATTAGCCAACACATCCTTATCAATGAATGTTAGAAAACGAGTCCTAAAATGCTATATTGAACCCATCTTGTTATATGGAAGTGAATGATGGACAATAGGCAAGTCTGCACAAAAATCATTGGAAGCAGCAGAAATGTGGTTTATCAGAAGAATGTTGTCCTGAATGTAGCGGTTCTCAGGCGCTAGTCGGCTTGTAAGATCTGCATGACATTGTTTGATGGCTGTTACCAGAAAATCAGTTTTACCTCTGTGGTTGAGGACATTGAAATGATTCGGGACTGGTTTCAAAGCATACTGGGTAATATCGTACCGATGTTTTTGTATGTGATCCCCTAGTCTAAGGCCAGTTTCACCATTCGGATGTGAATCCCTCATGGAGAGTCGGGATAGTTTTAGGAAAGGTGGCCGTTTTCGCTTCCGAAACTACAGGCTAGGTAACACAGCGAGGGCAGTTACATTTTCTGGTGCCAACATATGGAAGGTTCCGCTTTAAGTGGCCGTGGACGAGGATGCCATGAGATTTGGCTCACGTTTGTAAGTTAATAGAGGTGGATCAGAGAAGATATTACTGGTGTGAGGGTCGAGTTGAATTAGTGGCAGATGACGATAAATAATTTTCTTAACCATTTGACCTTGCAGGTGGAAAGGCGGTACTAACTTAACTCTGTCCGATGGTGTAACAGGCTTTTCTCTGAATGCTTCTTTGCGGCTCACTAGTTGGATATGGTTGATGGCTGCACGAAGGACATTTTCTGGGTAGTTGCCATGATGTAAACATTCTAATAAATTGTTGGACTGATTGATAAAGTCCGAGTTATCCTGACATATGCGGCGAAGACAGAGGAGTTGAGAGTACGGGATGGAGTTGAGAGTACGGGATGGAGTTCTTACATGCTTCAGGATGGGAGGAGGAGTAGAGTAAATAGGTGTGGCTCTCGATGGGCTTGTAAAAAATGGAATAAAAAACCTGTTTGTGCCAATAGATATTTTAATGTCTAAAAAGTTCACATAATTGTCAGAAATTTCATAAATGAATTTTATTTTACTATTGAGTGAATTAGCGAATTCAATAAACTTTTTTAGATCGTCCTGTGGCATACCTGTGGCTCCAATGCCGTCATCCATATATCTTTTATAGAATTCTGGAAGTCTACCAGTGTAGGTTTCCCATAACTTAACTTCCAGGAAGCTCATAAATAAACAAGCATAACTAGAGCCCATTTTTGTTCCCATGGCAACTCCACTGACTTGGTCAAAGTATTCGCCATTGAATTCAAAAGAATTAAGGTGGAGTATTAGTTGTGTGAGTTTTATTATGGCATCAGTGTTAATGGTTGGCTGAGGGCCTTTGTCAAGAAAATAACGGAGTGCTAAGATTCCATCTTCATGGGACATAGAGGTGTAGAGGGAACAGACATCAAGGAGAAAGATGTGATAGGAGTGGCGCGGAGAGAGTGTGATCGCTTTAAGAGTAGTTAAGGTGTGGTTGGTATCTTTCAAATAAGAGGCCAGTTTGTGTACTAGCGGTTGGAAAATGCTGCCCAAAAAGTCAGAAATGTGCTCAGTGGGGCATGAACACGCTGATACAATAGGACGTTCCAGGTAACCTGGCTTGTGTATTTTAGGAAGAAGATAGTAGTTATGTGTGCCTAAACAAGTGTCCTTGATGTGAAGAGAGACAGCTCGAGGTGGGAAACTACCTTCTCTAATTAAATATTTGATGGCTGTGTCCATTTTATTACTATTTGGAAGGGTAACATAATTTTTTCCTGGGGCATAGAGTTTTGTATTACTGAGTTGGGACATATCTTCCGCAATATATAAATCTTTTTTCCAAACTACGAGATTCGATGTTTTATCGGCTGGTTTTATTACTATGTCAGCTCGACGTCGGAGTTTAGATAGGCCCAGGATTCTGTCTTGGTTAGGTTGAAATGACGAGGTTTTTTAGTGGCTGGAGGTTCTGGATTTCATACAACGTTGTAACAATGTACAGATCTAAAGCTTGAGAAGCTCAGAAGAAGGGTGTCCACAAAATGTAACGGGCAAATGGGTCATCAGGCTCTTGTGTGAATTGGTTAGGTTCTTGGTTAGCAAAGAAATATTTCAGACGTAATCGACGGTAGAATTGTTTAACACTGCGGAGTAAGAAATAGTTATCAAAATGACGCGGATGGGAATACATTTGAGGCTTTGCCGAGGACTTGTTTTTCATCATCAGAAAGGGGCAAATCGGGAGGAATACTGACAACATTTAGAGGTTAGAGGATGAGGAGAAAGAAAGAGGAGGAAGGGAAGGGGTCCCGTGAAAGGGTGTGGATGTGAAAACTTGATTAACCTGGGAAGGTAGGTCGGGAGATGCGGAAGAAGGGGGCGAGTTAGGGGGCAGAGAAGGAGGCGAGTTGGGTGGCAGAGAAGGGGGGAGTTGGGTGACAAAGAAGGGGGGGGTTGGGTGGTGAGGCAAGTGGCAGAGAAGGGGGGAGTTGTGTAGCAGAGAAGGGGGGAGTTGGGTGACAAAGAAGGGGGGGGGTTGGGTGGTGAGGCAAGTGGCAGAGAAGGAGGAGAGTTAAGAGGTAGAGAAGGGGGTGAGTTAAGTGGCAGAGAAGGGGGTGAGTTAAGTGGGAGAGAAGGGGGTGAGTTAAGTGATAGAGAAGGGGGTGAGTTAAGTGATAGTGTAGGGGGTGAGTTAAGTGACAGAGAAGGGGGTGAGTTAAGTGACAGAGAAGGGGTGAGTAAATTGACAGAGATGAGGGTGAGTTAACTGACAGAGAAAGGGGTGAGTTAAGTGACAGAGAAGGATGTGATGTAAGTGGTAGAGAAGTTGGTGAATTAAGTGACAGAGAAGGGGTGAGTAAATTGACAGAGAAGAGGGTGAGTTAACTGACAGAGAAAGGAGTGAGTTAAATGACAGAGAAGGGGTGAGTTAAGTAACAGAAGGGGGTGAGTTAAATAACAGAGAAGGGGGTGAGTTAAGTTGTAGAGAAGGGGGTGAGTTGAGTGGCAAAGAGGGGGTGAGTTAAGTGGCAAAGAAGGGTGTGAGTTTAATTGCAGGGGTTGAGGTGTGTGGCAGAGAAGGGAGCGAGTTGGGTTTCAGAGAAGGGGCGAAGTGGGTTGCAGAGAAGTCTGATGGTCAATTGAAATGGAAGTCCGTTCTTTTTTTTACTATCTTGACTGCCAGGCATTCTTCCTCAGTGATCTTTATTTATGATCTTGACTGCCAGACATTCTTCCTCAGTGTTCTTTATTCATGTTCTTGAGTCTCAGGCGTTCTTCCTTAGTGTTCTTTATTTATGATCTTGACTCCCAAACATTATTCCTTAGTGTTCTTTATTTATGATCTTGACTCCCAAACATTCTTCTTTAGTGTTCTTTATTTATGATCTTGAGTCCCAGGCATTCTTTCACAGTGTTCTTTATTTATAATCCTGACTGCTAGACATTCTTCCTCAGTGTTCTTTATTTATGTGCTTCACTGCCAGACATTCTTCCTCAGTGTTCTTTATTTATGTGCTTCACTGCCAGACATTCTTCCTCAGTGTTCTTTATTTATGTGCTTCACTGCCAGACATTCTTCCTCAGTGTTCTTTATTTATGTGCTTCACTGCCAGACATTCTTCCTCAGTGTTCTTTATTTATGTGCTTCACTGCCAGACATTCTTCCTCAGTGTTCTTTATTTATGTGCTTCACTGCCAGGCATTCTTCCTCAGTGTTCTTTATTTATGATCTTGACTGCCAGGCATTCTTCCTCAGTGTTCTTTATTTATGATCTTGACTGCCAGGCATTCTTCCTCAGTGTTCTTTATAATGGTTTTTATATCTCCCTATCTGTCATCAATGTTTTTATTTTCTTCATTCCCTCCTGTATGTGTTTTATGGTTTATCTCATTTCTGAATGTTTCTTTAGTTAATTCTCTTTTCAAAGCATCTCTATTTATTATTGAGATTTTAATTAATTTAATATGCAAATATTTCTGTAGTCTGAATTTCATTTTAGCTGGCACAAGATAGTGGCCGGTGCTGCATTCATCCCCTCTGTAACTTCTGTTTGTTGTGTGCTTGGTATCAGTTAATACATGGTCTGTCTGGTTACATGTTAGTTTATCCAGTGATATTCGTATTTGTTTATGGATGTTCTTATTTTGAAAACGTGTGCTGCTTATTCTCATTCCATAAGCTTCTGTCGTATTTATTAGTCTCCATCCATTATCATTAGATGTTTCATGGAGACTTTCTTTTCCTGTGATGTATCTGTGTCATTCTTATTTTCCTATCTTTGCATTAAAATCTCCTAATATTATCAGTATATCAACATAAGATACCAGAATACGCTGATGACACCGACCTGGTGGAAGAAACTATACAAGAAGTCATCAATACCTGCATACACCTGAGAGATGTGGCACTTAAAGTGGGCTTGACCATTAACCAAGATAAGACAGAGTATATGAAGATATCAAGAGACCAGAGACAGAATGATCCAGATTATATAAATGTTGGAGATATGATTATTAGGAAAGCAGAAACATACAAATATCTAGGCACAGCCTTCAACAGAAGCAACACAGTAAGCGAGGAAATTAAAAGCAGATTACAGATAGAGAACAAAATATACTTCACCTTGCAACACCTGTTAAAATCCAAACACCAGTTACAAAACACCAAAACAACAATCTACAAAACTATAATAAGACCAGACGTCATGTATGGACCAGGAACGTGGAGTACAACAAAGAAAGATGAACGACATTTGCAGATCTTTGGGAATAAGATCTGAAGAAGAACCTTTAGTCCCACAAAGGATATGAACAATGGAGAATTGAGAGTTAGAAAGTACACTGAACTGAACAGCTTATTTAAATCCCAACGAATTATAAATGTCTTGAAACTGAACAGATTATGCTGGTTGGGGCATGTAGAAAGAATGGAAGAGAACAGACAAACGAAAACGATGCAGGCAAAAGAGATAAGAGAAACAAGACCAAGGGTTAGACAAAGACAGATATGGAAAGACAACATAGAAGAAGATATAAAAGAAATTGGTGTCACCAGCTGGAGAGAGAAGATTAAGAATAGAGAGGAATGAAGTTGAACTTTATCTGCAGCAGTGAGTCTTAATGGCTTGGAAAGCTGAAAAAGAAGATGATGAAGAAGAAGAAGAAGTCCATGGTCTGGATGTTGATAATGCGAGTGGTCCATGGCCTGGATTGTGATGAAGCGAGTGGTCCATGGTCTAGACGTTGATAAAGCGAGTGGTCCATGGTCTCGATTTTGATAAAGCGAGTGGTCCATGGCCTGGATTGTGATAAAGCGAGTGGTCCATGGTCTAGACGTTGATAAAGCGAATGGTCCATGGTCTGGATGTTGATAAAGAGAGAGGTCCATGGTCTGGATGTTGATAAAGCGAGTGGTCCATGGTCCAGATGTTGATAAAGCGAGTGGTCCATGGCCTGGATTGTGATAAAACGAGTGGTCCATGGTCTAGACGTTGATAAAGCGAGTGGTCCATGGTCTGGATGTTGATAAAGCGAGTGATCCATGGTCTGGATGTTGATAAAGCGAGTGGTCCATGGCCTGGATTGTGATAAAGCGAGTGGTCCATGGTCTCGATTTTGATAAAGCGAGTGGTCCATGGCCTGGATTTTAAAACAGCAGAAGTCGGCGGACTTTTGTTAATTGGGAAGCACTGACCTAGAACATTGAGACTTGCTTGTTGTTCCACGTATCCGGTCTGAGGTTCAAAACAACCCTTCGGAAAGCAAGAAAACCACATTCGTGGTCACTGAGATACTGATCTACTGCAGTCATTGGAAATGTCCTCTTTGAAACTGTTTTTAAGGTTGCGAAACAAGAAAAGTCAGATAGAGCGCTGTCTGGTTAATAAGATGGATGCAGGAACATTCTTCAGAATGTGCCAGGTCTTATGAACAGACTTGTGTAACTTCCCTCGCTGTTTTTTTAAAATAATCATTTCATCCCTTAATCATCACAGCAAGTTAAAGTTGTATTCTGCAGTAAGTGACTGGCTCTTCGGAAGATAGGTAATCATTAAAATACCCCCTGCCCCCACCCCCACCCCCAAATGACCATGACCTTCCATGCTGACTTTATTCTTGAATTACTTCGGCCATGAAGAACCAGAGTACCGCCACTGCAAGGACTAGTTTAGTCCCAGGATCACAGCATAAAGCTAACCCTGCCATGTTTTTGAGGCAAAAAAGGGATATGGTGTTAGTGCCCATATTTTCCCTGACCTGTCAGCACACTAGAGGGTGATGTCAGCATCACGCCTGGCCGGCTTTCCTTCCCCAAATCCAGAAGAAGTCAGGTACCCATTTCTACAGCTGGGTGACTGGGGTGCCTACTGCATTATTCGAACCTCTACCTTCGCCACGAGAGATTAGTGGACTAACCAATTAGCCACTCAGACACCCTAGGATATAAGCATATTTCTTGACCAGTCGTTCCAAAAAGTTATCACTAGATCGCTCAAAATACAACAAAATTAACTTCGAGATAGTCACTCAAATTTTGTTTCTCGTTCACATTCAAGCATTTAATCAATCAATCATGTGCTGTGCCGCGTGTGTAATAGAAATGTGACTATTTATACAATCTATCTAGCGCCACTGGAGTAGTGTTAAGCCGTACAAAAATGGTTTTCTACTGATTGATCATTGTCTACTTGTGGAGTACAGTTTGAACTTATAAATTTCTTCTTGTTGTTGGTGTTCTAACAATCACCTAATTTTCTATATTATACACTGAGAAAATACAACAAGACACCCAGGCTTCCAACTCCACAGAATAATACAGATACCACAGCTTAACGTAACTAGCCAGTCTTCCAACCAAACAACTGGTCAACAATGAGAATTCCAACAAAGCCATAGGTGTAGTTTATCATCAGACAACACATATTTATTAATGTACAAAATGAGGGTGAAATCATGAATGATGGATACATCGCCATCAGGCTGAACAAAATTCATAGTAACAAATGCCCGCCGTGAGAGAACTCTACGCCATATGGGCAAAAACCTTACAATGTCCTTATACACATAAAACCATACTTACAACGTTCCACCCAAAACCTCAGCCATCACAAGAATAACTAAATCATCTAACTAACTACCAACAAATTGCCACTGCTAGAAACTCTTTCCTAAAACGAGATTCCATCTACATAAAAAATACTGTTGTCTACAACAAACAAGTAAGGCTTCTGCTACAACAAACAAGTAAGGCTCTCTCTACCACATTCTAGAGTCAATCACACAACCTTTCTCTAACACATTCTGACCCAAGACTAACTTTCTCAGCCCATGCGTACCTCCCGCTCAACTCAACCACGTGACTTCGAATGTTCTCGAACCACGTGCTTGGCACACGTTCATGAGTTGTGGTCTCCCAGACCACAACTACAGGGCTATACACAATACACTCTGTACAGAATTGCTATTCTGTTACACGTGGCGTAGGCGATCATTTCTCCCCACAATTCCCGATCTTTACACTTGATTATGAGATCCGCCGGTGACTTTCTTCCTAGCCACACCTCCACCCCATCCAGTAACTTCTCTCTCTCTGTCTTCCTCTGTCTCTTCTTTCCTCAGTTTTTCCAGTTGCCACAGTGTGTTCCAATTTTCCTCTTCTCAGAAAATGTCCTACAAATCTCTCTTGTCTGCTTCTGATCTTTGCTGTAATTTGCCTTTTAACTCCAACCTATCCTAAGACTTCTTCGTTTCTTGTCTTAGCTGTCCGTGGTACCTTCAACATCCTTCTTATGAACCACATTTCCATGGCCTCATTTTCTCGCTGTACTCTCTTATTCATGGACCATGCTTCACATCCATAAAACAAAAGTGTCTCGATGCAACATTCAAGTACTCGGAATCTTGTCAAGCATTTAAGCACCCACTTTACATTCAAGCATTTAAGCACCCTCTTTACATTTAAACGCCCACGTTCTAGTTCACATTCAAGTATTTAAGCACTCACTTTCTAGTTCACATTCAAGTATATCAGCACCCACTTTCTAGTTCACATTCAAGTATTTAAGCACCCACTTTCTAGTTCACATTCAAGTATTTAAGCACCCACTTTCTAGTTCACATTCAAGTATTTAAGCACACACTTTCTTGTTCACATTCAAGTATTTAAGCACTCACTTTCTAGTTCACATTCAAGTATTTAAGCACCCACTTTCTAGTTTACATTCAAGTATTTAAGCACCCACTTTCTAGTTCACATTCAAGTATTTAAGCACTCACTTTCTAGATCACATTCAAGTATTTAAGCACCCACTTTCTAGTTCACATTCAAGTATTTAAGCACCCACTTTCTAGTTCACATTCAAGTATTTAAGCACCCACTTTCTAGTTCACATTCAAGTATTTAAGCACCCACTTTCTAGTTCACATTCAAGTATTTAAGCACACACTTGACCAACAGTTTGTGCACACCCAAAACTTACGAATTATGAATCTTGGACGCTCCGTGGGTATCTCTAGTGTCAAAATTCTCTTTGTCAAAATTCGTCGGTCTAGCAAAAGTAGGTCACGAACATGGCCAACAGTTTTTTGCAGATGACACGGTTGAAACCTTCAATATTTTGCTCAGACTTCGGTCTAGAAGTCTCCATGCTGAAAGTTAGGACACCAGTTCTTGATAGCTGAGTACGATGGGCTCCTGTCGCTGGATGTTTGTAGGGTGCACTCACAGACTTTCTTTGGAGTTTAATTTAGTAATAGCAGGAAATGCATGACTGTCCAGGGTTCCAAACCTGAAAATTCCAAGACTTTACTTGACATGGTTCTTCATTGATCTGACAAAAAAAAGCAAAAGATAGCCCTGTGATCCTGCAAAGTGGAATTATGCATTGTAAAACAACATTCGTTTCATCTACAATGACACAATTACGCTATAAATTGGGGACATTGGTAGGGTCGATAACTTTTCAGCAACCCCTCGTTTGACTTCCCTTGTCTAAAAACAAAGTAAGAGGGATGACGACTGCAGTAAAACAGGTTTTACTTTCTGGAACCTCTTAGGTTGCGACGTTTGTGTAAGGAGGATTTGGATTTCCAGCATCAAGGCCACAAATTGCTGGATTTCTTCCGTCAACGCGGCTATCCAGACCACGTTCTCTCGTCATCTTGGAACCGCATTAGCCATATATCGCGGCAACAAGCCCTCACCCCTAAACCGCACTGTAGCTCGGACAGAGTGAAACTAGTACTCACGTACCACCCCCATAGCTTGGCAGTTAAAAACATACTGTTTCGCCATCTCCATCTCCTCCAGACCGAGCCTGAGACACGTGAACCTTTTGGGAAACCCCCATTGGTGGCCTACAGACGGGACAAGAACCTCACGGACCTTTTAATTCGTAGTCATCTTAAGACAGATGCCACTTATTATGGTACCAGACGTTGCGGACGCCGTAGATGTAACACTTGTCCGTTTGTTGTCGAGGCCAGCCAGATCTCTTTCCCTAAATCCACGTAATCAGTACAGGAGGGTTTCACCTGTACTTCACGAAATGTCATTTATGTTATCATGTGCAAACGTTGCGGTTTGAAGTACATAGGGGAAACTGGCTTACGGTTAGGAGATCGATTTCGCCAGCATCTCAATGATATTTCCAAGAGGGCCTGAACAACTGTGGCTAAACATTTTTGCCTTGGTAACCACAGGGGCAAACAGGACATTTCGGTTAGTGCGATCCGCTCTTGTTCCGCAGATGTACGATCTCGGAGGGTCCTAGAACAGCGTCTTATTTTCCAGACTGGCTGTCTACACCCAGCTGGAATTAACAATGTCTTTAGCTTTCTGTAACTTCTTTATTTTTCCACTGGCCTTTTTTATACTCTACTTTCTTTCTCTATGCTACCCCTCCCTTCCACCATCCTATTTCCTTCTCTGCCAACATATTGGTCTTGTCCTATTCACCAGTTTCATATTTTCTCCCTGTAGTTGTTTAAGTTCTTCATTCATTATCTCTCCGCGTCCCCTTTCCCTCCCCTCTCAGCCTTCCCCCCCCCCCCCCGACACCTCTAGCGGCTATCATGTTTCTATTGCCTTCCCCCCAACCCTTTCTCCCACTTGTTCTCCTCCTCTCTCTCCGCTTCTTCGTTATGACTGGCTCTATCGGGAATCTTTTGTCTGTAGGCAGCGTGGGTTTTTTTTCTCCTCCTTTTTTTCCTCCTCCTTTTTCCACACACATTTCTGCTTCTCATCCGGAGCAAGACACTTCAGATAAGTTCTATATGTTTGTATTTCGTTGTGTATGTATCCTCGAATAAGGCTCACGGCGAAATATCGGATGTTGTATGTTTTTCATTTATACATTCTCATACTTTCTATTCGTTTTTTTTTCACCTTGCTCACTTCCTCCCTCACTTTGTAAAACTACACCATACATTTCTATCTACCTTATTTATAAAAACAAAGTAGTTTTACACAAAAGACTGTCTGCAAAATGAGATTTTAAAATTAATTTGTTGTGCCAGTAAATGCAGTCAGTTAATCTGTTTTCCAATTTCATTTGATTAATCACAGTGTAGATAATGTGACATTTGAAATCTCCAGCAAATAATGCAGGGCGATAATGATGGTATCTTTATATATTCAGGTCAGTGCGGATGCAAAAGCCAGAAGAAAACTAGCCATGTTAAGAAAATTAAGTGGAACCACATGGGGAACTAGTGAAAGAATCCTCAAGAATGTATATCAGCAAAGTATTCTACCACATTTAGAATATGGCTCAAAAAACATCTTGATGCACAGCGTCAAACACTACGCTGCATAATCTAGACAAGGTACAAAATCAGTCACTACGGATTGTCACAGGTGCCATGAGGTCCACAACAATAGTAGAAATGCAGAAAATAGTTGGTGTTCAAGCACTAAAGGAACGTAGAGACACAAAGGTCATGACCATGGGAGAGAAATTCCGTAGCTCTGTAAGCCATCCCCTGAAGGAGAGATTCAATAACTTGGCATTAGGACGGCTTAAAAGAAGCAGCTTCATTCATCAGGCCAAGCGTATGTGTAAAATGATACCTGACCTTCCAACTGTAGTCGCTCCATTATCATCTGTACCAGAGCATACACCATGGAAAGAAGCAGATTATACACAAATAACTATTCAGACTGAAGTGAAAGGTGTGCAGAATGGTGAGATGCAGAGCAGTCTTGTAAGATCAACAGCCACACTTAGTGTTCTAGATGATAAATATCCATGTGACACCTGGATACGTGTGTATACAGATGGATCTGCACATAATGCCATAAAGAATGGAGGGGCAGGAGCATATATTGAATATCCAAACTGACAAGATTTCCACCCCCACTGGAAAATACTGCAACAACTATGATGCAGAAGTTAGGGCAATTATTGCTGCAGTTGAAAACTATCAGACTCCACAATTGATACATGCCTCGTAGTAATTCTCACAGATGCAAGATCAGTACTGGAAGCTCTTCTGTGCAACAAACTACCAGACCTTAAGGATGCCTTGTCAAAAATTGGCTTACAACATGGAGTCACTTTGCAATGGATTCCCTCCCACTGTGGGATACCAGGCAATGAGAAAGCTGACTGTCTGACCAAAGAGGGCACTGAAATGGAGCAACCAGACATACCAATCACTTATAATCAGAAGAAAAGCATGATAAAAACCTACAGGAAGCCACTAACACCACCACATGATGACTATCACATGCTAAACAGAAAAGAACAAATCACCATCTTCCGTCTCCGAACAGGACACAGCCGACTCCAAAGTCATATGTATACAAAGTTTAAGGTTGGTACTACTAATCTATGTACATGTGCCCAGGTGCCCCAAACTGTGGAACATATCCTCCAGAACTGCACCAACTATGAAACACTGAGAAATAATTACTGGACCAGTGAAACCACTAAAGAATATAAGCTCTACGGTTCCATACATGAATTACAAAAGAGCAGTGAAATTTATCCAAGAGACAGGACTGCAGATATAGACAGACAATGCGAACGAAGAAGAAGAAGAAGAAGAAAACATATTCGGGTGGAGAAGAAGGAGGAAAGAATGGAGTAGCTTTTTTGCTTGGACAAATTAACATAAAAAACATTACTAGGTTACAATCCAGTAAGTGATAGAATCCTCACTATCAGACTTAAGGGCACTCCTAGAAATATAACAGTTGTACAGATATCTGCATCTACATCAGCAGCAGAAGAAGAGGAAGTAGAAGACTTTTATAACACACTGCAAACGACGATGAACCAGGTAAAAAAAATGATAGGGATTTTAATGCAAAGATTGGTACAGAAAGAGCAGAAGATGAAGGACATGTTGTAGGGAAATTTAGCATAGGACATAGAAATGAGGCAGGTAAAAATCTAATGGCGTTTTGCATGAAAAATGAGCTAATGATCGCAAACACACTTTTTAAACACCCAAGAAGACTTTACACATGGACATCACCTGATGGGAAAACCAGGAATAAAATAGATTACATTTTAGTGCAAAGAAGGTGGAGATCAAGTATAACATCAGCAAAATCTTCAGGTGCTGATTGTGACACGGACCATAAGTTATTAATAGCAGACTTGAAGATAAAGATATAAAAGACAGTTACGGGATCAAGACCACTCCGCTTTGATCTTACACAAATACCAGAACAATACGGTATAGAAGTGAAGAACCGTTTCGAAATCCTGATGGATGTACAGGAGGAGATGACACCAGATGAATTGGCTACCCAGGCCAGAGATATCATAATAACAGCAGCTAAAGACATGGTTCCAGTAAAGAAAACACACAAGAATGGATGAATTACACCAGACACATTAGAACTAATAAAATAATGCAGAGAAATGAAGACGCAATGGAAGGTGACAAACAACAGAAGAAACATAAGAAAAGACACACACAAAAAGCGATACAAATACGATTGTTGTGAAAGAATAAGGAGGACATCAGAAGTGTGGAAAAGATAGTGAAATGTTTAAAGAAATGAAGACATTGACGAAAAATGTCACACCTAAGCTAAATGTAATTTGTGACAAGTTGGGGAATACTTTGACAGAGACAGAGGAAATTCTAGAAAGATGGAAGGAATATTGCAGGAAATGTATGAAACAACTAACTGTGAAAGCATACATCAACAGTGTGAATTATTATTGGAGGAGAAAGAACCCGAACCGACAATGGAAGAAGTTTTATGGGCAATAAAGAATCTGAAAAATAGTAAATCACCAGGATGTGATGAGATAACAGCTGAATTTATTTAACCAGGAGGAAAGGAATGTGCATCAGTCTATCATACACTATGTAAAATGATATGGCATTCAAGTATTTGGCCAAAAGAATGGAAAAGAACTGTATTCATACCAATGTCGAAAAAGGGTAACTTGAAATTATGAACAAACTACAGAACTGTTGCCCTGATTAGTCATGCCAGTAAAATTCTGTTAAAACTCATAATGGGTAGACTTCGTAAGAAATTAGAAGTCAATATGGTCCAAGCTTGTTTAGGGCAAGGAAGAGGATCAAGAGATCATATTCAATATAAGATTAATAATAGAGAAATGCAGAGAGTTTAATGTGAATTTATATTTAGACTTTATAGACTTTTCAAAGGCATTTTATTGTGTAATACCAGAAAATTTAGGAAATAATGGAAAAAATGGGATTTCCATCACATTCAATTGATATCACTGCTGTGTCTAGACCAATATGCAGTAACAGTAAGAATAAATAATGAAACAACAACTTGGTTTGGCATAAAACAAGGGGTCCGTCAGATTTGCATATTTTCACACTACTTATTAACTTGTACACTGAAAAAATAATGAGGAATGTTAGAGAAGATTTAATCAAAGGACATTATGATGCCATAAAAATTGAAGGTTATGAAATACCATAGATTAGAGATGCTGATGACACAGTATTACTATCCATAACACAAAAAGGAATGGAAAAACTAATTATGTCAGTCCGTAAGAACAGCGAAGAGCAAAACCTCTATCTAATGCAAAGAAAACTAAATTGATGACAACTGATAAAACAAAGAAGGAAGTGGAAATATGTATCAGTGAGAAAAAATTGGAAGAGATGGAGAGTTTTTAATGTCTTTGATCACTACTAACTAATAATGGATTTACAACGAGGGAAATTAAAAGGAGGACATCTATCGCTCTTCAAAATATAAAACAACAAAAGTAGCTGTGGAGAGGAGCAGACAGAACTACAAAAATACGATTTTATGGGCATGCATCTTTCCCATCGCAAAATATGCCCATGAGACCTGGACATTTAATGAAACAGCTGAGAAACATATAAATGCCTTTGAATGTAGATGTTACAGAAGAGTCCTTCAAATATGATGGAAACAAAAAAGAACAAATATATCAGTAGTACAAGAAATTAATATTGATGAAGGCTGGCTAGTAAAGAGGATTAAAGAGAGAAAACGTAAATATTTTGGAAACATTAAACATCATGATAATCTAGAGAAAACCGCCATGGAAGGGTACATAACGGGAAAAAAGATAGGAAGACCAAGACGAAGATGGCTGCAAGACATCGTTGATGATCTGCAGATAGATGCATCAGCAGCAGGCCATCTTGCTTATAACTGATAGGCCTACAAGAGAGCTGTTAGAGATGCAAAGTTCAGCAAGGGACATGCAAAGGACTGACGGAGCAAATAAACTTTACAAGTGCTGCGCAAACAAATAATATTTACAACAAGTCTTCAGGTTTTAAAAATGAACTTAGCAAACTCTGATAACTTGAGTGAAGATAAAGTGAGAGATCTTGCATGAATCTGCTTTTGTAATAAATGTTTGAAAACATTCATGTGTTATTCGGTTTTTATCAAATGGAAGAATGAACAGTTTGTGTTTATAAGGCAAACATCACTAAACTCGTTACTTGACTGCCGTGTTAATAAATGTTAGGTTTCGTTTATTTTGTGGATATCAAACAAGAAAATGTTCAGATAACACAGTCACCACGTGACAGTTCTCACATGCTTAGAAATGTTGCTGCTTCTTAAAAGATCAAACATACTGTCTCAAAACTGCATGCATGGAAGACACATAGGGCATTATCTTTGTGTATGAACAAGTATTATAACAATAACACAAATCACACAGAGAAGATACATTGACAAGCCAAAATACAGAGAAGATACACTGACAATCGAAAATACGTATCAATATATCACAGGCACACTTTTAGAATTATAATCACATCTAGAGACTCGCATATTTACACACATGCGAAGTATATATATATATATACATATATATATGTATATATATGTGCATATATGTATATATATAATTACGTGTACAATCACATACATAATTACTAACACAGACAATGGATTATCTTTGAACACAGATAAATACATACATACATAAACCTACACTCGTATCTACGCTTTACATAATTTATTTAGTCGCTGACATTTGCTGATTGTATACATGTCAAATCCATACTACAAGAACTTAATATTGAAGAAGGCTGGCTAGCAAAGAGGATTAAAGAGAGAAAACTTAAATATTTTGGACACATTAAACGTCATGATAATCTAGAGAAGACCTTGGAAGGGTACATAATGGGAAAGAGAAAGAGAGGAAGACCAAACCGAAGATGGCTGCAAGACATCGTTGATGATCTGCAAATGGATGCATCAACAGCAGGTCATTTTGCTCACAACCGAGAGGACTACAGGAGAGTTGTTAGGGAGGTAAAGTTTCGCAAGGGACATGCACATGAATGAATCAATACATGTCAAATTCAAGAGTCCATATGTATCTTAAGTAACAATTTTCAGTGCTTGTTATTATTCAGTTATTTTCATAATTTTTCTGATTTTAAGCTCAGGAAATGTGCAGTTCAGAACTTATAAATGTTGATTTTTTTATGTTAAGGCAAAAACAAAATACATGATGTCTAAAATATTGATTTTGCTTTCTGGTATGTGATATAAGTTGCTGTGACATAGTTGAAGAAACTCTAGTGTGAGCAAGAAAATGTCACAAGTTTATGGCAAAAGAAAACTTTTCTTCATCTAACGGTTCTCATTCTTCGACAGATTGTGGTCATGTTTCTCCAGCTGTGCCAGGCAGTGGACTACATTCACAGCATGACGCCACAGATACTGCACAGGGACATTAAACCAGAGGTTCTCAAGCTTAACATACTGTTAGCTTTACTGCACACTAATTGTTAGCTTTACTGCACACTAATTGTTAGCTTTACTGCACACTAATTGTTAGCTTTACTGCACACTAATTGTTAGCTTTACTGCAAACTAATTGTTAGCTTTACTGCCACTAATTGTTAGCTTTACTGCACTCTAAAGGAGTTTACCTTTGAACCTGGTTTTATGTTCCCTCTAAATTACATGGAAAAAATGGAGATATTCACAAGGTTGCTAACATAGCAGACCACATTTTATGATCTAATCATTTTCTTGTTTATATAAAATTGTGTACTGTTGTAAGGCTTAACAAAGTATCACATAATCTGTTGTATCTGTGAACAAATTAAGGCAATCAAATATTGTTAGTGTGAGATAGGACAGAAGATAATCAGCAAAATTATGACATGCTAGACATCCACATCTTCTCGCTTCAAAGCTTACAAATGTCCCACTTTTCTAAACCTCAGAACATTCTGTTCAGTATCAGCGGAGATCTCAAGTTGTGTGACTTTGGAGTTTCCAAGCTGATGGCAAGGTATGTTGCTCTGTGGATGTGTCTGTCAGTATTTGGTATTACTGCTCCTATTTATTCCATTATTTTGATATTACGTTATGTCTTTTTCCTGGCGGTTACTAATGATGCTATCAGTATTTTAGAAACACAAACCACTGACTAAATCACAAACTGTTACAAACAGATTTACGTTGTATGAGTGCTTTTACAGTACAGCTAATTCTTTCTTCATTTTGCAAACAAAATTTAGGCGTGTCCTTTTCTATAGTAAAACTAAAACCAGGAATTAGAAACAACTGGAACAATAGACTTTATGTAGACAGGGCAGGAACCAACACAAAACAACGTTCATCTGCAGTAAAATTTACATGTATATAGGACCTACTTGGCGTGTATGATTTTATTTTTGTTTCTAATATCATCATCATCATCATCATCATCATCATCATCATCATCATCATCATCATCATCATCATCATCATTACATTTTGACAAACTAACTGTCAAGCATGCACATATGTCAAGCATTACGAGTAAGTAATAATTTTAAGAGATAACAAAATAACTGTTTACATTTCATCACTAGCAACTTGCTCTATACTACAACGTATACAGGAACACCCTGTTATATGGCACCAGAAGTCTTGACAGGAGAGGAGTACAACAGCAAATGGTATATAATTTAGCATCATATTAAACATATGCTTGAATATCTAAAGTTATCTCATATCAATGAGAGGATGTTGTACAGAGATATAGAACCATCTCCCACCCCTCTACACTATTTTTAGTTGCTTCTCTCTACTCTTTGGGCCTATCTGACTCACTAAGCTTTCAATGTCAAACATGGACACTAACAGCCAAAGCCAAAGAAAAGTGATCACGACAGAAATGAGATGTTTAAAGAGAATAATAAACGTGACAAGAAGAGACCAAATAAGAAATGACACCATCAGGGCAAATGTTGGAGTAACACAAGTAGTATATTATATCCTGAAACAGTAAGTCAAATGGTTTGGCCATGTTACACGGTTACCACCAGACAGTATATCACAGACAACATTCACACTAAGATTTGTAGGTAACAGAGGAAGAGGCCGCCCACGCATGAGATGGATAGAGGAAATTACAGAAGCATTAAATAGCTCATTATATAAAGCAAATCACCGAGCCCTATATCCCACTGTATAAAGAAAACTGCCGAGCCCTATACCCCACTGTATAAAGCAAATCACCGAGCTCTATATCCAACTATATGAAGCAAATCACCGAACCGTATATTCCACTATATGAATCAAGTCGCCGAGCCATGCCGAAATGGCGCTTTTTATATAAACAAAGCATTTTATCAAATAGCGGTTTATAGCAGTATTCGTGTAACAACTGTTGGCTTGATAGTGAGGGCATTATTATTGGTTTCTCTTTTTTTATTTTTCTTCTTTTGAGATCCCTCGAGAAGGTCACGGGAACTGCAGAACCCGTGACAGGGAATTGTAGGGGCAAGGCTGAGTGCTTGGAGTCAGTTTTGGTTTGAACGTGTAACTTTGTGGACGTGTTTTTTGAGCTGTGTGATGTCTTCGTGGAACAGATGAACGTTATAGTTGAACTGCAGTTGTACCTATGAATGGACTGGCCACATGGCAGGTATAACCAGCCGGCAGTCAGATTTAATGTTATTTTCATCAACGTTATCATCCTTCCATCAGTATATGTTCCAAGTCACAGTTACCCAGGATTTACTTGACTATCTGTACCAGTTGTCGTCAACGTGAGGTTTTGAAGAGCCTGGATGAGAAGTATGTCTGGAACAGTGTTTAACTAATCCAGCAGGTGAGAGTGAGAGCTGGAATTCTGTGCATATAGTCCAGTAACCTCAACTCACGAAGATTATGATGAAAGTCTACCCTGTTATTCACGTGCTTAACGTAATCACTACGATACGATACGGCCTAAGTAAAGCCCCATTAACACACTGTACACACAAACAGTACAGACAGGAAGAATAAGACCACAAAAATCCTATTATAGGTATATACGTCCCAACGAGGGGGAGATAAAAGGACTCTAGGGGAAAGAGAGCCTGTCTCCTATTCTTTATGAGTGCAACAGCACGAAAGATAGGACCCCAGTTTATTTTAACCTAACCCATGTCTTCTACTCTTCCAAACTCCGTCCAAATCTGGCCACCCAAGATCTCTATGCAATACCAGTTTTCAAATGCTTAAGAAAATCTACGTATTATCACATAAATAGACCACAACAGAAATATGACACATGAAATTACTACTCTGAAAAAGGATATATTTTTGTGATCTAGAAAATCGCTTCTTTCAACGTTTATTTGCATAAACTCCGACCAGTGACACAACCAACGACAACACATAAAATTAAACATCACACTCAACCTCTAGACAAAACCACTACAGATGGTCCTCATTCAACCAAAATATTAGATGGCATTGTCTCAAAACATAGTTATCAGCAAGGCAAAATTAACATATTAACTGTCCATAAACTCTCACTTCTACAACTATAACTTTTGCCCTGACTCCTGCCCTTTGCCTCAGTTGCTTGACCAGGTCATTGTACTTCTCACATTTGATTAGATGTTGCGTTGTTCATCTATTCTTGTTTAGTACGGAACTGTAAGCTCGATCATTATTAATTCCTGTTTTTCTGTGGAGTACACTACAATGTCTGGTCGCACTCCTGTGTTCTTGATGGCAGTCGGGTATTCTCTTCTTCCTGGTAGGTCCGCTATCACATCCCAGTCATTTGTACCATCTAGCAGTGATGATAAGGGAATGTTCCTGATTTCAGTATTCGATGTCGTACCAGCGCCCTTGAAGTATTTAGGTGGGACCTCAACTCTTTTGCTGTTATTTGCTTTATCATTTGCACTGTCTACAATGGCTGCTATTTCCTGCAGCACTCTGTTGTGCCGCCAGGTGTAGCGTCCTTGACCTAATGATACTCTGCACGCTGACAGCACATGTTCCAATGTTTGCCTTTCGTTGCAGACACTTTGTGTCTTCTGATACACCCCATTTGTATAGGTTGGAGCCTGTAGGCAGAAGGTCATAAGTAGCTCTGATGATGTAGCTGGGCCTCAAGGGTGCCATTTTTCAGATGTTATTCCATGTTAGATATCTCTGCAGGACTTCCTCCCATGTTGTCCACTGACCTTGCTGTGCCTGTTGGACTGCCTTCTGGACCCGCTTGTCATCCTCTGAATTCTTTACTTCGCTGATGATCATATCCCTTCTTTCCTTACAGGAGGCTTTTGACCACCATTTGATTTCGCCATGACCGAATCCCCTTCTGTTGGTCTGGGTGTATCCTATTTACTTCTTTTTAGCTCCTGTGTTTCCATGGCTGCGGTCATTTCCTCACTTACTTTCCACTTTCGTCCAGTTTTAAGTGTTGGCTGCACTTCTCGTACCACCGGATCTGTAGATTCTTGTAACATCATTGCAAGTCTTGTTTTTCCTACCTTGTATTCTTCGACCACAGATTTCAATGGCAGCTGAGTTTGGTCTTCTTGCAGTACAGTGCCACATCAGTTAATCCTGGTGGTACACCCAGCTACTTTCATATGGATTTATTTAACTTTCTTTCGACTGCCTCTACTGTGCTGGTACTTACTTCGTAAATGAATAGTGGTTACATCAATTTTGGAATCAGCATGAACTGGAGGCACCATATTGTGAACTTCCCCAGTAGCTTGCTTTTTTGTGATGTTCAGTCAATTCTGTGCCATTTCTCTGACCTGCTTCACCGCGTTTGAGTCTTTCATGGAAGCATCATATACTCTGCCAAGGCTCTTCACTGGCTCTTCCACTACAGATGGGATTATCTGATTTGCCACTGTGTACGATCTTTCTATCACTTTCCCCTTTATGAATGACAGGCTTCGTGACTTATTTGGCTTGAAGCTCATGCGGCAACATATGATAAGGCTGTCCAAGCGCTCTAACATCTTTCGTGCCTCTGCTTCACTGGTTGTTATTACTGTTGTGTCATCCATGAATGCTTTTAGTGGTAGCATTTGGCATACATTTCTGAACCTTGGGCCTTCTGCTGCTTTCAGGATTACTTGCATGTCTAGTAAGAACAGTATGGGAGATATTGTACAGCCCATTGCAATTCCTACTTGGAGCTCAATCCATCTTGTAATATATCCAGATTTTCCAAATCTCATTAGTAACCCTGTAAAGTACATTTTCAGTATCTTTGTGATTTCTTTTGGCACATGATACATGTCTAGTTCTAGCCATATCATCTGGTGCGGTACTAAGCCAAACGCATTGGCTAGGTCAAGCCATATTACCTGTAGATCTTGCTTTCCAAATCTTGTCTCTTGAATAGCTTTCCAAATCAGTGAAGCATGCTCGAGACATCCTGGGGAACCTGGAATTCCTCCCTTCTGCACGGATGTATCAACGTAACCATTATCAAGGAGGTATGTAATCTCCTTGCCATCACAGAGAAGAATATATTTTCTTCCACATTCAGAAGTGAGATCGGTCTGAACTGGTTGATTTTAGTGGAATTCTGCTCCTTTTGGATATATACTCCATTAGCCTTTTTCCATTCTTTACTTATGAGTCCCTTGGTCTATGCTGTTCTTAGGAGTTTATGGAGCTTCCTTAGTTCTTTGGGGCATCTTTTGTATAGTATATAAGGGAGAGTCTATTTAGGCCTGATACTGACTTGCCTTTAGCTTTTCTTACAACGCTCTCTACTTCTTGTAAGGTTGATGGGCTGCATTTGAATTTGCTGCCTGGTGCACAGGGCCACACTAGACCTTTCATCTGCTCGAGAGGTGTATGTTGATTTTTATCAGAGTATGTCTTGCTCAGATGTTCCTCGAGCACCTCCTTACCTGCTTTCAGCGTACCTGATTTTGGCTGTTCAAATAACTGCTTGGCAAACCCGAATGGATCTCTGTAGAACTTCTCTCTTGCGTATCTTGGTTCCCTCTTCCTTTTACATAGTCTTTCAACTCTGCAAAGGGCATTGTGCTGGGATTTTAGATGCTGCCAAACCTGTCTTAGTCCGTCCTTTTCTTGTTCGTGTGCCTTCTTGAACATTTTCCGGGCATGGTTCTTCTGCTGTCTTTTTTCTTCTATTTTCCTTTGTCTTCTGGGCTTTCTTGGTGTTACTTTTTCTCTTTTCGTCTGTTTGGTTCCAAACTCTTTGTGGCAGTGAAGATATATGATGTTACCAAAATGCTTCCAGTTTTTGCTCAAGTTTTTTCCCTCTCAGCTGTTTGTCCAGTTCTTTGCATAATCCAGCGTCTAGGTTTTCCCATATGCTTGTGGCACTTGCTGGTAGGAAGTTAATCTTAGGTAGGAAGTTAATCTTGTCTCTGGTCTGGTCGGAGGGCTGCGTTGCCTCTCTGCTGCCTGACTCAACCTGAATATTCTCTGTACTGTGGTTTATATCCTGACAGAGATCTTCTAATGTCTTATCTGAGACTGGCGTCACAGTGCACTGTCGAGTATTGGGCAGCAAGGAACCACCATATCCCTTCTTTGTTCTGTGTATCTTCATGCCACGTTCAGTGTTAAATTTCCTGCCACAGATGCATGGATACTTCATCCGCTGTTCTGAACTGGAATTAATTGGGGCGGGTATGGTCGTTTCCGTATAGTCATCTGTGGATCCATTATTCTCCCCTCCCCCTGTAGAGAGCGGAACAACAACAACAACAGCTCCTTCAGATTATCAGAGGAACTGCCCCCCCCCCCACCCCAATCAGACAAGTTTTTCGGCCCTATTGAACTCCTGACACTCTAGGTGGGGTGTTGGTCCCTCTGGGCATGACTCCCAGAGGTCTTGTGAGTTGTTGCTGTTTTGTCTTGGGATTGAAATCATGTATTCCAGTTGGCACTATTTATTTCATATATTTGGGACTAGTGTATTGGACATCAATTTTTACATTTACAAAAACATGACCGGTCATAGGTCAAGGTTCATCATTTTTACCAAGGAAAACATATGAGGCTTTTTTTCAGAAATATTGTTTCTCACAGACATCTTTGTCCTGCTCCCTGATGAACACTGACAGTCTCCTGTTTCTGACCCTTCACTGCACTTCTCAGAATTTAGACTTGCTCATACTTCATTCAACAGAAAGGAAACGTGATTCTTGCTTATTATGTCCCTTGTTTCTAACTGCTCATGCACGTATTTGCTGCCACTTGAAAACATACAAAGCCACTCCAACATTAAATGGTTTGGAAGATGGATAGGTGGCGAAGTCATTGGAGTAGTCCCATATAATTTATCTAGAGTAACTAACATTATAATAAGTTATGTTTGTTCTACTTCCTATATATTGTAGAGAATAATTTCTTGAAAGCTGAAAGTAAGTATGAGAAATGTATTTATCAAGTAACAAACAAATTTTTACAGCGACATTTGGTCCATGGGATGTGTGTTGTATGAGATCTGTACCTTTAAACCTGCGGTAAGCTCAGTGTGGAATATTTGCTTGTAACCAGATTATATGAGACAATATTTTATAATATTTCTTGTAATCAGGTTATATTAGACAATATTTTAGAATATATGTTTGCAATCAGATTACATGAGACAATATTTTAGAATATTTGCTAATACTGAGGCAATATTTAAACATTCACAATGGGGGAAACGAGCAACATAGTGACGTATTATTATGATCCTATGTCTAATATTGAAGTGTGATTGTTAAAAGAGCAACATCTCTCTCTCTCTCTCTCTCTCTCTCTGAACCTTAAGTGCCCAGGGCACATGGGGCTTCCGTAAGGGTTTTCCACAAATGCCTGTCCTTCGCCTTTTTTTCTGCTCTTGCCCAGGTGAGCCCCCTATTGCTCAACATCCTTTCTGTTGTTCTTCTCCATGTCTCTTTTGGTCTACCCTTACTTCTGTTCCCCTGTGGTGTCCATCTTAGTGCTATTTTTGGTAGTGAGTTGTCAGTCATTCGGAGCACATGTCCCAACCATCGCCATCGTCTTTCCTCAATAATTGTTGTCAGTGGTTTCATCTGCATTTCTGCTAATAAGATGTTATTTCTTATGGTGTTAGGCCAAAATATTTTTCTAATTCTTCGTAAACATTTAGTCTGAAACGAATTCAACTTGTTTTCTATGGTTTTGGTGATTTTCCAACATTCACTTCCATAGAGTAGTACACTTAGAACATTACTCTTAAATATCCTGATTTTTATATTTATGCTTAGTTTATTTGATTTCCATATATTCTGCAGCATTGCAAAAGCCTGGTTTGCTCTAGTAAGTCTGCTGTTGATGTCCTCTGTGCTGTCTCCATTTTCTACTACTCTGCTGCCAAGGTATACAATTTCGTTGACCTCCTCCACTAACTTGTTATCTACTCTGAGTACATTTCTGTTGTTCACATTTTGCTTCATTAACTTTGTCTTTCCTACAATATCTTTAGTCCTATGTTGTTTGCATTCTGAGTTAGCTTGTTTATTTTATCTTGCATATCTTTGTGACTGCTTGATAATAGACAAATGTCGTCGGCAAAGTCAAGGCCCTCCAGCACTGTGTCAAGGGTCCATTGTAATCCTCTGCGTTTGTCTGATGTTGCCTCCCTCATTAACCAGTCTACTGCCAAGATAAATAATGTTGGTGATAGTACACATCCCTGTTTCACTCCTGTTTGTACCCTAAAGCTGCTGGAGGTATGTTCTCCACAGATAACTTTGCACTGAAAACCCTCGTATAGGGCTTTGATTAAATTTACTATTTTATGGGGGAGGCCGTGCCATCTTAGGATTTTCCACAGTGCATCTCTGTTGACACTGTCAAAGGCTTTCTCGAAATCTATGAATAATGCATATGTTGTACTATGCCACTCATTTTCCTGTTCTAATATTTGTCTAAGTACAAATATGTGGTCTATGCATGGTCTTCCTTTCCTAAATCCTGCCTGCTCTTTCCAAAGTTTTTCCTCAAGTGTTGGTACAATTCTGTTGATGATTATTCTGCAAAATACTTTACTGGTGAGTGGCAGTAAGGTAATGCCTCTCCAGTTCCCGCAATCTCTGAGGTCACCCTTCTTTGGTAGTTTTACTATAAGACCAGTTTTCCACTCCTCTGGGGCTTTTTCTAAATCCCAAATTTGTTGTAATATCTGGCAAAGTTGTTTTGGTGTTTCTGTTTCTTCTGCTTTCAACATCTCCGCAGTCACTTCATCTTCACCTGGTGCCCTGTCTGATTTTAGCTTCTTTATCGCCTCCTTTACTTCATTTATTGTTATTGGTCCTGTATTGACGTTTAGTTCCGTTTTTGCTTCAGGTATGTCTATTGTTTGTGCTCCTTGTGTTCTGTTTAGTAGGGTATTAAAGTGTTCCCTCCATCTTTCAATTTTTTCTCTTTCTCCACTGACCAGTTGTCCATTTTGTGTTCTTACTGCACTTTCACATCTTGTATTGAAGTTACCTGTCATCTGCTTTGTGATTTTATATATGGTTTTCATGCCATTTGTATATGCTGCTTTCTCTGCTGTTTCTGCTAAGTTGTCATAATATTGACGTTTATCTTGACGGCATGATTCCTTCACTTCTTTGTCTTTTTGTGCATAATTACTTAAAACTCGTTCTTTAAGCCGTTGTGATTTGGTGTTCAGTAATTTTCCCTTGATTTCTTTTCTTTGCTCTATCTTTTCCCATGTGGTCTCGCTTATCCATTCCTCTTTTCTCCTTTTCCGATATCCCAGCACCTCTTTTGCTGTTTCCTGTAGTGTTTTATTGAACTCTAATATGGACATTTCTGCTTCGTCTTATAGGACACTGAAGCGGTTCTTAAGTACTATTGAGAATTCATTTCTTGTTTGCTGGTCTATCAGTTTTCTTGTATCAAAATGTAACTTTCTGTGTTCTCCGATTTTGGCTTTCCTTAATTTTAGTTTTATTTTTGCTACCAGAAGGTTGTGATCACTTCCTACATCTGCTCCTTTCCTTACTCGCACATCTTGTAGTGACCCTTTCCACTTGTTGTTAATTAGTATGTGATCAATTTGGTTTTCTGTGGTTTTATCTGGTGACCTCCAAGTCACCTTATGGATGTTTTTGTGTTGGAAAATTGTCCCTCCGATGGTCATCATGTTTTCTTCACAGAAACTGCACAGTCTTTCTCCATTTTCATTTATTTCTCCGATTCCTTCTCTTCCCATGATTATTCTTCTATCTTCATTTCCTTCACCTACTTTTGCATTGAAGTCGCCCAAGATGAGTAGCATATCATGCTTGGGTATTGTTTCTACTGTTGCTTGGAGGCTGTTGTAAAAATCTTCTTTTAATTCCTCTTCAGCTGCTTCTGTTGGTGCATAACAAACTATAATAGACAGCTTCGTGAATCTTGAGTTGAACCGTGAATATAATAATATCTCATTTATTGGGGTCCATTTCAGCAATGCTCTTGATGTTTCTTTTGTTATAATCAATGCTACTCCTCCTTCGTGAAGATCTTCTTTACCTGACCATATTATTGTATCTTCTGTGTGCTGTGTTGTTAATTTCCTTCTGCCTTGTCCTGTCCATCTTGCTTCTTGTATTCCTAGTATGTCTAGTTTATATCTGTGCATTTCCTTGATGGTTTGTGCTAGTTTTCCAGTCTGGTTTAGTGTTCTTACATTCCAGCTGCCTATTTGCATCTTATGTTTCGGTTCCAGGAGGTCTGCAGTCGGGCTGGGGACTTCCAGTGGCTGGCTTTCATCCACAACCTTCATGGGCTCAGTTTCCTGATACGCGTTTCTCCTTCCACCTGCATTTGCTTTTTCCCTTGTTTCCGTTTCTGTAGCAGTCTGATAGTTTTTTTACCAGATAGGGTAAAAGAGCAACATAGTGACATATTATTATGATCCTATGTCTAACATTGAAGTGTGATTGTTAAAAGAGCAACATGGTTATATAATCAGAAAGATAAACAGTCACAGCCTACGCGAAGAAAATACCAACAGTGATTTCAATCTGGAACTTACCAATCGTTTCGCAGCACTCAAAGAGGTAGAGGAGGAAACATTTATAGATGAATTATATTAGTCTTACAGCACAGACATAATCACAGCAGCAAAAGCAAGTTCTGGACAGCAGTCACCAAGTAGAAAAGATGGATATCAGATAATACATGGAAATACATACATGATAAACGAGCAGCCAAATTAGCCATGTTGAATGTAAAGACAGATCTTGAAAACCTTTATATAACATACAAAAGAGGCTAACAAGTACTATTACATCTAAAGAAAGACAAATCCTTAGCAAAACTGGAACCCTATTAACATCAAGTAAAGACCAAAAGCAAAGATGGGCCGAAAACTTCCAAGAGATACTCAGTCGACCATTCCCAGAAGAAGTGATAAACCTTGAAACAAACTTATCAATACCATAACTAAATGTTAACCTAGATGAAATCACATTGAACGAAGTTGAAACAACAGTGAATCTAACTGGCTAACAACAAAGCTGCATGTGAATAATAATAGCTTTTAACATTTCTCCTTTTAATTCAGCAGGAGAAATGTTAACAGCTATTACCAGTGACAACACGAAGCAACTACAGAGAATGTTTAATAAAGTTTGGAAAGAAGAAAAAGTCCATTAAAAATGGGAAAAAGGAACCATTGTTAAAATACCAAAATAAAAGGCAACCTTAGCAATTGCAAGAATTGGAGAGGAATAACCTTACTTTCAGTTGTGTCAAAAGCATTTTGCAGATCTATTCTGAACAGAATTAAAGATATGATGGATTCTGCAGTGATAGAAGAGCAAGCAGGATTTCGAAAAGGGAGAAGGCTGTCTCGATCAGATCTTTACTCTAAGAATAATACTTGAAGAACATAGTGAAGAGCACAAATCATTAATCCTGAACTTTATAAACTTTAAACAAGCATTTGAGATTCACTGTTGAGAATTTTAAGACTGTATAAAATACCATCTAAAATTGTCGTAGATAGAGGTGTATGGTGCAGTTTTACAAAGTGAGGGAGGAAGTGAGCAAGGTGAGAAAAAAACCGAATATAAAGTATGAGAATGTATAAATGAAAAACATATAACATCCGATATTTCGGCGTGAGCCTTATTCGAGGATACATACAGAACGAAATAACAAACATATATAACTTATCTGAAGTGTTGCTCCGAGTGAGAAGCTGAAATATGTGTGGAAGAAGGAGGAGGAAAAAAAGGCAACAAGCCCTCACCCCTAAACCGCACTGTAGCTCGGAAAGAGTGAAACTGGTACTCACGTACCACCCTCATAGCTTGGCAGTTAAAAACATACTGTTTCGCCATCTCCACCTCCTCCAGACCGAGCCTGAGACACGTGAACTTTTTGGGGAACCCCCATTGGTGGCTTACAGACGGGACAAGAACCTCACGGACCTTTTAATTCGTAGTCATCTTAAGACAGATGACACTTTTTATGGTACCAGACGTTGTGGACGGCGTAGATGTAACACTTGTCCGTTTGTTGTCGAGGCTAGCCAGATCTCCTTCCCTAAATCCACGTAATCGGTACAGGAGGGTTTCACCTGTACTTCACGAAATGTCATTTATGCTATCATGTGCAAACGTTGCGGTTTGAAGTACATAGGGGAAACTGGCTTACGGTTAGGAGATCGATTTCGCCAGCATCTCAGTGATATTTCTAAGAGGGCCTGGACACCTGTGGCTAAACATTTTTGCCTTGGTAACCACAGGGGAAAACAGGACATTTCTGTTAGTGCGATCCGTTCTTGTTCTGCTGATGTACGATCTCGGAGGGTCCTAGAACAGCGCCTTATTTTCCAGACTGGCTGTCTCTACCCAACTGGAATTAACAATGTCTTCAGCTTTCTGTAACTTCTTTATTTTTCCACTGGCCTTTTTTATACTCTACTTTCTTTCTCTATGCTGCCCCTCCCAACTACCATCCTATTTCCTTCTCTGCCAACATAGTGGTCTTATCTATTCACCAGTTCTACATTTCCTCCCTTTAGGTGTTTAAGTTCTTCATTCATTATCTCTCCGCGTCCCCTTTTCTCTCCCCTTCCCCCCCCCCCCCCGACACCTCTAGCGGCTATCATGTTTCTATTGCCTTCCCCCAACCCCTTTCTCCCACTTGTTCTCCTCCTCTCTCTCTCCGCTTCTTCGCTATGATTGGCTATATCGGGAATCTTTTGTCTGTAGGCAGCGTGGTTTTTTTCCTCCTCCTTCTTCCACACACATTTCAGCTTCTCACTCGGAGCAAGACTTCAGATAAGTTATATATGTTTGTTATTTCGTTCTGTATGTATCCTCGAATAAGGCTCACGCCGAAATATCGGATGTTGTATGTTTTTCATTTATACATTCTCATACTTTATATTCGTTTTTTTTTCTCACCTTGCTCACTTCCTCCCTCACTTTGTAAAACTGCACCATACATCTCTATCTACCTTATTTATATTAACCAGTTTTACTGCAGTCGCCATCCCTTTTATCTGTTACATCTAAAATTGTCAACATCATTAAGTACTTCTACAATGGATATGTTTGTGCAGTCAAGACAGAAGAAGGGATGAGTGAATGGTTCCAGATTAAAACAGGCGTGAAACAAGGATGTATACTGTCTCCTTTGCTTTGAGGAACTGCCTTAGACTTCATAATGAAAAAATGCTTCACAGGTAAAACGTGCATTGACTGGGTAATCGGGACACAACTAGAAGATCTTGATTCTGCAGACAACATAGCTGTTATCAGTGACAACATGAATTCGATGCAAGAAAAAACAGATATCCTGTCTTCACTGGCTGGCAAAATAGGACTTGAAATTAACAGGGGAAAAAAATAATGAAACTTCTCATCAGTCAAGAAGGAAAAATATATGTTGAAGGATCAGCTTTCAAAGAAGTACACCAATTTGCATACCTCGGTAGCTACATGAAGGAAGTTAGAATTAGAATTGCAAAAGCAGCAATAACCTTCAAGAATCTTGAGAACATATGGCAATCAAAAGTTATAAGCACAAAAAAACCAAGATAAGTTTATTCAATTCAAATGTAATATCCACCCTCATTTATGCACGTGAAAGCTGGAAAACAACTAAAGAAATAGACAAGAAATTAGACTCTTTTGAAAACAAATGCCTAAGGGAAATATTCAGTATAAAGTTTAACGAATTCAAGAACAATGCAGAGATAAGGCAGATAAGCGAACAACAACCTGTCTCATGGGTGATCAGAAAAAGAGATGGACATATGTCGATCATGTGATGAGAATGAACAATCAAAGAATCCCAAAACAATCTATCAAATGTGACACAAAAATCTGAAGAAAAAGAGGTCGACCAAATGAAGCCCTAAGGAGGACATTGTTAAGAGAGGCCAGCGTATTGTGCATACAATTCCTTGATGAGGCTGAAAAGCTTACATAAAAAAGGAACACTTGACAAAATGCCATACGAGCTCTATGTGACTTTTAACGGCACGGGAAAGGTGTAAGAGGTAAGAGAATATATATATATATATATATATATATATATATATATATATATATATATCTTTATTTATTTATATAAGTCTAAGAGATTTTGTTTTGGCATGTTTCAGTCATCTGAATACTTATTTATAAAAACAGCTATTAAAGCACCTCAAAAACAAGAATAATAGAAATCTAAACAAAGAGCTACAAGGAAACACTGCAGACAAGGGTATTAGAGTATGGAAAAAAAACAATATTGAGTACTAAATGAGAGTTAAACTTATGTTCCTGAGAGAATAATAGAGCAAAATAAAAGGAGACATGGTGACATAATTAAATTAAATTCATATGTTCAGATAACGAAGTACATTCAAGATGTTACTCTCTGTATATTATAACTCGTTAATGGAATAAAAAAGGTTTTGATTGAGAACTTTCTTTCATCTCACCAGTTTCAACCACCAGCCCGCACCGTCAGGTAACAGTTTCAATGTTTCACAAATAACAATTTACTTACAAAACTGTCAGTCATTTGCATGTTCATTGTGGAATTTTGCTTCCCTAACAATGCTCCTGTGTGGCCCATTATGAGTTTTAACATAATTTTGTTGGCATGCCTAATCAGGGCAACAGTTCTGTAGTTTTTGTATTATTTCACATTATTACAAAACGGTACTAACAATTGATCACTGCTGTACACATGCCTGAGAAACTTGTCTTTTAACGAAACATTTGAGAAAAACATAAATGCCTTTGCATGTAAATGCTACAGAAAAGTTCTTAAAATATCATAGACACAAAAAAGAACAAACATATCCATACTACAAGAACTTAATATTGAAGAAGGCTGGCTAGTAAAGAGGATTAATCAGGGAAAACGTAAATATTTTGGACACATTAAACGTCATGATAGTCTAGAGAAGACCGTCTTGGAAGGGTACATAATGGGAAAAAGAAAGAAAGGAAGATCAAGGTGAAGACGGTCGCAAGACATCGTTGATGATCTTCGAATGGATGCATCAGCAGCAGGATATCTTGCTTACAACAGAGATGCCTACATGAGAGCTGTTAGGGAGACCTACATGAGAAATGTTAGGGGGTGGGGGAACTACATGAGAGCTGTTTCATAGGCCTTCATGAGAACTGTTAGGGAGGTCTACATGAGAACTGTTAGGGAGGCACAGTTCCGTACAGGACATGCAGATGACTGAAGAGTGATCTTTGCTACAGCGGTGACTCTGTACAACCAGGACCCTCTTAGACAGTTTTGTTGTTATCAAGTTTAATTCATGTTTTCTCAGGTTTAACTTTCAAAATAAACAATCAGTAGGACTGCTGTGTTGTTAAAAATATAACCACGGTTATTTGGAAGATTAAAGATTTTAGTCGAAAATAATCACACTTTTATATTTAAAATTAACTATATATACAAATCACAGTTTTAAACAAAAAACTTAATTGCATATAAATCACATAATGAAATAAAATATAAACTGCATATTAATCCAAATTCTGTGTATTCCTTCAAGCATGTTACTGTAATAACAGATATCATGTCTTCGATGGCTAGTAAAATAGTATTTAAAATTAACAAAGAAAAAAGAAAAATAATGAAACTTCTCATTAATCACGAAGGAAAAAATATACGTAGAGGGAACAGCTGCTGAAGAAGTAAACCAATCTGCATATCTTGCCAGCTACATAGACAGGATGGTGACACCAAAAAGAAAGTTAGAATTCGAATTGCAAAAGCACCATTGACCTTCAAGAATCTTGAGAACATATGGAATTCAAACGTTATAAGCACAAATATCATGTTAAAATTATTCATTTGAAATGTAATATCCACCGTCATTTATGCAAGTGAAAGCTGGAAAATAACTAAAGAAATAGACAAGAGATTAGACTCTTTTGAAAACAAATGCCTCAGGAAAATATTCGGTATAAAGTTTAACGAATTCAAGAACAACGCAGAGATAAGACAGATGAGCAAACAACAACCTGTTTTTGGGTGACCAGAAAAAGAGTTTGACATATGTCGGTCATGTGATGAGAGGAAACAACTAGGAATCCCAAAACAACAATCAAGTGGAATACAAAAGCGCTAAAAAAAACAAAAGTAGCCGGCCAGGTGAAAGAGGAAATTGTTAAGACAGGCCGGTTAATTAGGAATAATATCTCTTGATGAGGTTGAAAAGCTCGCCGAAAATAGTAAATCTTGGAAAGCTACCATTCGAGCCCTATGTGACTTTTAGCGAAACAAGAAGGATTGCTATATACCGTACTACTGTAGTACTGATATATAAAGCAAAACAGCTCAATGTTACTTTGTAATATAAAGGTTTTACCGTTTTCCTGCACATATTAAATTACTCCAGTTAGTTTATTAACAATGTTGAACGATATACAATGTTACTTTGTTATATAACAGTTTTATCGTTTTCCTGCACATATACTGTTCTAAAACCAAACACCTATGTTTCGTTTTAAACTGAAGTTTGCTAATCAGACAAGGGCAAATTGCCTGAAACTTTCACTTGGACATCAGCTTCTATTGCTGACCTGAACTGTACTCAGCAGATGATTCATGTGCATAGAAAACCTACATTAGTCATAACAGCATTTCTGACAATAGCTCATGACAGAATTGAATGCCTATAAAGATTGACAATCCTCGAATCAATTCAGTTGAAAATTCATTGCGCAATGATGTGTCATCTCTCTACAGAACAACGACTCATCTTCATTGGACGTTTACAGACTGGACAGTCACAAAATGTAGTGGTCAGACAATTTAATCTGGTTAGAAGCACCGCCGTCTTTGGAGGCTGTTTCAAGAAACTGGCTCAGCTGCAGACCGGCCACGCGGTGGAATATCCATAGTCATAGCTTCTGCCGAAGACAGCTTTGTATCAACGTCCTGAACAATCCAGTCAATGACAGCAGCTCGGCGAATTTCAGATCAAATGGTCATGAACCGGCTGCACGATGCTAGTCTTTGGGCTAAAAGACTCTACAGAGGTCCTGTTCGTACAAGCAGGAATAACCAGAAAAGAATGCAGTCGGCGAACTAGCATCGTCAATGGACTGTTGCGAATTATTGGAGAAGAGTTTGTTGGTTTATTGATGAATCATTTTTTCTGCTCCAGCGACACAATTAACACACAAGAGTTTACCACAGACTCCATGAGCGTTACATCCAGAACTGAGTGGATGAGGCTCCTCCACATGGTGGTGGAGGTGTACTGGTGTGGAGGACGATAAACTTCATGGAAAAAAAGTGACCTTGTTCAAACTCAGGAAGCCCTGAATGCTCAATGATATCTCGCTGAAATTCTTCGTCCTCACGTCCTTCCACTTCTGGATGCACCAGGGTCGAATTTTCAGCAGGATAACGCTAGACCTCATGTGTAACAACGTAACACCCAGTTCCTCGCTGACAACAACGTCAAGAAAATTCCGTGGACATCCATGTCATCAAACATGAACACAATAGATCACTTAAGGGATGAACTCAACAGACAAGTCCGCCAGAAAGTCTTCGGGCCAACCAATCTCCGGCAGTTGCCTCTTGCACTGCGAAAAGAATGGGCAGCCATCCCACAACATCAGATCCAACGGCTAATCGGATCCATGTCAAGGAGATGTCGTTCTCTGATACAGGCCAGAGGAGGCCATACACCTTAATGACGCGGAGGCCTCAGTCGCAAAGAATAAAAGTACAAAACAAATTTAATGAACATCATTTCATTGCAAACGTCTTAAAGATTCTTCATGCCAAGATTAAAACATTAATTCCGTAAATTAAAATTTTGATACAAGTTTGACATTTGATGTCAATTACGATTACAGTAGTGTTGCGTGGAAAATCCTAAGATGGCATGGCCTCCCCTACAAGATAGTAAACGTAATCAAAGCCCTATATGAGGGTTTTCAGTGCAATGTGATCTGTGGAGAACATACCTCCAGCAGCTTTAGGGTACAAACAGGAGTGAAACAGGGATGAGTACTATTACCAACATTATTTATCTTGGCAGTAGACTGGTTAATGAGGGAGGCAACATCAGACAAACGCAGAGGATTACAATGGACCCTTGACACAGTGCTGGAGGACCTTGACTTTGCGGACGACATTTGTCTATTATCAAGCAGTCACAAAGATATGCAAGATAAAATAAACAAGCTAACTCAGAATGCAAACAACATAGGACTAAAGATCAACACAGGAAAGACAAAGTTAATGAAGCAAAATGTGAACAACAGAAATGTACTCAGAGTAGATAGCAAGTTAGTGGAGGAGGTCAACAAATTTGTATACCTTGGCAGCAGAGTAGTAGAAAATGGAGACAGCACAGAGGACATCAACAGTAGACTTACTAGAGCAAACCAGGCTTTTGCAGTGCTGCAGACTATATGGAAATAAAAAAACTAAGTATAAATATAAAAATCAGGATATTTAAGAGTAATGTTCTAAGTGTACTACTCTATGGAAGTGAATGTTGGAAAATCACCAAAACCATAGAAAACAAGTTAAATTCGTTCCAGACTAAATGTTTACGAAGAATTAGGAAAATATTCTAGCCAAACACCATAAGAAATAACATCTTATTGGAAGAAATGCAGATGAAGCCACTGACAACAGTTATTGAGGAAAGACGCTGGCGACGGTTGGGACATGTGCTCTGAGTGACTGACAACTCACTACCAAAAATAGCACTAAGATGGACACCACAGGGGAGCAGAAGTAAGGGTAGACCAAAAGAGACACGGAGAAGAACAACAGAAAGGATGTTGAGCAATAGAGGGCTCACCTGGGCAAGAGCAGAAAAAAAGGCGAAGGACAGGCATTTGTGGAAAACCCTTACGGAAGCCCCATGTGCCCTGGGCACTTAAGGTTCAGAGTGAGAGAGAGAGAGAGAGAGAGAGAGAGAGAGAGAGAGAGAGTGTTGCATTACTTTTTTTTTCTTTTTGTTTTTTGTTTTTGTTTTTTCTAACAGTATATTAAGTTAGTCCAGTTAGTATATTAACAATGTTGTACATTATACATATATATTATATAAATAAACAATTAACCGCTAATCAGTCAAGTATTACAAAGTAATTTAACCTTGATTATTTCTTTTAGTACTGCTGTCACTAAAATGATAAAAGGTGAAAAATAATTGATTCTCTGACTATAAAGCTATTTATTCAGGCAGTTAATTAAGGAGATCAAGTTATTTACTACCATTTTTAGTGTAAAACATATCGTATTTGATTACTCTACGTGTCTGATAATTTACATTTTATAAATAGGGACAGACTTTAAGAATTTAAAAACAAAGACCTGTCATGTACAAGTTAAATGTCCCATCATGTGACGTGAGAATTATTTTAAAAATTATTTGTTCCTCACAGTGGTATTCATGGTGCACCTCCTTCCAGCGTGAATCTCGAACTCTGGAATCTGATTTTTCAGACTTTGTCAGAGGACCCCAGGTAAATGTTTCTTTGTAAAACTATTGCATTTTTGTATGAGGAGTCTGGTTATTGTAACACTGTAATGTCAAAAAATCGTCAGAGAGACCCTTTAACCTTAGAAAGATACATTTTACTTTTCCTCGTAATCATGTACAAAAATGACTTTAGTTGGGTCTTTGGTTTATATTTGAAATCATGGGGCTATAAATTCTGGACAAACTTCTAAAATGTTCTTGCTTCCTTATAGCACACGGGGGTTGACTGGGGTAGTGATGAAGATGAAAAAAAATACAAAGATTTGTGTTTATGATGAAGACTGCATCATACAGCTTTCATCATGTGGAAAATAAAAGAGGATGATGATAGATTTAGTACAAATTAGAGAAGAATCTAATCATCAAACTGTTGTGTCTTCATCTGAACTTGAATGGTGCGTACAGTTTGAAACGAGAAAAGAATAATGAATCTTAATAAATAGTTTGTCGACAATGAAGCCCAGCTAGAACAGATAACAAGGGCGCGTGTGAAATATGAAAGAATGTTTACACATTTATGACCAAGTTCTCCTAACATTAAGGCCATGTATGGATATACTAAACTTAACTGTATCGGCACCCTATAACAAGAAGAACATGAACTATATTGAAGTGAACGGTTTATCCAACATTTAAGATTAGTGTCCACAGACATATAATGTTACTAATCGTCTGAGAAATCTTTCACAAGAGCTAATGTATCATTAAGCTTGTCTCTGTTCTAGAAGTTGTATTATATTATAAAGCTCTGCTCTGTTTTAGAAATTGTAATATACACGACTATTTATATGTTTTTAAGCATTTTAAAACTTCGCAACAAAGAAACAATGTAACGGATCATGATTATTCTTACGCCAAGTATGAGAGAAACTCTTCAAATTTTTTTAAAACACCGCGCAAAGAGCTCCCTTGGTTTACTGCTAGAAGGCAGCAGTAGCAAATATGGCGTTCAGTAAACGTTAGCAGTCACATTATGTTTTGGAATTCGCAAGAACCTTGTCAATTTTGACTGTGCAACGTCGATTTCGTGTGGAATTCCAGAAGGCAGCACATCTTTTCATTAGTATCAAGAAGTGGTATATGAAAATCCAGGATGAAGGCTGTCTGTGCACATCTCCTCGGTAGGGACGTCCAGGACCAAGCAAAGAAACTGTGAATCGTGTTAGAGTAAACTTACCAACGAAGTCCCGTCAAGTCCATTACATGTGCAAGTTTACAGTGAGGAGTCTCGCAATCAACAGTACGTAGAATTCTCTGTAAGAGATTGAAGTAGAAGCATGCAAGATTATGTCAATCAAATTTGAAACAAAAACGAAGAGAGCAGAGAGGACGACAAGATGACTCCTTAATGGGGTGGACAACCCGGTCCCCTGATTTAACCAATTGCGATTTTTTTTCTTGTTTTGGTTTGTGGAGGACACCGTCTTTGTGCCAGCACTCCCCGCTAATCTCCAGGATCTTGGCAACCGTATCACAGCTGCTGTGTCTCTGGTGGACCATGATAGGCATGACTTACAAATGACTGAAGAGTGATCTTTGCTACAGCAGTGACTCTGTACAACCAGGACCCGCTTAGACAGTTTAGTTGTTATCAAGTTTAATTCATGTTTTCTCAGGTTTAACTTTCAAAATAAACAATCAGTAGGACTGCTGTGTTGTTAAAAGTATAATCACAGTTAGTTGCAGGATTAAAGTTTTTAGTTGAAAATAATCACACTTTTATATTCAAAATTAACTGTATATATTAATCACAGTTTTAAACAAAAAAAATGAATTGCATATAAATTACATCTTGAAATAGAATATAAACTGCATATTAATCCAAATTCTGCGTATTTCCTTCAATCATGTTACTGTAATAACAGATATCATGTCTTCGATGGCTAGTAAAATAGTATTTAAAATTAACAAAGAAAAAAGAAAAAAAAATGAAACTTCTCATTAATCACGAAGGAAAAAAATATACGAAGAAGGAACAGCTGTTGAAGAAGTAAACCAATCTGCATACCTTGCCAGCTACATAGACCAAGATGGTGACACCAAAAAGGAAGTTGGAATTCGAATTGCAAAAGCAGCATTGACCTTCAAGTATCTTGAGAACATACGGAGTTCAAACGTCATAAGCACAAAAACCATGGTAAAATTATTGAATTGAAATGTAATTTTCACCCTCATTTATGCATGTGAAGGCTGGAAAACTAAAGAAATAGACAAAAAATTAGATTCTTTTGAAAACAAATGTCTCAGGCAAATACTCGGTATAAAGTTTAAAGAATTTAAGAACAACGCATAGATAAGACAGATGAGCAAACAACAACTTGTCTCATGGGTGATCAGAAAAAGAGTTTGACATATGTCGGTCATGTGATGAGAAGAAACAACTAGGAATCCCAAAACAACAATCAAGTGGAACACAAAAGCCAGGTGAAACTCTAAAGAGGACATTGTTAAGACAGGCTGGTTAATTAGGAATAAAATCTCCTGATGAGGTTGAAAAGCTCGCCGAAAATATGAAATCTTGGAAAGCTACCATTCGAGCCCTATGTGACTTTTAGCGAAACAGGAATTATTGCTATATACCGTACTACTGTAGTACTGATATATAAAACAAAACAGCTCAGTGTTACTTTGTTATATATCAGTTTTACCGTTTTCCTGCACATATACTGTTCAAAAAACAAATATGATGTTTCGTTTTAAATTGAAGTTTGCTGATTGGATAAGGTCAGATTACCTGAAACTTTCACTTGGACATCAGCTTCTTTTGCTGAACTGAACTGTACTCAGCAGATGATTCATGAGTATAGAAAAGCGACATTAGTCAAAACAGCATTTTTGACAATAACTCATGACAGATTCACGAACACCCTGTGAAATTTACTGAACATAGAACTCACTGACCATGTTATTGAATGGCTATAAAAGATTGACACTCCTCGAATCAATTCATTTGAAAATTCTATGCGAATATATGGCTCATCTCAGACAGAACTACAATTCTTCATCATTTTAAGTTTACAGACTGGATAGCCACAATGTGTAGTGGCCAGATAATTTAATGTCTTTATAAACACCATTAGTCTTCTTTGTAGGCGATTTCAAGAAACTGGCTCAGTTGCAGACCGGAAGAGAGTTGTAGTACCAATAGTCTCCTGCCGAAGACCGCTTTGAATATATGTCCTCAACAACCCACTCAATGACAGTAGCTCGTCGAATTTCAGATGAACGGTCATGAACCCGCTGCACGACGTTAGTCTTAGGGCTAGAAGACCCTACAGAAGTCCTGTTCTTACAGTCCTGCATAACCAGAACCGAGTGCAGTGGGCGAACCAGCATCGTCAATGGACTTCTACGAATTATTGGAGAAGAGTTTGTTGGTTTAGTGATGAATCATTCTTTCTGCTCCAGCGACACGATAAACAGACAAGAGTTTACCGCAGAGTCAATGAGCGCTACCCCCAGAACTGAATGGATGAGGCTACTCCAATTGGTGGTGAAGGTGTACTGGTGTGGGGGACGATCAACTTAATGGGAATAAGTGACCTTGTTCAAATTGAGGAATCCCTTAATGCTCAAAGATACGTCGCTGAAATTCTTTATCCTCATATCTTTTCACTTCTGGCTGCACCAGGGTCGATTTTTTAAGCTGGATAACGCTAGACCTAATGTGGCACAATTCACCACCCAGTTCCTCGCTGACAACAACGTCCAGACCATTCCGTGCACATCCATGCCATCAAACAAGACCCGAATAGAGCACTTATGGGATGAACTCAACAGACAAGACCACTAGCGAGACGTGGGACCAACCAATCTCCGACAGTTATCTCTTGCACTGCGGGAAGAGTGGACAGTCATCCCACAACAGCAGATATAACGACTAATTGGATCCATGTCAAGGAGATGTGGTTCTCTGATAGAGGCCAGAGGAGGCCATACACCTTAATGATACGGAGGCCTCAGTCGCAAAGAATAAAAGTACAAAACAAATTTAATGAACATCATTTCATTGCTAACGTCTTAAAGTTTCTTCATGCCAAGACTGAAACATTTATTCCGTAAAATAAAATGTTGATACAAGTTTGAACTTTGGTGTCCATTACAACTACAGTAGTGTTCGATTTCTTTTTTTTTTTTTTGGCTGTTGTTGTTTATTTATTTTTCTTTTAACAGTATATTAAATTATTCCAGTTATTTTATTAACACAGTTGTACATTATACATATATAATATAAAAATAAACAATTAACCGCTAATCAGTCAAATTTGAGCATGCTGTTTATCATTATTATTATTATTTCTTATTCTTAGCGACATCATACAAGTTTTACAACGTAATTTAACCTTGATTATTTTCTTTTAATACTGCTGTGGAGAGGAGCAGACAGAACCACAAAAATAAGATTTTTAAGGGCATGCATCTTTCCCATCGCAACATATTCCTGTGAGACCTGGACACTTAACAAAACAGCTGAGAAGCACATAAATGCCTTTGAATGTAAATGCTATAGAAGAGTTCTCCAAATATCGTGGACACAAAAAAGAACAAATATATCTATACTACAAGAGCTTAATATTCAAAAAGGCTGGCTAGTAAAGAGGATTAAAGAGAGAAAACTTAAATATTTTGGCCACATTAAACGTCATGATAATTTAGAGAAGACCGTACTGGAAGGATACATAATGGGAAAAAGAAAAAGAGGAAGACCGAAACGAAGATGGCTGCAAGACATCGTTGATGATCTGGAAATGGATGCAGCAGCAGCAGGCCATCTTGCTCACAACCGAGAGGCCTACATTAGTGCTGTTTGGGAGGCAAAGTTCCGCAAGGGACATGCAAAGGAATGAATGAAAACTGCTGTCTCTAAAATGATACAAAGGTGAAAAGTAATTGATTCTCTGACTATTAAGTTATTTATTCAGGCAATTAATAAAGCAGACCACGTTATTTACTACCACTGTTATTGTAAAACATGGCGTACTTACTTGTGTGATAATTTATATTTTATAAGTAGGGAAAGATGTTAAGAATTTAAAAACAAAGACCTGTCATGTACAAGTTAAACGTCCCATCATGTGACGTGAGAATTATTTTTTTAATTATGTGTTCCTCCCAGAGGTGCTTATGCTGGACCTCCTTCCAGCGTGAATCCTCAACTCCGGGATTTGATTCGTCAGATGTTGTCTATTGCCGCCAGGTAAATGTTTCTCTGTAAAACTATTGCATTTTTGTATGAGGAGTCTGGTTATTGTAACACTGTTATGTCAAAAAATCGTCAGAGAGACCGTTTAACCTTAGAAAGATACATTTTACTTTTCCCTCGTAATTATGTACAAAAATGACTTTAGTTGGGTCTTTGGTTTATATTTGATATCATGGGCTATAAATTCTGGACCAACTTCTAAAATGTTCTTGCTTCCTTATAGCACACGGGGGTTGACTGGGGTAGTGATGAAGATGAAAAAAAAATACAAAGATTTGTGTTTATGATGAAGACTGCATCATACAGCTTTCATCATGTGGAAAATAAAAGAGGATGATGATAGATTTAGTGCAAATTAGAGAAGAATCTAATCATCAAACTGTTGTGTCTTCATCTGAACTTGAATGGTGCGCACAGTTTGAAACGAGAAAAGAATAATGAATCTTAATAAATAGTTTGTCGACAATGAAGCCCAGCTAGAACAGATAACAAGGGCGCGTGTGAAATATGAAAGAATGTTTACACATTTATGACCAAGTTCTCCTAACATTAAGGCCATGTATGGATATACTAAACTTAACTGTACCGGCACCCTATAACAAGAAGAACATGAACTATATTGAAGTGAACGGTTTATCCAACATTTAAGATTAGTGTCCACAGACATATACATGTTACTAATCGTCTGAGAAATCTTTCACAAGAGCTAATGTATCATTAAGCTTGTCTCTGTTCTAGAAGTTGTATTATATTATAAAGCTCTGCTCTGTTTTAGAAATTGTATTATACACGACTATTTATAAGTCTTAAAGCATTTCAAAACTTCGCAACAAAGAAACAATGTAATGGATCATGATTATTCTTAAGCCAAGTATGAGACAAACTCTTCAAGTTTTATTTACAAACCCCGCGCGAAGAGCTCCCGTGGTTTGCTAGTAGAAAGTAGCAGCAGCAAATATGACGTTCAGTAAACGATAGCAGTCACTTCGTGTTTTGGAATACGCAAGAACCTTGTCAATTTTGACTGTGCAACGTCGATTTCGTGTGGAATTCCAGAAGGCAGCACATGTTTTCAACAGTATCAGGAATTGTATATGAAATTCCAGGATCAAGGTTGTCTATGCTCATCTCCTCGGTAGGGACGTCCAGGACCAAGCAAAGAAACTGTGAATCGTGTTAGTGAAACTTAAAAACGATGTCCCCGCAAGTCCACTACACGTGCATGTTTATAGCTAGGAGTCTCGCAATCACCAGTACGGAGAATTTTCTGTAAGAGATTGAAGTAGAAGCATGCAAGATTATGTCAATCAAATCTGAAACAAAAACGGAGAGGGCACAGAGGACGACAAGACGACTCCTTAATGGGGTGGACAACCCGGTCCCCTGATTAAACCCCTGGCGACTTTTTCTTGTTTTGGTTTGTGGAGGACACCGTCTTTTTTGCCAACACTCCCCGCTAATCTCTAGGATCTTGACAACCGTGTCCCCGCTAATCTCCAGGATCTTGGCAACCGTATCACAGCTGCTGTGTCTCTGGTGGACCATGATAGGCATGACTTACAAATGACTGAAGAGTGTTCTTTGCTACAGCAGTGACTCTGTACAACCAGGACCCGCTTAGACAGTTTAGTTGTTATCAAGTTTAATTCATGTTTTCTCAGGTTTAACTTTCAAAATAAACAATCAGTAGGACTGCTGTGTTGTTAAAAGTATAATCACAGTTAGTTGCAGGATTAAAGATTTTAGTTGAAAATAATCACACTTTTATATTCAAAATTAACTGTATATATTAATCACCGTTTTAAACAAAAAATGAATTGCATATAAATCACATATTGAAATAAAATATAAACTGCATATACATCCAAATTCTGCGTATTTCCTTCAAGCATGTTACTGTAATAACAGATATCATGTCTTCGATGGCTAGTAAAATAGTATTTAAAATTAACAAAGAAAAAAGAAAAATAATGAAACTTCTCATTAATCACGAAGGAAAAAATATACGTAGAGGGAACAGCTGCTGAAGAAGTAAACCAATCTGCATATCTTGCCAGCTACATAGACCAAGATGGTGACACCAAAAAGGAAGTTAGAATTTTAATTGCAAAAGCAGCATTGACCTTCAAGAATCTTCATAACATAAGGCATTCATACGTTATAAGCACAAAAATGATGGATAAAATTATTCATTTGAAATGTAATATCCACCGTCATTTATGCAAGTGAAAGCTGGAAAACAACTAAAGAAATAGACAAGAGATTAGACTCTTTTGAAAAGAAATGCCTCAGGAAAATATTCGGTATAAGGTTTAACGAATTCAAGAATAAAGCAGAGATAAGACAGATGAGCAAACAACAACCTGTTTTTGGGTGACCAGAAAAAGAGTTTGACATATGTCGGTCATGTGATGAGAGGAAACAACTAGGAATCCCAAAACAAGCTATCAAGTGGAATACAAAATCCCTAAAAAAAACAAATGTGGCCGGCCAAGTGAAAATTTAAAGAGGACATTGTTAAGACAGGCCGGTTTAGTAGGAATAATATCTCTTGATGAGGTTGAAAAGCTCGCCGAAAATAGTAAATCTTGGAAAGCTACCATTTGAGCCCTATGTGACTTTTAGCGAAACAGGAAGGATTGCTATATACCGTACTACTGTAGTACTGATATATAAAGCAAAACAGCTCAGTGTTACTTTGTTATATAAAGGTTTTTACCGTTTTCCTGTACATATTCATTTATTTCATTTAGTTTATTAACAATGTTGCACAATATACAGTGTTACTTTGTTATATAACAGTATTACCGTTTTCCTGCACATATACTGTTAAAAAAAACAAACAAACAAATACGATGTTTCTTTTTAAATTGAAGTTTGCTGATCAGACACAGTCAAATTGCCTGAAACTTTCACTTGGACGTTAGCTTCTCTTGCTGACCTGAATTGTACTCAGCAGATGATTCATGTGCATAGAAAAGCGACACTAGTCAAAACAGCATTTTTGACAATAACTCATGACAGAATCACGAACATCCGGTGAAACGTACTGAACACAGAACTCACTGACCATGTTATTGAATGGCTATAAGAGATTGACAATCCTCGAATCAAATCATTTGAAAATTCAATGCGCAAATATGGCTCACCTCACTACAGAACAACTCATCATCATTGGACGTTAAATTACTTTACAGTAACAAAGTGTAGTGGTCAGACAATTTAATCTGGTTAGAAGCACTATTAGTTGTCTTTGGAGGCGATTTCAAGAAACTGGTTCAGCTGCAGATCGGCCGAGAGTTGGAAGACCAATAGTCACAACGTCTACCGTATATCGCTTTGCTTCTACGTCCTCAACAATTTAGTCAATCACAGCAGCTCGTCGATTTTCAGATGAACGGTCAGTAACCGACGGCAAGAGCTGGTCTTTGAGCTAGAAGACCCTACAGAAGTCCTGTTCTTACAGACCGGCATAACCAGAACCGAGTGCAGTGGGCGAACCAGCATCATCAATGGACGTCTGCGAATTATTGGAGAAGAGTTTGTTGGTTTAGTGATGAATCATTCTTTCTGCTCCAGCGACACGATAAACAGACAAGAGTTTACCGCAGAGTCAATGAGCGCTACGCCCAGAACTGAGTGGATGAGGCTACTCCAATTGGTGGTGAATGTGTACTGGTGTGGGGGACGATTAACTTAATGGGAATAAGTGACCTTGTTCAGATTGAAGAATCCCTTAATGCTCAAAGATACGTCGCTGAAATTCTTTATCCTCATATCCTTTCACTTCTGGCTGCACCAGGGTCGATTTTTTAGCTGGATAACGCTAGACCTCATGTGGCACAATTCACCACCCAGTTCCTCCCTGACAACAACGTCCAGACCATTCCGTGGACATCAATGTCATCAAAAATGACCCAAATAGAGCACTTATGGGATGAACTCAACAGACAAATCCGCTAGCGAGACGTGGGACCAACCAATCTCCGACAGTTATCTCTTGCACTGCGGGAAGAGTGGACAGTCATCCCACAACAGCAGATATAACGACTAATTGGATCCATGTCAAGGAGATGTCGTTCTCTGATAGAGGCCAGAGGAGGCCATACACCTTAATGATACGGAGGCCTCAGTCGCAAAGAATAAAAGTACAAAACAAATTTAATGAACATCATTTCATTGCTAACGTCTTAAAGTTTCTTCATGCCAAGACTGAAACATTTATTCCGTAAAATAAAATGTTGATACAAGTTTGAACTTTGGTGTCCATTACGACTACAGTAGTGTTCGATTTCTTTTTTTTTTTTGGCTGTTGTTGTTGTTTTTTTTTTGTTTTTTTTTGTTGAACAGTATATTAAATTATTCCAGTTATTTTATTAACACAGTTGTACATTATACATATACAATATAAAAATAAATGGTCAACCGCTAATCAGTCAAATTTGAGCATACTGTTTATCATTATTATTATTATTTCTTATTCTTACCCACATCATACAAGTATTACAACGTAATTTAACTTTGATTGTTTCTTTTAATACTGCTGTAATTAAAATGATATAAAGGTGAAAAATAATTGATTCTCTGACTATTAAGTTATTTATTCAGACAATTAATAAAGCAGACTACGTTATTTACTGCTATTGTTATTGTAAAACATGGCGTACCTGATTACTCTACGTGTGTGATAATTTACATTTCATAAATAGAGACAGATTTTAAGACTTTAAAAACAAAGACTTTCATGTAAAAGTTAAATGTCCCATCATGTGACGTAAGAATTATTTTAAAAATTATTTGTTCCTCCCAATGGTATTTATGTCTACTTCCATCCAGCTTGAATCCTGAACTATGGAATATGATTTCAATGGACATCAGGTAAATGTTTCTCTGTAAAACTACTGCATTTTTGTATGAGGAGTCTGGTTATTGTAACACTGTTATGTCAAAAAATCGACAGAGAGACCGTTTAACCTTAGAAAGATACATTTTGCTTTTCCTCGTAATCATGTACAAAAAGGACTTTAGTTGAGTCTTTGGTTTATATTTGAAATCGTGGGGTCGTAAATTCTGGACAAAGTTCTGATATGTTCTTGCTTCCTTATAGCACACGGGGGTTGACTGGGGTAGTGATGAAGCTGGAAAAAAATACAAAGATTTGTATTTATGATGAAGACTGCATCATACAGCATTCACCATGTGGAAAATAAAAGAGTATTATGATAGTTTTAGTACAAATTAGAGAAGAATCTAATCATTAAACTGTTGTGTCTTCATCTGAACTTGAATGATGCGTACAGTTTGAAACGAGAAATGAATAATGAATCTTTATAAATAGTTTGTCGACAATGAAGCCCAGCTAAAATAGATAACAAGAGTGTGTGTGAAATATGAAAGAATGTTTACACATTTATGACCACGCTCTCCTAACATTAAGGCCATGGCTCGATATATTAAATTTAACTGTACCGCCACCCTCTACCAAGAACATGAACTATATTGAAGTGAATGTTTTATTCAACATTTAAGATTAGTGTCCACAGATATTTACATGTTACTAATCGTCTGAGAAATCTTTTACAAGAGCTAATTTATCATTAAGCTGGTCTCTGTTCTAGAAGTTGTATTATATTATAAAGCTAAGCTCTGTTTTTATAAACTGTATTTATACAGAAATATTTATAAGTCTTTAAGCATTTCGAAATTTCGCAACAAAGAAACAATGTAACGGATCATGACTATTCTTACGCCAAGTATGAGATAAACTCTTCAAGTTTTATTTACAAACCCCGCGCGAAGAGCTCCCTTGATTTGGTGCTAGAAGGCAGCAGCAGCAAGTATGGCGTTCAGTAAACGTTAGCAGTCACTTTGCGTTTTGGAATATGCAAGAAACTTGTACATTTTGACTGTACAACGTCGATTTCGAGTGGAATTCCAGAAGGCAGCACATGTTTTCAGTAGTATCAAGAAATGGTATATGAAATAACAGTATGAAGGTTGTCTGTGCACAGCTCAACAGCAGGGACGTCCAGGACCAAGCAAAGAAACTGTGAATCGTGTTAGAGAAGCCTACCAAGGAAGTCCCCGCAAGTCCACTACACGTGCATGTTTATAGCTAGGAGTCTTGCAATCAACAGTACGTAGAATTCTCTGTAAGAGACTGAAGTAGAAGCACGCAAGATTATGTCAGTCAAATTTGAAACAAAAACGGAGAGGGCACAGAGGACGACAAGATGACTCCTTAATGGGGTGGACAACCCGGTCCCCTGATTTAACTAACTGCGATTTTTTTTTCTTGTGTTGATTTGTGGAGGACACCGTCTTTGTGCCAGCACTCCACGCTAATCTCCAGGATCTTGGCAACCATGTCCCCGTTAATCTCAAGGATATTTGCAACCGTATCACAGCTGCTGTGTCTCTGGTGGACCATGATAGGCATGACTTACAAATGACTGAAGAGTGATCTTTGCTACAGCAGTGACTCTGTACAACCAGGACTCGCTTAGACAGTTTAGTTGTTATCAAGTTTAATTCATGTTTTCTCAGGTTTAACTTTCAAAATAAACAATCAGTAGGACTGCTGTGTTGTTAAAAGTATAATCACAGTTAGTTGCAGGATTAAAGATTTTAGTTGAAAATAATCACACTTTTATGTTCAAAATTAACTGTATACATTAATCACAGTTTTAAACAAAAAAATCAATTGCATATAAATTACATCTTGAAATAGAATATAAACTGCATATTAATCCAAATTCTGCGTATTTCCTTCAATCATGTTACTGTAATAACAGATATCATGTCTTCGATGGCTAGTAAAATAGTATTTAAAATTAACAAAGAAAAAAGAAAAAAAAATGAAACTTCTGATTAATCACGAAGGAAAAAAATATACGAAGAAGGAACAGCTGTTGAAGAAGTAAACCAATCTGCATACCTTGCCAGCTACGTATACAGGATGGTTACACGAAAAGAGAAGTTGGAATTCGAATTGCAAAAGCAGCATTGATATTCAAGAATCTTGAGAACATATGGCATTGGAAAGTTATAAGCTCAAAAACCATGTTAAAGTTATTCAATTGAAATGTAATATCCACCGTCATTGGTGCATGTGAAAGCTGGAAAATAAATAAAGAAATAGACAAAAATTTGGACACTTTTGAAAACAAATGCCTCAAGTAAATACTCTCTATAAAATTTAACGAATTCAAGAACAAAGCAGAGATAAGACAGATGAGCAAACAACAAACTGTCTGATCAGAAAAAGATATTGACATATGTCGGTCATGTGATGAGAAGAAACAACCAAGAATCCCAAAACAAGCTACAAGTGGAACACAAAAGCCCTAAAAAAACAAAAGTGGCCGGCCAGGTGAAACTCTAAAGAGGACATTGTTAAGACTGGCCGGTTTAGTATAAACAATATCTCTTGATGAGGTTGAAAAGCTCGACATTCATTTGCATGTCAGATGCGGAACTTTACCTCCCTAACAGCTCTCCAGTAGGCCTCTCGGGTGCGAGCAAGATGGCCTGCTGCTGATGCATCCATTTGCAGATCATCAACGATGTCTTGCAGCCATCTTCGTTTTTGTCTTCCTCTCTTTCTTTTTCCCATTGTGTATCCTTCCAATACGGTATTCTCTAATTATCATGACGTTTAATGTATCTAAAATATTTAAGTTGTCTCTCCTTAATCCTCTTTACTAGCCAGCCTTCTACTATATTAAGCTCTTGTAGTATAGATATATTTCTTCTTTTTTGTGTCCATGAAATTTGGAGAACTCTTCTGTAGCATTTACATTCAAAGGCATCTATGTGTTTCTCAGCTGTTTTGTCAAGTGTCTAGGTCTCACAGGTATATTTTGCGATGGGAAAGATGCATGCCCTTAAAAATCTTATTCTTGTGGTTCTGTCTGCTCCTGTCCACAGATTTTTCAGTTGTTTTACTTTCTTAAAAGCGATAGACGTCCTCATTTTAATTTCCTTCATTGTATCTCCACTACTATTTAGTAGTGATCCAAGATATTCAAACCTCTCCCTTTCTTCCAGTTTTTCCTCATTGATACATATTTCAGTTGCCTTGTTTGTTTTGTTATTTGTCATTAATTTAGTTTTCTTCGCATTAAGATAGAGGTTTTGCTCTCCGCTGCTCTTACAGACTGAGATAATTAGTTTTTCCATTCCTTTTTGTGTTGTGGACAGTAACACTGTGTCATCAGCATATCTAATCTCTGGTGTTTCATAACCTCCAATTGTTATGGCATCATAATGTTCTTTGTCTACATCTTCTCTAGCATTCCTCATTATATTTTCAGTATACAAGTTAAATAAGTAGTGTGACAATATGCACCCCTGACGGACCACTTGTTTTATGTCAAACCAAGTTGTTGTTTCACCATTTATTCTTACTGCTGCTTGTTGGTCTAGATACAGCAGTGATGTTAATTGTATCAAATGTATTGGAAATGCCATTTTTCCATTGTTTCCCAAAGTTTCTGGTGTTGTACACAATCAAATGCATTTGAATAGTCTATAAAGGCTAAATATAGATTCACATTAAACTCTTTGCATTTCTCTATTATTAATCTTAGATTGAATATATGATCCTCTTCCTTGCCTGAAACCAGCTTGGATTATATTGACTTCTTCTTCTATTTTCCTACGAAGTCTACCCATTATGATTTTTAACAGAATTTTACTGGCATGAGTAATCAGGGCAACAGTTCTGTAGTTTGTGCATAATTTCAGGTTACCCTTTTTTGGCAGTGGTATGAATACAGTTCTTTTCCATTCTTTTGGCCAAATACCTGAATGCCATATCTTTTTGCACATTGCATGATAGATTGTTGCACACTCCTTTCCTCCTGCTTTAATAAATTCGGCTGTTATCTCATCACATCCTGGTGATTTACCACTTTTCAGATTATTTATTGCCCATAAAACTTCTTCTATTGTCGGTTTGGGTTCTTTCTCCTCCAATAATAATTCACACTGTTGATTTCTGTTTCCACAGTCGCTTGTTTCATACATTCCTTTGCAATATTCCTTCCATCTTTCTAGAATTTCCTCTGTCTCTGTCAAGGTATTCCCTATCTCATCACAAATTACATTTAGCTTAGGTGTGACATTTCTCGTCAATGTCTTCATTTCTTTAAACATTTCACTATCTCTTCCACACTTCTGATGTTCTTCTATTCTTTCACAACAATCTTGTATGTATTGTTTTTTGTCTTTTCTTATGTTTCTTCGTACTTCTTTTGTTAAACTTTTATATTTCTCTGTGTTATTGTTTGTCACTTTCCATTGCGTCTTCATTTTTCTACGTTGTTTTATCAGTTCTAGTGTACCTGCTGTAATCCATCCATTCTTTTGTGTTTTCTTTACTGGAACCATGTTTTTAGCTGTTGTTATTAAGATATCTTTGGCCTGCGTAGCCAATTCATCTGGTGTCATCTCCTCCTGTACAGCCATCAGGATTTCAAAACGGTTCTTCACTTCTATAGTTTTTTATTTTTTTACTTTTTTTATAAAAAGGTTTTACCGTTTTCCTGTACATATTAAATTATTCCAGCCAGTCTATTAACAATGTTGCACAATATACAGTGTTAGTTTGTTATATATCAGTTTTACCATTTCCTGCACATATACTGTTCAAAAAACAAATACGATGATCCGTTTTAAATTGAAGTTTGCTGATCAGACAAGGTCAAATTGCCTGAAACTTTCACTTGGTCATCAGCTTGTCTTGCTGAACTGAACTGTACTCAGCAGATGATTCATGAGCACAAAAAAGCGACATTAGTCAAAACAGCATATTTGACAATAACTCATGACAGAATCACGAAAATCCTGTGAAACTTACTGAACACAAAACTCACTGACCATTTTATTGAATGCCTATAAAAGATTGACGCTACTCGAACCAATTCATTTGAAAATTCAATGCGCAAATATGGCTCACCTCACTACAAAACGACTCATCATCATTTGACGTTAAGAAACTGGACAGTAACAAAGTGTAGTGGTCAGACAATTTAATGTGCTTAGAAGCACTATTAGTTGTCTTTGGATGCGATTTCAAGAAACTGGCACAGCTGCAGATCGGCCGAGAGTTGGAAGACCAATAGTCACAACTTCTGCTGAAGATAGCTTTGCATCAACATCCTCAACAATTCAGTCAATGACAGGAGCTCTTCGATTTTCAGATGAATAGTCAGTAACCGGCTGCACGATGCTGGTCATTGGGCTAGAAGACCCTACAGAAATGCTGTTCGTACAGATCGGCATAACCAGAACCGAACGCAGTGGGCGAACCAGCATCGTCAATGGACTGTTGCGAAGGATTGGAGAAGGGTTTTTTGGTTTAGTGATGAATCATTCTCTCTGCTCCAGCGAAACGAAACAGAGAAGTGTTTACCACGTAGTCCATGAGCGCTACGCTCGGAACGGAGTGGATGAGGCTCCTCCACATGGTGATAGACACGTACTGATGTGGGGGACTATCACCTTAATGGTAAGAAAATACGTCGTGCAAATTTTAGAACCCCTTAATGCACAACGATACGTGGCTGAAGCTTCTTCGTTCCCACCTCTTTCAACTTCTGTCTGCACCAGGGTCGAGTTTTCAGATGGATAACGCTCGACCTCATGTGGCACAACTCACCACCCAGTTCCTCTCTGACAACAACGTCCAGACCATTCCGTGGACATCCATGTCATCAAACATGAACCCAATAGAACACTTATGGGATGAACTCAACAGACAAGTCCGCTAGCATGACGTGGGCAAACCAGTCTCCGACAGTTATCTCTTGCACTGCAGGAAGAGTAGACAGTCATCCCACAACAGCAGATATAACGGCTAATTGGATCCATGTCAAGGAGATGTGGTTCTCTGATAGAGGCCAGAGGAGGCCATACACCTTAATGATACGGAGGCCTCAGTCGCAAAGAATAAAAGTACAAAACAAATTTAATGAACATCATTTCATTATTAAAGTCTTAAAGTTTCTTCATGCCAAGACTGAAACATTAATTCCGTAAAATAAAATGTTGATACAAGTTTGAACTTTGGTGTCCATTACAACTACAGTAGTGTTCGATTTCTTTTTTTTTTTTTTTTTAACAGTATATTAAATTATTCCAGTTAGTTTATTAACAATGTTGTACATTATACATATACAATATAAAAATAAATGGTCAACTGCTAATCAGTCAACTTTGAGCATGCTGTTTATCATTATTATTAATGCTTATTATTAGCCATATCATACAAGTATTACAATGTTATTTAACCTTGATTATTTCTTTTAACACTGCTGTCGCTAAATGATACAAAGATGAAAAATAATTGATTCTCTGACTAGTAAATTATTTATTCAGGCAATTAATAAAGCAGACCACGTTATTTAATACTGTTGTTATTGTAAAACATGGCGTATTTGATTACTTTACGTGTGTGATAATTTACAATTTTTCAATTGAGACAGATTTTAAGACTTTAAAAAGGACATTTCATGTGTAAGTTAAATGTCCCATCATGTGACGTGAGAATTATTTTTGAAATTATTTGTTCCTCCTAGACGTGCTTATGCTGGACCTCCTATAAGCGTGAATCCTCAAATCGGGGATTTGATTCTTCAGATGTTGTCAAATTTCACCAGGTAAATGTTTCTTTGTAAAACTATTGCATTTTTGTATGAGGAGTCTGGTTATTGTAACACTGTAATGTCAAAAAATCGTCAGAGAGACCGTTTAACCTTAGAAAGATACATTTTACTTTTCCTCGTAATCATGTAAAAAAAGGACTTTAGTTGGGTCTTTGGTTTATATTTGAAATCATGGGGCTATAAATTCTGGACAAACTTCTGAAATGTTCTTGCTTCCTTATAGCACACGGGGGTTGACTGGGGTAGTGATGAAGATGAAAAAAAATACAAAGATTTGTGTTTATGATGAAAACTGCATCATACAGCATTCATCACGTGGAAAATAAAAGAGTATAATGATAGTTTTAATACAAATTAGAGAAGAATCTAATCATAGCACTGGTGTGTCTTCATCTGAACCTGAATGAAGCCAAGCTAGAACAGATAACAAGGGCGCGTGTGAAATATGAAAGAATGTATACACATTTATGACCAAGCTCTCCTAACATTAAGGTAATATCTGGATTTACTAAACTTAACTGTACCGGCACCCTATAACAAGAACATAAACTATATTGAAGTGAACGTTTTATTCAACATTTAAGATTAGTGTCCACAGATATTTACATGTTTCTAATCGTCTGAGATATCTTTTACAAGATCTAATGTACTATTAAGCTTTTCTCTGTGTTAGAAGTTGTATTATATTATAAAGCTCTGCTCTGTTTTAGAAATTGTATTATACAGGACTATATCTAAGTCTTTAAGCATTTCTAAACTTCACAACACACAAACAATGTAACGGATCATGATTATTCTTACGCCAAGTGTGAGAGAAACTCTTCAAAGTTTATTTGAAAACCCCGTTCGAAGAGCTCCCTTGGTTTGATGCTAGAAGCAGCAGTAGGAAATATGGCGTTCAGTAAACGTTAGCAGTCACTTTGTGTTTTGGAATACGCAAGAACCTTGTCAATTTTGACTGTGCAACGTCGATTTCGAGTGAAATCCCAGAAGGCAGTACATCTTTTCAACAGTATCATGAAGTGGTAAATGAAATTCCAGGATGAAGGTTGTCTGTGCACAGCTCCTCGGTAGGGACGTCCAGGACCAAACAAAGAAACTGTGAATCGTGTTAGAGAAACTTTCCAACGAAGTCCCCGCAAGTCCACTACACGTGCAAGTTTACAGCTATGAGTCTCGCAATCAACAGTACGGAGAATTCTCTGTAAGAGATTGAAGTAGAAGCATGCAAGATTATGTCAATCAGATTTGAAACATAGGTTATAAGGACTGTTATTGCCGGAGGTGGGGTGGAGAATTCACTCTCTGCTCCAACAGCGTGCGTCTCAAACAGCCTCTGACAGTCAAGTCCAGCTCTTGGCCTTCTCGTGGCAGAACTGTTTAAACTGATAGGAGTAAGGGCGAAAGCGATTATGTGGCGACTGAAAACCAGACACTTATGGTAGATGTGAGACACGTTTGGTAGCTCATCTAATGCTGCTGGCGAGATTCTTCAGCTGCTGCCTTGCGTGGAACGGTGCTCCTCTCGGGCAGTGAAGAAAAGTACAAAGGGGATTGCCGCGCGGCACCACTGCAGAAACGGTGGTAGAAAGGATAAAGCGGAGCAAACAGTCAAACAACGGCACCTCTCGTCCTGAGATCGATCACGTACTAAGTGCACTCATATCGGGTGAAATGCCTGAACCGGCTTACCCCAGAGGTTAAGACACTGTTGGCGACATTCTTCGGATGCTGCGCGTGGAGTGAAGCTCATCCCGGTCAAGGAAGAAACTGCGGAAAAGAAGTAAGGGTTGCTGTGCGGCGCCGATGTGAAAAGGTGAAGGAAAGGATAAAGTGTTGCATTTCTTTTTTTTTTTTTTTTTTTGAACAGTGTATTAAATTATTCCAGTTAGTTTATTAACATTGTTGTACATTATACATATATAATATAAAAATAAACAATCACCCGCTAATCAGTCAACCCTGAGCATGCTGTTTATCATTATTATTATTATTATTGCTTATTATTAGCCACATCATACAAGTATTACAACGTAATTTAACCTTGATTATTTCTGTTATTACTGCTGTCTCTAAAATGATACAAAGATGAAAAATAATTGATTCTCTGACTATTAAATTATTTATTCAGGCAACTAATAAAGCAGACCATGTTATCTACTGCCATCCCACCTGGGAACAACTGTGTTAAGAGCACACTTATCTTAACATAGTGTTTCATGAGACAGGGAACATGGGTCTGTTTGCTTAAAAACTCCGACCTACTTCTGTAGCCCAGAAACTTATAACAATCAACACTAATTGTAATTGTTATTTTTGTAAAATGTAATGTCAGGTTGGTGGACGGATGGGGACATGGAGATTTCTGGCGGGGATGAGGACAATCTGGTGTGAAACCAATGGTTCCAGGACGTGGCAAGCCTATGGGTCTTTACAACAATGGCTATCAGAATGATGTAAACAAAACAGAGCCAGTAGACTGTGGGTGGCGGGGAATGGATATCGTTGAAGCACTCATCAGATTCCTCATCTCAAAGTCGGAGTGTCTTTATGGAACTGTCTCAAAACCATCTGACATAGATAAGGGGCTTAAGTACAGTCACCAGAGGCTGGAAAACAAAGTTTTGGCCAGGCCAGCCACACTGTCTTCATGGCAGTCCGAGCAAGACCACAGTCTGCCCTAGCAAGGAAAGGTGCTGAAGTCGGAGTTACCCAGCCAAAAAGCGCATTGCAAAAATCAGGGTAACACGCATTATCGCTAATGAAATGTCTCTATCTGCAGTTTTCAAACATGGTGCTCGCCCTGTGAAGACTAACCAGGCAGGTGCAGTGCCGGGCCCACTGCCTCGTAAGGGTCCACCTAATGCTACTGGAGGTCCTCTCAGTTCGTCTTGTGGAGTCAGGAGACACGAGAGTAGAGCTACTGGCCAAAACATACAACGGAAAAAAACAGCCAAAAAGCAAGAACTTAAAATAATGCAGTGGAATGCTGATGTGTTAGAATGCAGCAGTGTTAGAGATGGCTATAGCAAAAAGGTTGAACTAGAGAACATACTTTTTGCAGAGCAGGTAAGTATATGCTGCATACAGGAGACATCCCTAACCAAAGATGCCATCTTTAAAAACAGAGGTTATCAGTGTTTTAGATCAGACCGACAGGACAGAAGAAAAGGAGGAGTACTCACACTTGTTAAGAATAACATCAGCGCATGTCAGGTGGGAGTGTTCATGGGAGGAGCCGAATATCAGATGATCCATCTAAAAAGCAGTAATACAGATTTCCACCTCCTTAACTATTACTGTCCTAATGACCGCCCACTTGCTCTAGAAACAATCCCACACAAAGAGAGACTGATGGTCTGTGGCGATTTTAACAGCCATTCCCAGAGCTGGGGCTATGACCACATAGACAAGAGAGGAGAGGAAGTTGAGAGCTGGAAGGATGATAATGGACTTCTCCTGATCAACAAGCCAATAGATCCCTCAACATTTTACTCAAGGACTTTGCATACAACCTCAGCACCAGATCTGGCATTCCACTCTCCAGAACTGAAGTGGAACATTACACGTGAAGTTGGAAAACAACTTGGAGGTAGCGACCATCGACCAGTATTCCTGACAATAGAAAATGAACTCCTTAACACCAGTAGTCCTCTCCGGAGATGGAACTATAAAAAAGCAAACTGGACAATGTACAGACATCGTACAGGTATCCTGGTGGGACAGCTGTCCATAGAAGGTAAGGATATTAACAACACAGTGAAGGAATTCAATAACTGTATCCTTCAGGCCGCTCGTGAAACCATTCCCAGAGGAGCTCGCAGGGACTATAAACCATACTGGTCTAGTGAGCTGGGAAAACTCCATGATGATGTGGAAGCAGCTCGAAAGCAAGCAGAAAATACACCATGCCAAGTGCACCACAATAATTACCAACATTCTAAGGCCAAATTTCAGAGAGCCAAGCTGCAAGCCAGACGGGAAAGTTGGAGAGAGAAAGCAGAGTTCCTAAACTTTGAAAAGGATGGAAGGAAACTGTGGAAACTAATCAAACAGTTAAATGATGAGCGTACTGGAAGAAATACAAAGATTACACTAATAGAGGATGGGAAAACTCTTACAGGTAAGCAGGTAGCAGATCACTTTGCTCGCATGTTTGCACAGGACTGCACCATTGATATCCATCCAGAGAATAGAGCGTACAGTGCGCATTGACCCACAGAAAGAAGAGGAACAAGTCAGAAAAGTGGAGGTCACGGATACACCAATCACACGCAGTGAGTTAGACTTAGCAGTTAGTAAACTGAAACCAAGGAAATCACCAGGACCAGATGGAGTGTCCAATGAAATGATCAAGAACCTGGGAATGGCAGCAATGGGAAAGCTGTTGGACATTATCAATACGTGCTGGAGCATAGGTAAGTTACCTCAAATCTGGAAAGAAGCAAGCATGGTACCACTGCTAAAGCCAGGGAAAAACAGTGATACTGCCTCCAGCTACAGGCCAATCAGTCTCACTAGCTGTCTATGCAAAACGATGGAACGCATCACTGACCTGAGGCTAAAATGGTACCTAGAAAGTGAAACCTTCTCGTTCCACAACAAGCAGGATTTAGGCAGTACTACAGTACGGAAGATCAAGTGACCTATCTCTCTCAAGAGATTGAGGATGCATTTCAACAGAAAAACCTTGTACTAGCAGCATGGATAAGAAAGCCTTTGATAAAGTATGGAAAAAAGGTCTGCTGTGGAAACTAAGAAACTGCGATGTGAATGGAAGACTATACAACTGGATAAAGTCATATTTACACAATAGAAGAGCTAGAGTAGTAATGGATGGACACAACAGCCAGAAAGTACTTCTGCGACACGGTGTACCACAAGGAGGAGTCCTTTCCCCTACACTATTCCTTGTATTCATTAATGACCTGGTCAAGGAACTCCCCTATGGAATCAAAGCGGCACTGTATGCAGATGATCTGGTCATGTGGTGTACGGATGAATATGCGACAGTTGCTGCACAGAGACTCCAAAGAGCAGCAGATATCTTGACACCATGGACAAACAAATGGTGTGTAAGTATAAACACAGAGAAATCAAGTACAACTTTGTTCACTCTCTCATCTAAACAGAAAGCAGGTAAGATCTTTGTAAATGAAATATCCTTAAGGATGGACAACCAACCAACTTACATAGGAGTGACTCTTGACTCAAAACAGACCTAGAAACAACACATCAACAGTGCAGAAGCAAAAGCCAGAAGAAAACTAGCCATATTAAGAAAATTAAGTGGAACTACATCGGGAGCTAGTGAAAAAATCCTCAAGAATGCATATCAGCCACGTAATCTACCACATTTAGAATATGGCTTAACAGCTTGGTGCACAGCATCAAACACTACGCTGCATAATCTAGACAAGGTTCAATATCAGTCACTACGGATTATCACAGGTGCCTTGAGGTCCACACCAATAGTAGAAATGCAGAAAATAGTTCGTGTTCAAGCGCTAAAGGAACGTAAGAGACACAAAGGTCAAGACCATAAGAGAGAAATTCTTCAGCTCTGTAAGCCATCTCCTGAAGGAGAGATTCAATAATGTGGCACTAAGACGGCATAAAAGAAGCAGCTTCATTCATCAGGCCAAGCTTATGCTAAGCTGATACCTGACCTTCCAACTGTAGTCGCTCCATTATCATCTGTACCAGAGCATACACCATGGAAAGAAGCAGATTATACACAAATAACTATTCAGACTGAAGTGAAAGGTGTGCAGAATGGTGAGATGCAGAGCAGTCTTGTAAGATCAAAAGCCACACTTAGTGTTCTAGATGATAAATATCCATGTGACACTTGGATACGTGTGTATACAGACGGATCTGCACATAATGCCATAAAGAATGGAGGGGCAGGAGCACATATTGAATATCCAAACAACACCACTGACAAGATTTCCATACCAACTGGAAAATACTGCAACAACTTTGATGCAGAAGTTGGGGGAATTATTGCTGCAGTTGAAAAACTATCAGACTCCAGAATTGATACATGTAAAGCAGTCTTCGCTGCCTCGGCACTGCTTAAAGCCGTAACAAAGTACTGCTAAAATAGAATTTCTTCTAAACAGGGAGTCATTCTTCCTGTGTGATGTGACTTGTTTATATTACTGAGCAATAAAATTGTTTGTACATATACTGTTATGTACCGTGACTATTACATTCAGACAATGAGCATTAAGCCCAGTGACACACCAGACGTTACAATGATACACACTCTGTAACAGGACAACCCAGGTAACACTGACTCCACTACTCATCAACACACGATATGACCAGTTACGCGTAAATCAACAACTCTACACCACAGTTAACACTTAACATGAATCCAAACATCACAGGATTCATCAGCCACTATTCAAACAATGTTTAATAGTGAAAACCCATTTGTTGGATGTAGGTTGCACTGATGAAAGCGTAAACTTGATGGAAACAATTAATATGAGAATAGAAAAATGGTCTGGACGATTAACATCGCCATGGGACCCTCAGACTAACATGCAACATCAAACATATTAACCTCATATATACCGAAAACACTCTATACTCAACCTTCCAACCTAGAATCATATTTGTTGTCCTAAAAGGACAATCAGACTTACAACACTACATAATAACTTAACCTTTTTTGTCCTAACAATGACAATCAACTACAAAACAAACATCCTAACCCTAACAAACCCTAACAAACCTCCTTTCCAGAGAAAACTCACATACGACCTGTCCCTACAACATTCAGACGACAAAACTCATCTCTCAACTCGTTCACACCTCTCGCCTAACCTAAATCACGTGACTCAGTTGTGCCACAGAAATACGTGATACTAACATTGTACTTGACATAACAGAATGCAAGGTTTCTCACAACAATCTGTTACAGAATAACATTCTGTTACACATGCCCCGTAGTAATTCTCACAGATGCAAGATCAGTACTGGAAGCTCTTCAGTGCAACAAACTACCAGACCTTAAGGATGCCTTGTCAAAAATTGGCTTACAGCATGGAGTCACTTTGCAGTGGATTCTCTCCCACTGTGGGATACCAGACAATGAAAAAGCTGACCATCTGGCCAAAGAGGGCACTGAAATGGAGCAACCAGACATACCAATCACCTATAATCAAAAGAAAAGTATGATAAAAACCTACAGGATGAAACAAACACCACCACATGGTGACTATCACATGCTAAACAGAAAGGAACAAGTCACCATCTTCCGTCTTCGAACAGGACACAGCCGACTCCGAAGTCATATGTATACAAAGTTTAAGGTTGGTACTACTAATCTGTGTACATGTGCCCAGGTGCCCCAAACTGTGGAACATATCCTCCAAAACTGCACCAACTACGAGACACTGAGAAATAATTACTGCCCCAGTGAAACCACTAAAGAAGATAAGCTCTACGGTTCCATACATGAATAATAAAAAAGCAGTGAAATTTGTCTAATAGACTGAACTGCAGATATAAACAGACAATGCGAACGAAGAAGAAGAAGAAGAAGACGATTTACTGCCATTTTTTGTGTAAAACATGGCGTATTTCATTACTTTACGTGTGTGATAATTTACAATTTTTCAATAGGGACATATTTTAAGACTTTAAAAACAAAGATCTTTCATGTACAAGTTAAATGTCCCATTATGTGACGTGAGAATTAGTTTTTAAATTATTTGTTCCTCCCAGAGGTGTTTATCCTGGACCTGCTTTCAGCGAGAATCGCGAACTCTGGAATTTGATTGTTCAGATTTTGAAAGATCCCGCCAGGTAAATGTTTCTCTGTAAAACTATTGCATTTTTGTATGAGGAGTCTGGTTATTGTAACACTGTTATGTCAAAAAATCGTCAGAGAGACCGTTTAACCTTAGAAAGATACATTTTACTTTTCCTCGTAATCATGTCCAAAAAGGACTTTAGTTGAGTCTTTGGTTTATATTTGAAATCGTGGGCTATAAATTCTGGACAAACTTCTGAAATGTTCTTGCTCCCTTATAGCACACGGGGGTTGACTGGGGTAGTGATGATGCTGGAAAAAATACAAAGATTTGTGTTTATGATGAAGACTGCATCATACAGCATTCATCATGTGGAAAATAAAAGAGGATGATGATAGTTTTAATACAAATTAGAGAAGAATCTAATCATCAAACTGTTGTGTCTTCATCTGAACCTGAATGATGCGTACATTTTGAAACGAGAAAAGAATAATGAATCTTAGTAAGTAGTTTGTCGACAATGAAGCCTAGCTAGAACAGATAACAAGGGCGCTTGTGAAATATGAAAGAATGTTTACACATTTATGACCAATCACTCTTAACATTAAGGCCATGTCTGGATGTACTAAACTTAACTGTACCGGCACCCTATAACAAGAAGAACATGAACTATATTGAAGTGAATGTTTTATCCAACACTAAAGATTATTGTTCACAGACATATAAATGTTACTAGTTGTCTGAGATATCTTTTACAAGAGGTAATGTATTATTAAGCTGGTCTCTGTGTTAGATATTGTATTATATTATAAAGCTCTGCTCTGTTTTTAGTAATTGTATTATACACGACTATTTATAAGTTTTTAAGCATTTCAAAACTTCGCAACAAAGAAACAATGTAACGGATCATGCTTATTCTTCCGCCAAGTGTGAGAGAAACTCTTCAAGTTTTATTTACAAACCCCGCGCAAAGAGCTCCCGAGGTTTGCTGCTAGAAGCAGCAGTAGCAAATATGGCGTTCAGTAAACGTTAGAAGTCACTTTTTGTTTTGGAATACGCAAGAACCTTGTCCATTTTGACTGTGCAACGTCGATTTCGAGTGGAATTCCAGAAGGCAGCACATGTTTTCAACAGTATCAAGAAGTGGTAAATGAAATTCCAGGATGAAGGTTGTCTGTGCACAGCTCCTCGGCAGGGACGTCCAGGACCAAGCAACGAAACTGTGAATCGTGTTAGTGAAATTTACCAACGATGTCCCCGCAAGTCCACTACACGTGCAAGTTTACAGCTAGGAGTCTCGCAATCAACAGTACGGAGAATTCTCTGTAAGAGATTGAAGTAGATGTATGCAAGATTATGTAATTCAAGTTTGTAACAAAGACTGATAGGGCACAGAGGAAGACAAGACGAATGCTTAATGGGGTGTTCACCCCAGTCACCTTATTTAACCCGTTGCGAGTTTTTTTCTTGTGGTGGTTTGTGGAGGACACCATCTTTGTGCCAGCCCTCCCCGCTAATCTCCAGGATCTTGGCAACCGTATCACAGCTGCTGTGGCTCTGGTGGACCATGATAGGCATGACTTACAAATGACTGAAGAGTGATCTTTGCTACAGCAGTGACTCTGTACAACCAAGACCCGCTTAGACAGTTTTGTTGTTATCAAGTTTGATTCAAGTTTTCTCAGGTTTAACTTTCAAAATAAACAATCAGTAGGACTGCTGTGTTGTTAAAAGTATAATCACAGTTAGTTGCAGGATTAAAGTTTTTAGTCGAAAATAATCACAATTTTATATTCAAAATTAACTGTATATGTAAATCACAGTTTTAAGCAAAAAAAGAAATGCGAATAAATTACGTGTCGAAATAAAATATAAACTGCATATTAATCCAGATTCTGTGCATTCCTTCAAGCATGTTACTATAATAACAGATATCATGTCTTCGATGGCTAGTAAAATAGTATTTAAAATTAACAAAAAAAAAAAAAAAAGAAAAAAAATGGAACTTCTCATTAATCACGAAGGAAAAAATATACGTAGAAAGAACAGCTGTTGAAGAAGTAAACCAATCTGCATACCTTGCCAGCTACATAGACCAAGATGGTGACACCAAAAAGGAAGTTGGAATTCGAATTGCAAAAGCAGCATTGACCTTCAAGAATTGTTAGAACATATGGAATTCAAACGTCATAAGCAAAAAAAAAAACAAGTTAAGACTATTCAATTGAAATGTAATTCCCACCTTCATTTATGCATATGAAAGATGGAAAATAACTAAAGAAATAGAAAACAAATTAGACTCTTTTGAAAACAAATGCCTCAGCCAAATGCTCGGTATAAAGTTTAACGAATTCAAGAATAAAGCAGAGATAAGACAGATGAGCAAACAACAACCTGTTTTTGGGTGATCAGAAAAAGAGATGGACATATGTCGGTCATGTGATGAGAAGAAACAACTAGGAATCCCAAAACAACAATCAAGTGGAACACAAAAGCCAGGTGAAACTCTAAAGAGGACATTGTTACGACAGGCTGGTTAATTAGGAATAAAATCTCCTGATGAGGTTGAAAAGCTCGCCGAAAATATGAAATCTTGGAAAGCTACCATTCGAGCCCTTTGTGACTTTTAGCGAAACAGGAAGGATTGCTATATACCGTACTACTGTAGTACTGATATATAAAGCAAAACAGCTCAGTGTTACTTTGTTATATAAAGGTTTTACCGTTTTCCTGTACATATTCATTTATTTCATTTACTTAATTAACACTGTTGCACAATATACAGTGTTACTTTGTTATATAACAGTATTACCGTTTTCCTGCACATATACTGTTCAAAAAACAAATATGATGTTTCGTTTTAAATTGAAGTTTGCTGATTAGATAAGGTCAGATTGCCTGAAACTTTCACTTGGACATCAGCTTCTCTTGCTGAACTGAACTGTACTCAGCAGATGATTCATGAGCGTAGAAAACCGACATTAGTCAAAACAGCATTTTTGACAATAACTCATGACAGAATCACGAACATCCGGTGAAACGTACTGAACATAGAACTCAGTGACCATGTTATTGAATGGCTATAAGAGATTGACAATCCTCGAATCAATTCATTTGAAAATTCAATGCACAAATATGGCTCACCTCACTACAGAACGACTCATCATCATTGGACGTTAATAGACTTTACAGTAACAAAGTTTAGTGGTCAGACAATTCAATGTGGTTAGAAGCATCGCCGTCTTTGGAGGCGATTTCAAGAAACTGGCTCAGCTGCAGACCGGCCGAGAGTTGGAAGACCAATAGTCACAACTTCTGCCGAAGACAGCTTTGAATCAACGTCCTAAACATTCCAGTCAATGACAGCAGCTCGTCGAATTTCAGATCAAACGGTCATGAACCGGCTGCACGAAGCTGCTCTGTGGGCTAGAAGACCCTACAGAAGTCCTGTTCTTACAGTCCGGCATAACCAGAACCGACTGCAGTGGGCGAATCAGCAACATCAATGGACCGCTGTGAATGATTGGAGAAGAGTTTGTTGGTTTAGTAATGAATCATTCTTTCTGCTCCAGCTACACGATTAACAGACAAGAGTTTACCACAGAGTGAATGAGCGCTGCGCCCAGAACTGAGTGGATGAGGCTGTTCCACATGGTGGTGGAGGTGTGCTTGTGTGGGGGATGATCAACTTAACTGAAAGAAGTGACCTGGTGCAAAGTTAAGAACTCCTGAATGCTCAATGATACATCTCTGAAATTCTTCGTCTTCACGTCCTTTTACTTCTGGCTGCAAAAGGGTCGATTTTTCAGCAGGATAACGCTCGACCTCATGTGGCACAACTCACCACCCAGTTCCTCGCTGACAACAACGTCCAGACCATTCCGTGGCCATCCATATCAACAAACATGACCCCAATAGAGCACTTATGGGATGAACTCAACAGACAAGTCCGCTAGCGAAATGTGACGGCAACCAATCTCCGACAGTTGTCTCTTGCACTGCGGAAGAGTGGGCAGCCATCCCACAACAACAGATCCAACGGCTAATTGGATCCATGTCAAGGAGATGTTGTTCTCTCATACAGGCCAGAGGAGGCCATACACCTTAATGATACGGAGGCCTCAGTCGCAAAGAATAAAAGTACAAAACAAATTTAATGAACATCATTTCATTGCTAACGTCTTAAAGTTTCTTCATGCCATGACTGAAACATTAATTCCGTAAATTAAAATTTTGATACAAGTTTGAACTTTGATATCTATTACGACTACAGTAGTGTTGCGTTACTGTTTTTTTTTTGTTTTGTTTTTTGAACAGTATATTAAATTATTCCAGTTAGTTTATTAACAATGTTGTACATTATACATATACAATATAAAAAGAAACAATCACCCGCTAATCAGTCAACTTTGAGCATGCTGTTTATCATTATTATTATTATTATTATTTTTTATTCTTAGCCACATCATACAGGTATTACAACGTAATTTAACCTTGTTTATTTCTTTTAATACTGCTGTCTCTAAAATGATACAAAGATGAAAAATAATTGATTCTCTGACTATTAATTTATTTATTAAGGCAATTAATTAAGCAGATCACGGTATTTACTATTACTTTTGTTGTAAAACATAACGTATTTAATTACTTTACGTGTGTGATAATTTACATTTTATAAATATGGAAAGATTTTAAGACTTTAAAAACAAAGACCTTTCATTTACGAGTTAAATGTCACATGATGTGACGTGAGAATTATTTTTGAAATTATTTGTTCCTCACAGTGGTAATTATTTTCCACTTTCTTTCAGAGTGAATCATGAACTCTGGGATTTGATTGGTCAGATGTTGTCAGAGGACCCCAGGTAAATGTTTCTCTGTAAAACTACTGGATTTTTGTATGAGGAGTCTGGTTATTGTAACAATGTTATGTCAAAAGATCATCAGAGAGACCGTTTAACCTTAGAAAGATACATTTTACTTTTCCTCGTAATCATGTACAAAAAGGACTTTAGTTGAGTCTTTGACTGGGGTAGTGACAAATCTGGAGAAAAATACAAAGATTTGTGTTTATGATGAAGACTGCATCATACAGCTTTCATCATGTGGAAAATGAAAGAGGATAATGATAGTTTTAATACAAATTAGAGAAGAATCTAATCATCAAACTGTTGTGTCTTCATCTGAACCTGAATGCTGCGTACAGTTTGAAACGAGAAAAGAATAATGAATCTTAGTAAGTAGTTTGTCGACAATGAAGCCCACCTAGAACAGATAACAAGGGCGCGTGTGAAATATGAAAGATTGTTTACACATTTATGACCAATCTCTCCTAACATTAAGGCCATGTCTGGATGTACTAAACTTAACTGTACCGGCACCCTATAACAAGAAGAACATGAACTATATTGAAGTGAACGTTTTATCCAACATTAAAGATTATTGTTCTCAGACATATACATGTTACTAATCGTCTGAGATATCTTTTACAAGAGGTAATGTGTTATTAAGCTGGTCCCTGTGTTAGAAGTTGTATTATATTATAAAGCTCTGCTATGTTTTTAGTAATTGTATTATACACGACTATTTATAAGTTTTTAAGCATTTCAAAACTTCGCAACAAAGAAACAATGTAACGGATCATGCTTATTCTTCCGCCAAGTACGAGAGAAACTCTTCAAGTTTTTTTTTACAAACCCCGCGCGAAGAGCTCCCGTGGTTTGCTGGTAGAAGGTAGCAGCAGCAAATATGGCGTTAAGTAAACGTTAGAAGTCACTTTTTGTTTTGGAATATGCAAGAATCTTGTCCATTGTAACTGTGCAACGTCGATTTCGAGTGGAATTCCAGAAGGCAGTACATCTTTTCAACAGTATCATGAAGTGGTATGTGAAATTCCGAGACGAAGGTTGTCTGTGCACAGTTCCTCGGCAGGGACGTCCAGGACCAAGCCAAGAAACTGTGACTCGTTTTAGAGAAGCCTACCAACGAAGTCCCCGCAAGTCCACCACACGTGCAAGTTTATAACTAGGAGTCTCGCAATCAACATCATGGCGAATTCTCTGTAAGAGATTAAAGTGTAAGCATGCAACGGTGTGTCAATTAAATTTGAAACAAAGACTGATAGGGCACAGAGGACGACAAGACGACACCTTAATTGAGTGGTCACACCGGTCTCCTGATTTAACCCCTTGCGAGTTTTTCTTTTTGTGGTGGTTTGTGAAGGACACCGTCTTTATGCCATCCGTCTCCGCTAATCTCCAGGATCTTGGCATCCGTCTCCGCTAATCTCCAGGATCTTGGCATCCGTCTCCGCTAATCTCCAGGATCTTGGCATCCGTCTCCGCTAATCTCCAGGATCTTGACAACCGTGTCACCGCTAATCTCCAGGATCTTGGCAACCTTGTCCCCGCTAATCTCCAGGATCTTGACAACCGTGTCACCGCTAATCTCCAGGATCTTGGCAACCGTGTCCCCGCTAATCTCCATGATCTTGACAACCGTGTCCTCGCTAATCTCCAGGATCTTGGCATCCGTGTCCCCGCTAATCTCCAGGATCTTGGCAACCGTGTCCCCACTAATCTCCAGGATCTTGGCAACCGTGTCCCCACTAATCTCCATGATCTTGACAACCGTGTCCTCGCTAATCTCCAGGATCTTGGCATCCGTGTCCCCGCTAATCTCCAGGATCTTGGCAACCGTGTCCCCACTAATCTCCAGGGTCTTGGCAACCGTGTCACCGCTAATCTACAAGATCTTGACAACCGTGTCCCCACTAATCTCCAGGATCTTGGCAACCATGTCCCCGCTAATCTCCAGGATCTTGACAACCGTGTCCCCGCTAATTTCCAGGATCTTGGCAACCGTGTCCCCGCTAATCTCCAGGATCTTGGCAACCATGTCCCCGCTAATCTCCAGGATCTTGGCAACCGTGTCCCCACTAATCTCCAGGATCTTGACAACCGTGTCCCCGCTTATCTGCAGGATCTTGGCAACCGTGTCCCCGCAATGTCAAGAAAATTGGCAAGCCTGTCCACTCTAATCTCCAGTACCTTGGCAACCATGTCCCCGCTAATCTCCAGGATCTTGGCAACCGTGTCCACGCTAATCTTCATGATCTTGGCAACCGTGTCCATGCTAATCTCCAGGATCTTGGCGACCGTATCACAGCTGCTGTGACTCTGGTGGACCATGATGTGCTGACCCGCGTGTGGGATGGATTGAATTATCGTTTAGATGTCTGTCGCATGACCAAAGCTGGACACATTCAGCAGCTGTGAAATATGTAGACAAAACTTGGTGAGAGTATCTGTAATTGAGTCTTAAAAATTTGGAATCTTTTATGCAATTTATTTGTTTGGAAGTTTTGAAATGTTTCACGAAACTAAGAATAAACCTGTATTATAAAGCTGGTCTCTCTATTCGAACGTGTATTATTATGTGTATTACTGGAACATGTTATAACGCTGCTCTCTCTAATAGAGTGTACTGTAAAACAAAGCTGCCGGTGGGTATAAAAGATTATTACGTGCTCTAATGTTTAGTTTTGCTTGTACCCAGATCTCGTCCAAGTGCAGGTGAGATTTTACAGAAGCCAATTATGAAGCTGGTGAGTGTTCATAAAAACAAAAGTTGACAAATTAAAACATATAAATCAATAGTTTTTTAACGTTATAGAGAGGTTTTAAAGTCATACATTTTGTTCTCTTGTTTTCTGCTTTCTGCTTGTTGTTATATTATTATATATACTGTCCTTTGTTTTCTGCTTGCTCTAAGTTATTATATACTGTCCTCTGTTTTCTGCTTGTTCTAAGTTATTATATACTGTCCTTTGTTTTCTGCTTGCTCTAAGTTATTATATACTGTCCTTTGTTTTCTGCTTGCTCTAAGTTATTATATACTGTCCTCTGTTTTCTGCTTGCTCTAAGTTATTATATACTGTCCTCTGTTTTCTACTTGTTGTGTGCGATCAATTATTGCCCTTTATTTTCTTGTTGTTGTTTGCTGTAAATCATTCTTTTGCGATAGAAATAAGTCAGTGCAGAATTTCTTACCATATGTGAGATAGATGAAGAAGGGCGCCCTTTTATTCTTTTGTTTCTTCCAAGGTCTCATTTACCTTGGCACTATATTTACATTGGCACTGTATTTACCTTTGCACTATATTTACCTTGGCACTATATTTACATTGACACTATACTTACACCGACACTATATTTCCCTTGGCACTATATTTACATTGACACTAAATTTACCTTGATACTATATTTATCTTGAGACTATATTTATCTTTAGACTATATTTTAGAAGTTTATTTTTTATGTAAAAAACTAAACTGTTTTCTGTTGTTTTGTTTAACAGAATGAGCCCTCCTCTTTCACTCACTGTATGCAGTATATGTTTTATTGTACCCAGTATATGTTTTGGTGTATGCAGTATATGCTTTACTATATGCAGTATATGTTTTACTGTATGCAGTATATGTTTTACTGTGTGCAGTATATGTTTTACTTTATGCAGTATATGTTTTACTGTATGCAGTATATGTTTTACTGTATGCAGTATATGTTTTACTTTGTGCAGTATATGTTTTGGTGTATGCAGTATATGTTTTACTGTATGCAGTATATGTTTTGGTGTATGTAGTATATGTTTACTGTATGCAATATATGTTTTACTGCATGCAGTATTTGTTTTACTGTATGCAGTATATGTTTTACTGTATGCAGTATATATGTTTTACTGTATCTAGTATTTATGCTTTACATATCCATTATATATTTTACTGCATCTGGTATATATTGTACTGTATCCAGTGAATGCTTTACTGTATCAGGTATATATGTTTTACTTTATGCAGTATATGTTCTACTGTATACGGTATATATGTTTTACTGTATGCAGTTTATATTTACTGCATCTAGTATGTATGGTTTAATTATGCAGTATATGTTTTACTGTATCTAGTATATATGTTTCATTGCATCTAATATATATATTTTGTTTATCCAGTTTATGTTTTACTGTTTCTCGTACATATGTTTTACTGCGTCTAGTATATATGTTTTACTTATCCAGTATGTGTTTTACTGTATCTAGTATATATGGTTTACTGTATCTAGTATATATGGTTTACTGTATCTAGTATATATGGTTTACTGTATCTAGTATATATGGTTTACTGTATCTAATATATATGGTTTACTGTATCTAGTATATATGGTTTACTGTATCTAGTATATATATATGGTTTACTGTATCTAGTATATATGGTTTACTGTATCTAGTATATATGAGTTACTGTATCTAGTATATATGGTTTACTCATCCAGTATGAGTTTTACTGTATCTAGTATATATGATTTACTGTATCTAGTATATATGGTTTACTCATCCAGTATGAGTTTTACTGTATCTAGTATATATGATTTACTGTATCTAGTATATATGGTTTACTTATCCAGTATGAGTTTTACTGTATCTAGTATATATGGTTTACTGTATCTAGTATATATGGTTTTCTTATCCAGTATGAGTTTTACTGTATCTAGTATATATGGTTTACTGTATCTATTATATATGCTTTACTTATCCAGTATATGTTTTACTGTATCTTTCACTTGTGGCAGCTTACCTCTGACCAACGTACGTCATCAGACGTCTGAACTCTCTGACATGTGACTTCTTTACCAACGTATCACACCTGTCGTCTGTACCGACATCTGACATCTGCATTGATATATGACAACTGACCTCTTTACCGACAAGTGACAAATGAACTCTGTACCTGTACGTTGCGGAATGCTGACGTTGTTTCCTGTGTTTTGTTATTATTGCATGTACAATAGCTATAATTCATTGCATTAACGTGATAGGGCACAGTGTTGCATGCTTAACCTTTGAAAAATCGTAGACAAAGTACTTCAATCGTTGAGAAAAAAACGCAGTTACCTGGGACTTAAAATACTGATTCCGATAGGACGAGCAACCGTTTGGTCACGAGAGTACAGCGCTTCAGTCGACTTGGCCATCTCGCAGATTTTTATGCTTAACCCACTGTGGAGGGATATCGGGGCAGACTCCAATAACCATGTCTAGAAAGTTAAGTAGCTTCTAAAGTGCAGAGCACATAAACAGAATGTATAAAATAGGAAAAAATTAGGAGCAGCTTTATTACTTAACGATTACAAAGTTGTGACGTTTCGGCGTGAGCATTAATCATACAAAAACATACAGGACGAAGAAATAGAGAGAGGAGATAAAGTATAGATTCACATGAATACTGTTAAAAAAAAATAATAATAAATAAATTAATTTTAAAAAACTTTTTTTAAAGAGTACTTAGCTGTAAATTCAAGGTGTGGCTTGTCTGGCGGTGTGTGTCAGGAATGAATCTAGTGGGATGTGGAGACTGTTTAAATAGAGACCTGTGACACGTGGTCAGTGGGTTGTAACTGGGGGTGGTGGATGGGGAACCGGGGAGGGGAGAGAGAGTGACGCAATATCGACCTAGCTAGGAGAAATTGAAACAGATGATTGGGGAAGAGGGGTTGCAGAGAAAATAGCGGGGTTGCAGAGTGATGCTGTGAGGAAGTTTGAAAAGTAAGAAGGGGTGGATTTAGTGGAGAGGTACTATAATGATTGAAGAAGATGATGTTACGTGTAACTAAACAGCAAGTTTAACCCATGTGGTTCCAGCGTCCCATAATTTTGAATGCAGCGGTTCTCAAGTGCCAGGCGGTTTGTGTCATCTGAGTGACATTTAAAATACCGCCTGGCACTTGAGAACCGCTGCATTCAAAATTATGGGACGCTGGAACCACATGGGTTAAACTTGCTGTTTAGTTACACGTAACATCATCTTCTTCAATCATTATAGTACCTCTCCACTAAATCCACCCCTTCTTACTTTTCAAACTTCCTCACAGCATCACTCTGCAACCCCGCTTACTTTTCAAACTTCCTCACAGCATCACTCTGCAACCCCGCTATTTTCTCTGCAACCCCTCTTCCCCAATCATCTGTTTCAACCAGCAGGGCAGAAATCCAACTCCACATCCAATATCATAACAGTCAGAGCATCGCTTGTGCGGGGGTTAATCAGACAAATGGGACCTACCATCTTTGCTGAATCGGAAGTTGTAACAAATAAAAGTAAAAAAATGTATCTGTAGTCTGACTTGGTATAACACACTGACTGCATTAACTCTTATACAAGGAGATCATCAGAGCAGAATAAACATCATTAGCTCTTATACAAGTAGATCATCAGAACAGAATAAACATCATTAGCTCTTATACAAGGAGATCATCAGAACAGAATAAAGATCATTAGCTCTTATACAAGGAGATCATCAGAGCAGAATAAATATCATTAGCTCTTATACAAGGAGATCATCAGAGCAGATTAAGCATTATTAACTCTTATACAAGGAGATCATCAGAACAGAATAAACATCATTAGCTCTTATACAAGGAGACCATCAGAACAGAATAAAGATCATTAGCTCTTATACAAGGAGATCATCAGAACAGAATAAACATCATTAAATCTTATACAAGTAGATCATCAAAGCAGAATAAACTTCATTAACTCTTATACAAGTAGATCATCAGAGAAGAATAAACATTAATAATTCTTATACAAAGAAATCATCATAGCAGAAAAAAAAACATCATTAACTCTTAAAGAAGGAGATCATCAGAGCAGAATAAACATCATTAACTCCTATAGAAGTTTTTTTAAAAATTCGTATGGTGAGAAGTAAAGAGATCTACAACATAACATCAACAGAAAGGAAAACTCTTCATTGTCAACTTCACTATTTTCATTTTGAACAACATATTGTTACACACAAAATCTCTTCTTTGGGGGAGGGGAAATGTTATGTAACAGAATATTACAGACTTTCTCTGAGAAACCCTGCTGTTATGGTCAAATAGTTATAGACCACAACTCACCTGTTTAAGCAGCTCCATGTTCAACATATTACTAAGGCGTTGTATCACCCATAGAGCAACGCCAGGAATGAAAGAATGCATCGCACCCACATAGATATTTTGTCGAAGCATGTGCATGAGATTCCGCAGATGTGGGTTGTGTTCTGACCAATGGCAATGGGGGCCATTCGTATGAACGTAGATGAGAGTATTGGGATGTATCCCTTCTTTATATACGGCAGGCACCCTTGGGTACCCATGGATAACTTGTTGCGCCCCTATGTTCATTTCTATGGGGAGGACCCTACAGAAGTTAGGATGATGCAGCAGCACCGTACGTTCCTTCAAATATTTAGGCATTTAAATAAGTCTCGCTCCAGACAGAGAGCAGGTCACACTGAACGTGCGGAGATGCCTAACATTTCCATGGGAGACAGTGCAGCGTATAGGATCCATGCACGCCATTCCAAGTTAAATGGGCGGTGGGCCCCATTTTATTCAGTGTGGAGGTTCAGTGGAGGGAGCCTCCTTCTCAGAGGTTGCACAGTTTGCGTTCAGCGAGGTTTGTTCTGCCTCCACTGGAGGAAAGAACCACTTCCAGCAGTAGTGATGCTGACAATGTTGAGTCGGATGTCGGCGGTGATGAGGCACATGCATGAAGAAATGGCGATGCATTCATACATTTGTTGAGGAATGTTCGGAATGAACCATATACAAGAGCCACAGCTTGACTGTGGCAACAAAATACTTCCCCTTCTCGTATGGATGGGCCCGCAACTGTTGTGGCCCCTTCGAGTGATAACTCCTCTACGAGTTCCGAAGACATTCCATTGGCCTAGTACAGAAGCAAGCTTAGACACTAGTCAGACAGTTTTCTTTGTGTAAGAGTATATCCTTTGTTCCTGTCCTATTTCTTAGGCAAGACAACGGTGTGAAATAGAGGCCAAGATATGCATATAATGTTTAGTTTGTTTTTTGCCATTCACGTGATAGAATATTGTAAGAATATGTGATGGCAGGTCATTTTTGTTGTTTGAATTTTTTGTTGTTGCAAGAGGCCTCCAAAAAATGTTTAGTGATGGAACTCTTTGGGGTGCTTCCCTCTGAGAGATTTGCAGGGAGCAAATCCTTACATTTGGGTGGGGGGGGGGGGAAGAGATATTCTTTAACAGAATATTACAGACTTTCTGTGAGAAACCCTGTTGTTATAGACCACACCTCGTCTGTTTATTTTAGCACGGAAAAACCTATCTTCGTGTTCCGACTGAGAACTCAGTCACGTGATCTGACTGGCGGGAGGTAGGAATGAGTTTTCCGTCTGAATGTTGTAGAGACAGGTCGTGTGTGAGTTTTCCCTGGTAAGGATGTTTGTTAGAACTTGCTTCGTCATGTAAGTTTTGTAGTTGATTGTCCTTGTTAGGACAAATGTGGGGAAAGTTAGTATGTAGTTTTTGATAGATGGATTTGTCCTTGTTAGGACAAAAGCTTGTAAAGTTTATTATGTAGTGTTTTAAGTTGATTGTCCCTTTTAGAACAAAATGTTATTATTAGGTGGAAGGTTGTGTATGGGGTTTTTGGTATATATGAGTTTAGTATGTTTTTGATGTTGTATGTTAGTGTGAAGGTCACTTGACGATGTTAACGATGTTAATAGCCCGGACCGTTTGTTTATTCTCATTGTAACTGTTTCCATCAGTTTATACACCACATCCATTTACAACACACATTTAACAAATGGAATTTCATCATTGAACTTTTATGATTTCTGTACACGTTGAATCCTGTGATTATTGGATTCATGTTGATTGTCAACTGTGGTGTTGAGTGAGTTGATTACATATAACTGGTCACGTTCGCGTACGGATATGTAGTGGCTGTTGTCCTGGGTTTTTATGTGTCACACTTGTCACACGGTGTATAACAATGTGACGTCTGTTGTGTCACACGTGTAGCAGTCAAGTAAATCTGCCATGTCAATATTGACGTTTGTAATAGAAAATTAAGAATATTCAATTCAGTACTTCAAGACAGTTAGCTACACACGCACACATATGCAGTAAACTCTCTACCGTAGAGAGTGGAACAACAACACAACTCCTTCAGATCATCAGAGGAAGTACCCCCCCCCCTCAGACAAGTGTTTCGGCCCTATTAAACTCCTGACACTCTAAGGGGGGTGGGCCCCTCTGGGTCATGACTCCCAGAGGTCTTGTGAGTTGTTGCTTTTTTTTCCCCGGTCCCGGGATTGAACCCATGATCTTCCAGTTGCCACTGCAGTTTTGAAGTCCGTCGTTAGCGATTTAGCTACGGAGGACTGATATTGGTTGTGGCAAATGAAATTATTTATGTTCCCAATGCTTGTTTCGCATACTCCACAGCCAGCATGAGGCATTTTCTGCTGTTTCTGAAAGGCTTCTCAATGCCCTTGCTCTTGCTTGTCCCTTTATGCCCAGTTGCTTACACAGGTCATATGCTGATGTTGCTACGAATCCTCTTGCTCCCACTTCTACAGCTATCACTTTTGCCCTGACTCCTGCCCCCTGCCTCAGTTGCTTGACCAGATCATTGTACTTCTCCAATTTGAATAAATGCTGTTCCTCTGTTCTAGTTTCTTATGGGACCGTAAGTTCGATCATTATTAATTCCTGTTTTTCTGTGGAGTACACTACAATGTCTGGTCGCAGTCCTGTGTTCTTGATGGCAGTCGGGTATTCTCTTCTTCCTGGAAGGTCTGCTATCACATCCCAGTCATTTGCACCATCTAGCAGTGATGGTAAGGGAATGTCTCTGATTTCAATATTTGATGTCGTAACAGCACCTATGAAATATTTAGGTGGGACCTCAACTCTTTTGCTGTTATTTGCTTTATCTTTTGCCCTGTCTACGGTGGCTACTAGTTCCTGCAACACTCTGTTGTGCCGCCAGGTGTAGCGTCCTTGCCCTAAAGACACTCTACATGCGGACAGCACATGTTCCAACGTTTGCCCTCCGTTGCAGAGAGGGCACTTTGTATCTTCTGATACACCCCATTTGTATAGGTTGGGGCCTGTAGGCAGAAGGTCATATGTAGCTCTGATGATGAATCTGAGCCTCAAGGGTGCCATTTTCCAGATGTCATTCCATGTTAGTGATCTCTGCAGGACTTCCTCCCATGTTGTCCATTGCTCTTGTTGTGATTGTTTGACTGCCTTCTGGACCCGCTTGTCATCCTCTGAATTCCTTACTTCACTGATGATCATATCCTTTCTTTCCTTGCAGGAGGCCTTTGACCATCATTTGATTTCGCCATGACCGAATCCCCTTCTGTTGGTCTGGGTGTACCCTATTACTTCTTTCAGCTCATGCGTTTCCCTGGCTGTGGTCACTTCCTCACCTACTTTCCATTTTCGTCCAGTTTTAAGTGTTGGCTGCACTTCTCGTACCACCGGATCTGTAGATTCTTGTAGCATCATTGCAAGTCTTGTTTTTCCTACCTTGTATTCTTCAACCACAGATTTGAATGGCAGCTGCAGTTTGCTCTTCTTGCAGTACAGTGCTACATCAGTTAATCCTGGTGGTACGCCCAACCACTTTCTTATGGCTTTATTTATATTTCTTTCGACTGCCTCTACTGTGCTGGTACTTACTTCGTAAATGAGTAGTGGCCACATCAGTTTTGGAATCAGCATGAACTGGAGGCACCATATTTTGAACTTACCCAGTAGCCTGCTTTTGTCTGTGATGCTCAGTTCACTCTGCGCCATTTCTATAACCTGCTTCACAGCACTTGAGTCCTTCATGGATGCATCATATACTCTGCCAAGACTCTTCACTGGCTCTTCCCCTACAGTCAGGATTATTTGATTTGCCACTGTGTACGATCTTTCTATCACTTTCCCTTTCATGAGTGACAGGCTTCTTGACTTCTTTGGCTTGAAGCTCATGCGGCACCATATGATAAAGCTGTCCAAACGCTCTAACATCTTTCGTGCCTGTGCTTCACTGGTTGCTAATACTGTTGTGTCATCCATGAATACTTTTAGTGGTGGCATTTGACATCCATTTCTGAACCTTGGGCCTTCTGCTGCTCCTTCTGCTGCTCTCTGGATTACTTGCATGACTAGTACAAACAGTATGGGAGATATTGTACAACCCATTGCAATTCTTACCTGGAGCTCGATCCATCTTGTAGTATATCTTCATGAGGAACCATGTGAAGTACCTTTTCAGCATATTTGTGATTTCTTTTGGCACATGATACATGTCTACTGCTAGCCATATCATCTGGTATGGTACTGAGACATACGCATTGGCTAGGTCAAGCCATATTACCTGTAGATCTTGCTTTCCAGATTTAGCCTGCTGAATAGCTTCCCAAATCATTGACGCATGCTCGAGACATCCTGGGAAACATGGAATTCCTCCCTTCTGCACGGTTATATCAACGTAACCATTGTCTAGGAGGTATGTTGTTAGTCTTTTTGCCATCACAGAGAAGAATATCTTTCCTTCCACATTCAGAAGTGAGATGGGTCGGAACTGGTTGATTTCAGTGGAATTATGCTCCTTGGGGATGTATACTCTGTTATTCCTTTTCCATTCTTTACATATGACTCCTTTGGTCCATGCTGTTCTTAGGAGTTTATGGAGCTTCTTTAGTTCTTCAGGGCATCTTTTGTATAGTATGTAAGGGACGCCATTTGGGCCTGGTGCTGACTTGCCTTTAGCTTTTCTTACAACGCTCTCTACTTCTTGTAAGGTTGGTGGCTGCATTTGAATCTGCTGCCTGGTGCACAGGGCCACACTAGACCTTTCATCAGCTCGAGAGGTGTATGCTGATTTTTATCAGAGTATGTTTGCTCAGATGTTCCTCGAGCACCTCCTTACCTGCTTTCAGCGTACCTGACTTTGGCTGTTCAAATAACTGCTTGGCAAATCCGAAGGGATCTCTGTAGAACTTCTCTCTTGCGTATCTGGTTTCCCTCTTCCTTTTACATAGTCTTTCAGCTCTGCAAAGGGCATTGTGCTGGGATTTTAGATGCTGCCAAACCTGTCTTAGTCCTTCTTTTTCTGATTCATGTGCCTTCTTGGACATTTTCCGGGCATGGTTCTTCTGCTGTCTTATTGCTTCTATTTTCCTCTGCCTTCTGGACTTTCTTGGTGTCGCTTTTTCTCGTTTTGCCTGTTTGGTTCCAAACTCTTTGTGGCAGTGAAGATATATGATGTTACCAAATGCTTCCAGTTTTTGCTCAAGGTTTTTCCCTCTTAGCTGTTTGTCCAGTTCTTTGCATAATCCTGAGTCTAGGTATTCCCATATGGTTTTTGCACTTGCTGGTGGAAAGTTAATTTTGTCTCAGGTCTCGTCGGAGAGCTGAGTTGCCTCCCTGCTGCATGACCCAACCTGAATATTCTCTGTGCTGACAGAGATCTTCTAATATCTTATCTGAGACTGGCGTCGCAGTGCACTGTTGAGTATTGGGCAGCAAGGAACCACCACATCCCTTCTTCGTTCTGTGTATCTTCATGCCACGTTCAGTGTTAAATTTCCTGCCACAGATGCATGGATACTCTATCCGCTGTTCTGAATTAGGGCGGGCATGGTCGTTTCCGTATAGTCACCTGCGGATCCATCATTCTCCCCCCCCCCCTCTTTCGGTGAATCCTGGGGGCATTTTTTCTTTTTGGACTTTGTAGCAATAGTATGTCAGCTGACAGGATTGCTGGCCCGGACAGCCCAGTTCAGGGACGCTTTCACAGTGAGGATTCTGGTCTTTCCCAGTGTCTGTCGGTCTTTCCCGACTGTCCATCGGTCTTTCCCGATTGTCAGTGGCATCACCATGCTCTATATGCAGTAAACTCTCTACTGTAGAGAGTGGAACAACAACACAACTCCTTCAGATCATCAGAGGAAGTACCCCCCCCCTCAGACAAGTGTTTCGGCCCTATTAAACTCCTGACACTCTAAGTGGGGTTGTGGGCCCCTCTGGGTCATGACTCCCAGAGGTCTTGTGAGTTGTTGCTTTTTTTTTTCCCGGTCCCGGGATCTAACTCATGATCTTCCAGTTGCCACTGCACTTTTGAAGTGCGTCTTTAGCGATTTAGCTACTGAGGACTGGTACATACTAGTACAGTACAGTGTGTGGGCAAATCACTTGTTTAGTGTTAGTAGTAATACACTAATAGATCTTCACATAAATATGGTATCTCCGGATAAATTCTCTGTTATTCTGGGCAGAAATCAACTATCATTTACCTTGATTTTGAAATAAGAAATGTAGTGACAGATTTATTTTCTTTGTTAAATGAGATAAATTAGTTCAGTGAATGCTTTGTTTACGGTAGTGTATGTAATTTCGCTGATGCAGACTAATGTAAGACTTATTTACTCTTACTAATGTAAGAATTATTTAATCTTACTAATGTAACAGGAGTGCTATTTGGGAGGCAAAGTTCCGCAAGGGACATGCAAATGAATGAATGAAATGAATGTAACAATTATTTAACTTTATTTCATCAGGCACAACTGCTCGCGGGTGGGTTCTGGAAAATGACTTACTGATACGAGAAGAAAGTAACCGAGTTCCAGGAGTCTTGAAGAAAGCAGTTACAGAGTTAATGTATTGTTGTGTCCAGCCACATATGTTTAGTTTTATGTTCACCCCATCATTGTATTAATTATGCTTATTATGTTCTATGTATTTAATTGGATGCCCGTTTCAACTGATGTTTTCTTTATTAATATGCTGTTACACATTAGAATGATAAATACGTTCCAACAAAGATAATCACAGACGATTCTTGAACTTTTTTCAAATTCATGAAACGGTAGCACAACGTGACAATGAATACAACCTAGGGTGGGTTAGTGAAGTGAAAGAGTCTTATTAAACTACTACTTTATAAGTATATATATATATATATATATATATATATATATATATATATATATATATCAGGATTCAGGAAAGGAAGATCATGCATAGACCACATATTTGTACTTAGACAAATATTAGAACAGGCAAATGAGTGGCATAGTACAACATATGCATTATTCATTGATTTTGAGAAAGCCTTTGACAGTGTCAACAGAGATGCACTGTGGAAAATCCTAAGATGGCATGGCCTCCCCCATAAGATAGTTAATGTAATCAAAGCCCTATACGAGGGTTTTCAGTGCAAAGTTATCTGTGGAGAACATACCTCCAGTAGCTTTAGGGTACAAACAGGAGTGAAACAGGGATGTGTACTATCACCAACATTATTTATCTTGGCAGTAGACTGGTTAATGAAGGAGGCAACATCAGACAAACGCAGAGGATTACAATGGACCCTTGACACAGTGCTGAAGGACCTTGACTTTGCGGACGACATTTGTCTATTATCAAGCAGTCACAAAGATATGCAAGAGAAAATAAACAAGCTAACTCAGAATGCAAACAACATAGGACTAAAGATCAACGTAGGAAAGACAAAGTTAATGAAACAAAATGTGAACAACAGAAATGTACTCAGAGTAGATAACAAGTTAGTGGAGGAGGTCAACGAATTTGTATACCTTGGCAGCAGAGTAGTAGAAAATGGAGACAGCACAGAGGACATCAACAGCAGACTTACTAGAGCAAACCAGGCTTTTGCAATGCTGCAGACTATATGGAAATCAAAAAAACTAAGTATAAATATGAAAATCAGGATATTTAAGAGTAATGTTCTAAGTGTACTACTCTATGGAAGTGAATGCTGGAAAATCACCAAAACCATAGAAAACAAGTTAAATTCTTTCCAGACTAAATGTTTACGAAGAATTAGGAAAATATTCTAGCCAAACACCATAAGAAATAACATCTTATTAGCAGAAATGCAGATGAAACCACTGACAACAATTATTGAGGAAAGACGCTGGCGATGGTTGGGACATGTGCTCCGAATGACTGACAACTCACTACCAAAAATAGCACTAAGATGGACACCACAGGGGAACAGAAGTAAGGGTAGACCAAAAGAGACATGGAGAAGAACAACAGAGAGGATGTTGAGCAATAGAGGGCTCACCTGGGCAAGAGCAAAAAAAAAGGCGAAGGACAGGCATTTGTGGAAAACCCTTGCGGAAGCCCCATGTGCCCTGGGCACTTAAGGTTCAGAGAGAGATAGAGATTTTCCAGTTTTATTTTCAACTCGAATCGCTGCTTCTTGCTGCCAGTATAGATGTTTTACAATCCTCAGGTCTTTGCCGTCTATGTTTATGTCTTCACACATTTTAATAATCTCATCATGTTTCACCTTGTCGAATGCCTTGGTGTAATCAATGAAGAATAAGTAGAGATCTTTCTCTACTACTACAGCTTTTTCTTTTAGTGTTCGTAAAGCATAAATGGCATTGTGTGTTCCCTTTCCTTCAAAAAATCTGAACTGTTCATCTTCTATTTCCATTTGTATCTTTTCCCTTGTTCTTCTCATAATAATTCTTAGAAGTAGCTTTGTTATGTAACATGAGCGGCTGATAGTCCGGTGGTCATCACATTCCTATGCACCTAGTTTCTTTGGTAGTGCTATAAACATGGATTTAAGCAAATCACTGGGCATATAACCACTTTTGTAAATGTCATTCAGTATCATGGTTATTATTTTTATTCACATCTGCTCTAGCGCCTCTATTTCTGCTATTGTTATATTATTAGGCCCAGTCGCTTTTTCTTTCTTTATGTGTTTGATGGCATCTATGATTTCATCTTCAAGTATTGGTAGTCCATCACATTTTTCAGTATCTGTTGTTAATTCTGGTCTTTCTCCTCCATGTAGCTTAATTCTGGTCTTTCTCCTCCATGTAGCTCACCGATATACTCTGTCCACCTGTCCACAATGTCTTCTAATGATTTACTCATAGACAGTCAGTCAGGCTTTAGACCCAATCATTCCTGCCACACAGCTCTTACCAAAATCACAGAAAACTGGTTAGTAAACATAAATGAAGACAGACTATGTGGTACCATCTTTGTCGACTTTAAAAAGGCATTTGATATGATTGACCACGATATTCTTGTAAGAAAAATAAAGACTTATAGACTGCACCCTGACCTAATAAAATTAATTGCATCGTTTCTTTCAGACAGACAACAGGTAGTATTCTTCAACAATTCTCTATCAAATTCTGCTAAAGTTGACACTGGTGTTCCGCAAGGTTCTATTCTAGGCCCGTTGCTCTTTGCTATCTATATCAATGATCTTCCACTTCATCTTAAACACTCTTCTTGTGACCTTTTTGCCGATGATTTCACAGTCTACACCAGTGACTACGATTGTGTTAATCTAGAATCAACTCTTCAGGTCGAGTTATACAATTTAATTGGATGGAGCAAAAATAATGGCATGATTATAAGCACCGAGAAAACAAAATCAATGCTCATAACAACAAGACAGAAACTACAAAATGCAACAAAAACAACACTTCGGCTCTGTACAGAAACATCACAGATAGAAAACGTTAGCGAGCACAAAACACTAGGTCTTATTATTGACCAACATCTGACCTGGAACTCTCATGTGCAATGTCTAACAAAACTCATCGCACAAAAAGTATACCAATTAGCTAAAATTAAGCACTTCATAGATCAAGACACTAGGAAGACATACTACATAGCTCATATACAAACACATTTAGACTATTGCTCAACAGTTTGGGATGGTTGCTCAGTGTCAAATACAAAGAGGCTTTGCTCTCTCCAAAAGCGAGCAGTAAAGCTCATTAGTGACAAAGATCAAGCACAAACAACTAATCATCACAAACGTATCAAAATACTACCCCTTAAGAACAGGTTCCTCTTCAACAAAGCCAAGTTAGTACATTAGATTCTTTCACGGCATGCCCCGCCTTATCTATGGAACCTGTTTAAATTTAGCCCAAAGTGCAGCCAACGCTTGAACAACATATGTCTTCCAAAACCTAGACTTGATCTTTACAAGAAAAGCTTTAGTTATTCTGCTGCTCATCTTTGGAATACCCTCCCATCCTATATAAAAAATATAAATTATACTCCTTCCTACAACTACAAGCTTTCCCAGTATCTATTTGATGTCGACTACATGCCTCCATGAATTATACAACTTAAAAGTTATCTTAAGCTGCTCTTACAGACACCGAATACAATTAATTGTTTTCTGTATAGTCCCGAAAATTTTGTTTAGTAGATAGTCATTTATAATGTATGTAGTTACTTCTATACTGAGTGAATGTTTAAGAGTGAAACGTAAAAGTTATATTTTATTTTATGTCTCTCAGCTTCAATGTTAGTTATGTTTGTTATATGAACAGCATATTTGTAGAATGTCTGGAATAGAGTGAAAGATGTATGATAAAGGGCAGAATGTCAGACGGGCCTGCGTGCCCAATTCTTAACCCTTTTGAAATAAAGATCAATCAATCAATCAATCAATCTCTCTCTCTCTCTCTCTCTCTCTCACTATGTACATGCCCAGTGTGTGTGCGTGAGCTAATTTGTTAGGTTAATTACTTCTTCTCTTATACTGTGAATGTAATAGTTTAATGTTGCACTCCTTAGATATGTTTTTTTCTCATGTAATTTCTATACTTGTATTAAATCGAGTGGGACGGAAGAATGAAAGATGGAGTGATAACTGGAAGAATATAAGACAGGCCTATCTGCCCAAATCTTTACCCTTTAAAAATAAAGATCATTATCTCTAGAATTCCAATTCCTGAAGTAACGTTGCTCCATGTACATTCTTCTCTGATTTTGTCGCTGTTTATCTGAAATCTCGTGGTTGTTTCTCTGTCTTTGACGTGTCTGCCACTTTCTCTTGTAAATAATTTCTTCGAATGTCGCCGAACCTTCATTTATTCTTGGAATGTCATCTAGCCTTCGCTGTCTAGTATCCTATATTCTAAAGAATGTCATCTTGCCTTTGAAGTCTAGTATCCTATATTCTTGGAATGTTATCTAGCCTTCGCAGTCTGTTGCCTTTTATTCTTTAAATGTCGCCACGACTTTGTAGTCTATTGCCTTTTATTCTTGGAATGTCGCCACGACTTTGTAGTCTATTGCCTTTTATTCTTGGAATGTCGCCACGACTTTGTAGTCTATTGCCTTTTATTCTGGGAATGTCGCCCAGCCTTTACAGTCTATTGTCTGTCAAAATGGAGGTGATTTGTTGATATTTCTGTGTAGATGGAGAAAAAAACCAACTGCTACGGGAACTCGCAATAAAATCAGTCGAGCATCGGGGATACCAACTCAGACAAGCCCAAACAACAATCAAAAGAACACATTCATCGGCCCCATATATGTGACAAAGATCTGACTTTGGAATGTAAGAACAATGGCAACATCATCAAAAACTGCTCAAGTAATCCAAGAAATGGATAGATATCACTTAGACATCTGGGGTATCAGTGAAATGCGATGGGCAGAAGCAGGGAAAAGATCGACGGAAAACCGTAAATTAATCATACATTTAGGCAGAGACGATGGGAAATATCAAGAAGGAGTAGGTATAATTATGTCAACTGCAGCAACAAAGAGCCTTACAGAATGGGAACCAGTGAACAGTCGCATATTAAGACCACGATTCAAATAAGACCCGTAAGAATAACAGTCATACATTTCGATGCACCCACGAACGATGCAGATTATGAAATAAAAGATAATTTCTATTACCAACTACAACAACTCATTAACAAAGTCCCGAAACACGGCATCTTAGTTGTCATGTAAGACTTCAACGCTAAGATAGGAAAAGTTAACACCGAAGTCGAAAAAGTAATGAGGAAAGAAGGAATTGACATGGTAAATCAGAACGGAGAAAGATTAATTGAATTATGTCTAACAGAGGGCATGGTCATTGGAAGAACAATATTTCCACACAAAGAGATACATAAAACATCGTGCATATCTCCAGATGATAGAACCAGAAATCAGATAGATCATTTTTGTATTACAAAGCCATTCAGAACATCTCTGATAGAAGTAAGAGCATATAGGGGTGCAGACTTCAACATTGATCACAATCTGTGTATAGGGAAGATAAAACTAAAACTGAAAAGCTAACAAAAGAAAGTAATACTCAGAAAGATAAACTGTCATAGTCTACAGGATGAATATACTAAGAGTAATTTTCATCTGGAACTTAACAAACAATTCGCTGCATTCAATGAGGTAGAGGAGACAGATATAGATGAATTATGGCATTCTTACAGCACAGCCATATTTACAGCAGCTAAAACAAGTGCTGGACTGAAAACAACAAGTAGAAAACATGGATATCAGATAACACGTGGAAATCCATACATGAAAGACGAGCAGCCAAATTAGCCATGTTGAATGTAAAGACAGATCTTGCAAGAGATTTAGTAAATGCAACATACAAAGAACTAGACAATAATGTAAAACTTCAGTTAGAAAGAATAAAAGAGAATACATAGACAATATGGCGAAAGAAGCAGAGACGACACAAAAACAGGAGACAGCAAAACTTTATACAACATACAAAAGAGGCTTACAGGTACTGTTGCATCCAAAGAAAGACCAATCCTTAGCAAAGCTGGAAACCTATTAACATCAAGTAAAGACCAAAAGCAAAGACGGGTCTAACACTTCCAAGAAATACTTAATCAAGTACACACAAAAGAATTGATAGACCTTGAAAGTAACTTACCAGTACCACAACTAAATGTCAACCTAGATGAAATTACATTGCATGAAATTGAAACAGCAGTGAATATAACTGCAAACAACAAAGCTGCAGGTAAAGATGAAATAACAGCCGAAATGTTAAAAGCTATCAAAATTGACAACATGAACCAACTACAGAGAATGTTTAATAAAGAGTGGAAATAAGAAAAGGTCCTTTTAAATGGAAAAAAGAATCATTCTTAAAATACCCCACTCAAAAAAAGGCAATCTTAGCGATTGTACTAACTATCATTTGTGTCAAAAGTATTTTGCTAAGTTATTTTGAATAGAATTCAAGAAATAGTAAATGCTGCACTGAGAGAAGAACAAGCAGGATTTCGAAAAGGGAGAAGCTGTCTCGACCAGATCTTTACTCTAAGAATAATACTTGAAGAACATAGTGAAAAGCAAAGACCACTAATCATGATCTTTATAGACTTTAAAAATGCATTTGATAGCATACACATAGATTCATTATAGAGAATTTTAAGAATATATGGAATACCAGCTAAGATTGTCCACATCATTAGAGACCTCTACAACTGATATGTTTGTGCAGTCAACACAGAAGAAAGAATGAGTGAATGGTTCCAGACTGAAACAGGCGTGAAACAAGGATGTATACTATCTCCCTTGCTTTTTAGAATTGACATAGACTTCATAATGAAAAAAATGCTGCACAGGTAAAATGGGCATTGATTGTGTACATGAGACCTAACTGGAAGATCTTGATTTTGCAGATGACGTAACTCTTATCAGTGACAATGTGAAATCTATGCAAGTAAATACAGATACAATGTCTTCAATGGCTAATAAAATACTACTTGATATTAACAAGGATAAAATAATGAAACTTCTCATTAACCATGAAGGACAAATGTAGAAGGAACAGATGTTGAAGAAGTAACAACATTTGCATATCTCGGCAGCTACATAGACCAGGATGGTGACACCAGAAAGGAAGACTCTTCTGAAAACAAATGCCTACAGAAAATACTCAGTATAAAGTGGAACGAATTCAAGAACAACGCAGAGATAGGACAGATGAGTAAACAACAACCTGTCTCATGGGTGATCAGGAAAAGAAGATGGACATATGTCGGTCATGTTTTGAGAAGAAACAAACAAAAGGTCCCTAAACAAGCTATCAAGTAGAACATACAAAGCCGAAGAAAAAGAGGTCGACCACGTGCAACTATAAAGAGGATATTGTTAAGAGAGGGCAGTTCAGTGGGCGTAATATACCATGATGAGATTGAAAAACTTGCTGAAGATAGGAAATCTTGGCAAACCACCATGGGGGCCCTATGTGTGCGTTTAGCGGCATGGGAAAGATGTAAGAAGTGTGTAAACTATTTATGTTTCTTTTGGTTATGGCTCTCTAGATTATTATATTCCCTGATGAGAGCAAATTATTCTTCTCATTATTCAGTTCTCATAGCACATGAGTTCCACTTCTTCCTTTACTGTACTCCATATTTCTAAGTCATGAAAGACCAGAGGTTATTATAAATGATTATCGTGTCGTCTTGGGAAAGAAATTGACTTAAATATTGTAGAGCAAGGTAGACTTTATCTCATGTATTTCCTATCTGTATTATTTAGCTTGTTGTATTTCCTATCTGTATTCTTTAGTTTGTTGCAGAATTTGTAAAAAGTTATTCAGATAATTATAAGTCTGTTAATCTGATTTTCATTTCGTCTATCTCTGGATGTTGAAGATCCCCGTCTAAGGCGTTTCACGTTATGGTTGTACTGTCTATCCTCAGTGATTCTAAGGCTTACTTCCTATGCTAGCTCCTACTTTTAAATATTTGTGAGAGTTCATTTAAACCTCAGGAAAAGCGAGGGCACTTATATTATGCTTTTTTCATTTACTGTTCGTATTATACAAGTATATGTCAAAGAACACAGAAAACAAGGCATCAGTTTCTCTTTATATACTATTACATTAACTTCCTGTTCCAAACATAATGTAGTTACATTTATTAGCTTTCATAGCATAATTTTTGCATAATTTAAAGATACTCTTTTTCTGTGTAGGCTGTTTTGTTCATAATTTTAAAGTCAATGAAGGTATTACGCAGTTGTTGCCACGTTCACAGCTTTTCTCAGTTTTTAGTCATCACAGGAATATCTGGTCTGTTATTGCTCCACTCTTTCTTTAGCCCATTTTATGGTATCATAGCAACTCTTCAGTAAGGGGTTTCAGCATTCTAAGTGCATTATAAATTCTGTGTTTAGAAGAATCTAATAGCACATTGGAAGTAATGACAAACATGTATTGTTTAGAAGAATCTAATAGCACACTGGAAGTAATGACATACATGTATTCTTTAGATGAATCTAATAGCACATTGGAAGTAATGACATACATTTATTGTTTAGAAGAATATGATGGCACATTGGAAGTAACGACATAAATGTGCTGCTTCTACATCTGCTTTTATCTCCCTTTAAGAAGATTTTTGGTGTAAGGGTCTCATATTTCTCTGACAGTTTATCTTTTGTCCAGACATGTTGCATCCATTTGCAAATTTCGCTCTAATTAACACTAAGATATAGCATTAAAAAACTGTTTTACCATTTTTTTTTCTTGTGTTTTCTTTGTGTTCACTGTGTTTGCGCACACAAACACAAACATATAAACTGTCTTCTGTTTTATGCACATTTATCACAGCATAACTTGTCTACACGCTTATCACAACAGAATCTGTCTACACGCTTATCACAACAGAATCTGTCTACACGCTTATCACAACATAACTTGTCTACACGCTTATCACAACAGAGCGTGTCTCAATCCTCATAACAGCAGAACTTGTCTGCATCTTCATCACATCAGAACTTGTTTACATTCTCACCACAACATAACCTATCAACACCCTTATCACAACTGAATTTGTCTACACCCTTATCACAAAAAACCTTATCTCCACAGTTATCAAAACAGACTTGTCTACACGTTCATCACAACAGAACTTGTCTAACTCTTATCAGAACATAACTTGTCCACACTCTCATCACAACAGAATTTGTCCACATCCTCATCACATCAGAACTTGTCTTCACCCTTATCACAATATAACTTGTCTACACGCTTATCAACGAAGAACATGTCTACACCTTCATCACAACATAACTCATCTACACCTTTATAACAACAAAGTTCATCTGCATTTTCTTCACAACAAAGATCGTCTATACCCTCATCAGAACAGAACTTGACTACATCATTATCAAAATAGAACTTGTCTACACCGGCATCACAAATAAAGCTCGTTTATACCCATTTCAAAACATAACTTGTCTACACACTCATTCTGTTCTGATGAGAATGTACACAAGTTCTCTTGTGATAAGAGTGTAGATATGTTCTGATGTGATAATGTGTAGACATGTTCTGTTGTGATATGGTGTAGACAGGTTTTGTTGTGATGGGGATGTAGACAAGTTCTGCTGTGATGTGAGTGTAAACATCTGATGTGACGATGGTGTAGACAGATTCTTTTGTGATGAGGATGTACACAAGTTCTTCTGTGATGAGGGCGTAGACAAGTTCTGTTGTGTCGAAGGTATAGACAGATTCTGTTGTGATGAGGGTGAAGACAAGTTCTTTTGTGATAAGGGTGTAAGCAAGTTCTGCTGTGATGATGCCGTAGACATGTACTGTTGTGATGAGGATGTAGAAAGGTTCTTCTGTAATGAGGGTGTAGACAAGTTCTGTTGCGATGAGGTTGGCGCCAAGTTCTTTTGTGATAAGGGTTTAGACAAGTTCTGGTGTAATAAGGGTGTATACAATCTCTGTTGTGATAAACGTGTAAACAATTTATGTTGCGATAAGTGTGTAGAAACGTTCTGTTCTGAAGAGGGTGCAGACAAGTTCTGTTTTGATGAGGATGTAGACAAGTTCTGTTGTGATACGGGTGTAGACAGATTCTGTTGTGATAAGTTTATAGACAAGGTCTGCAGTGATCTTGTCAACACCCCTATCATAACATAACTTATCTACACCCTTATCAGAACATAACTTGTCTACATCATCATCATAACAGAACTTGTCTACACCCTTATCAGAACATAACTTGTCTACATCATCATCATAACAGAACTTGTCTATACCCTTATCACAACAGAACGAGTCTATACCCTTATCATTACAGATTTTGTCCACACTTTTTGTAACAAAAATCGTCTGCACCCTTAATAAAACATAACATGTCCACACCCTTATTATAACAGAACTTGTCCACACATTATCACTACAGAACGTGTCTACATCGTATACACAATATACCTATTCTACACCCTTATCATAACAGAATTTGTCACCACCCTTATCATAACATAACTTGTATACACTCTAATTACGACAAAACTGTCACCACCTTAATCACAACAGAACTTGTCTACACCCTCATAACAGCATAACATTATCAACATTCGTATCACAAAAGAACTTGTTTACACTCTCATCACAACAGAGCTTGTTTACACCTTCGTCACAGAAGAAAATTTATACACCCTCATGATAAAAAAGTTTGTCTACGTCCTCATCATAGTAGAACTTGTCTACACCCTTATCACAGCAGAATCTGTCTGCACCGTCATCACAATAGAACTTATCTACTCTCTTATCACAAAAGAA
>CM019713.1:80647311-80669547 GCA_009760885.1 Achatina immaculata | reverse complement strand
TTGTGCCTATAGATGTATTATAGTGATATTCAGCCCGTGCCCACCTCATGTGGTGTAGATTTATGTAGTTTTGCTGTGACGTGGGTTCTGTGTGTACGTATCGATATGGAAATTCTGTGTATGATTTCAGTGTGACTTATCCGTATATTGGATTGGTAACATGGTTTATTCGTTATTATACTTCATGTAGATTGATCTTGTGCTGCAGCTACACGGTTATATAGAGGTGTGTCATGGCTGCGGTAGCTGCGTGTAATAAGTGCCATTGCAAATTAGATTTGTAGTGCAGGCTACGTGTAGGGCCATGAGAGCCCGAGACCTCAGGTCAATAAGGTTTTCAATAATACAACAATTATCATATACTGTTAAAAAAAAGAAATAAATAAACCCAACAAATACGATGTTGCGATTTAAACTGAAGTTTGCTGATCAGACAAGGGAATATTGCCTGAAACTTTCACTTGGACATCAACTTCACGGGCTGACCTGAATTAAACTCAGCAGATGATTCATGAGCACAGAAAAGCGACACTAGTCAAAGCAGCCTTTGTGACAATAACTCATGACAGGTTCATGAGAATCCCGTGAAACTTACTGAACACAAATCTCACTGACCATGTTATTGAATGCACATAAAAGATTGACGCTCCTCTAATCAATTCATTTGCAAATAAATTCAATGCGGAAATAATGCTCATCTCACTACAAAACAACGACTCATTAACATTGGACGTTTACAGACTGGACAGCCACAAAGTGTAGCGGCCAGACAATTTAATGTGGTTAGAAGCACCATTAGTCCCCTTTGGAGACGATTTCAAGAAACAGGCTCAGTTGCAGACCGGCTGCGCAGTGGCAGACCCATAGTCGCAACTCCTGCCGAAGACCGCTTCATACGGCTGCGTCACCTCAGGAATCGATTTGCATCTGCGTCTTCAACAGTCCAGTCAATGACAGCAGCTCGTCGAATTTCAGATCAAACGGTCAGGAACCGGTTGCACGACGCTGGTCTTTGGGCTAGAAAACCCTACAGAGGTCATGTTCTTACGAACCAGCATAGCCAGAACCGAATGCAGTGGGCGAACCAACATCGCCAATGGACCGTTTAGAATGACTGGAGAAGAGTTTGTTTAATGATGAATCATTCTTTCTGCTCCAGCGACACGATAGACGGAGAAGTGTTTACCACAGAGTCCATGAACCCTACCCCCAGAACTACGTGGATGAGGCTCCTCCACATGATGGTGGATGTGTACTGGTTTGGGGCCTATCAACTTCATGGTAAGAGGTGACCTAGTGCAAATTGAAGGACCCCTGAATGCCCAACCATACGTCGCTGGAATTCTTCATCCTCATGTCCTTCCATTTCTGGCTGCACCAGGGTCGATTTTTCAACAAGAGAACGCTCGACGTCATGTGGCATAACACACCACCCAGTTCTTCGCTGACAACATTGTCCAGACCATTCCGTGGCCATCCATGTCATCAGACATGAGCCCAATAGAACACTTATGGGATGAACTCAACAGACAAGTCGGCCAGCGAGACGTGGCGCCAACCAATCTACGACAGTTGTCTCTTGCACTGCAGGAAGAGTGGGCAGCCTTCCCACAACAACAGATCCAAAGACTAGTCGGATCCATGTCAAAGAGATGTCGTTCTTGGATACAGGCCAGGGAAGGCCATACACCTTACTGAAACAGAGGCCTCAGTTGCAAAAGACTAAACAAATTTAATGAAAATCATTTCATTGTTAAAGTCGTGAAGTTTCTTCATGCCAAGATTGAAACAATTCCGTAAAATAAAATTTAATTACACCTTTGAAATTCGGTGTCAATTACGACTACAGTACAGTTACGTTTCTTTTTATGAACAGTATATGATATTATGCTTAATTATCATTATAATGACACCTGTCTTGATATCATGTTGATGTAAATGTCAGTTGTATGTGTTGTTGTGGCGTATAGTGAGATTAACATGCTATGTCTCTAGTTTCTGGCTATGATTTATACTGCATGTCAATGTATTGTGTAATGATTAAATGATCAGGATTTATGCTAATTAGCATACAATATACCAGGCAGGGGAGAACTTGGGTTCGTTGGGGAGGTGGGGGGGGGGCTGGATTGACCTCGATTACGGCAGGACATTGTCAAGGGATTGTTGGTCTCTAACATCTGGTTAAAATATTCCCCCTCCTTCACTAGTTATAAAATTTAAACTATCCACCTACAAGTTTTACAAGCTTCCAAACTCCCATTTACAAGAATCAGAAGAACCAGTAGAAGATTCTTCAAAATTCTCAAATACAAGAATCAGAATAACTAGTAGAAGAATCTTCCAAACTCTCAGGCATAAGAGGAACCACGAGGTCTTAGAGCTGATGGATACACAAAAAGTTTCGTATTCTTAGACCTGTAGCACTTAATATCAGTCAATCAGTCATATGCATGTCCCTTGCAGAACTTTGCCTCCCTAACAACACTCGTGTAGGCCTCTCGGTTGTGAGCAAGATGACCTGCTGCTGATGCATCCATTTGCAGATCATCAAAGATGTCTTGTAACCATCTTCGTCTTGGTCTTCCTTTCTTTCTTGTTCCTATTATGTACCCTTCCAAGACAGTCTTCTCTAGATAATCATGATGTTTAATATGTCCAAAATATTAAGTTTTCTCTATTTAATCCTCTTTACTAGCCAGCCTAGCCTTCTTCAATATGAAGTTCTGGTAGTTTGGATATGTTTATTCTTTTGTGTGTCCATAATATTTGAAGAACTCTTCTGTAGCATTTACATTCAGTGACATTTATGTGCTTATCAGCTGTTATGTCAAGTGTCCAGGTCTCACAGGCATATGATGCGATGAGAAAGATGTATGCTCTTAAAAATCGTATTTTTGTAGTTCTGTCTGTTCCTATTCACAGCTTCTTTAGATGTTTACTTTTTGAAGAGCGATAGATATCTCATTTTATAAAATTTTTTCCCTCATTGTATCTCCATTATTAGTTAGTAATGATCCAAGATATTCAAAACTCTCCACCTGTTCCAATTTTTCCTCATTGTTACATATGTGGTAATTATGGGCACTAACACCATATCCCTATGTGCTTCTAAGCCATGACATGATTAGTATTTTACTTTACTTACTTTACATATTTCAGCTGCCTTATTTTTGTAAGATATCATCAGTTTAGTTTTCTTCGCATTAAGATATAATCCTTGCCTTAATATCACAGCTGTAAAATAACAGTCCTCACTTAATTTTTCTATCATTGGAACACCAAACCTGAATGTTTTTGTTCTTCCATTATACCGCCTTCTTACATTCTCTACACAAATATAATACTTTGTGTAGATCTCTTTATTTGTCTTGATCTCAAAATTTCGCTTTAAAATAAACGTGGTACACATTTTTAAAAAACAAAGCAATGTCTCTGTGATTGTTTTTGTCATAAACTCTTCGCAGATGTAACAAACATTGTCTGGGCCGTTCATAAAATCTCGACTATTCATTTTTCTCAATACAAGTGAAAACTTAAATGATGACTATTCATCTTATATTGTAATTTGCCGATGAAAATAATAAAATATAAAGAACTTGAAAATATCGACTATACAGAATTTATGAATTGGTTATAAAAAACGGTATGCAGTATATGAGAAAGAGTGTTTTTTTTTATTCAGCACATGAAAATACATAACTAACAGCTACATTTGTGTTAAAAGTTTTATTTTTTATTGTTGGCCTGTGTTATTTGTGCTACTATATAATAAGAAAACGTTGAGAATAATTCACTTAATATCATAATCTTGAGTGTATCAATTATAAGAACGCATAATTTTACATTAGTGATAATAATGCAAATGAAATATGATTTATAAAGTTATGTCGATGATTGTATGTACATCGGACGTGCCTGGATAAGATTTGAAGGACAGAGTTCATTCACGATAATGTTCAGAGCTAGTTGTTCATTTCTCACTTCAAAATAAAGTCTGTTTTATCAGTCTGAAATCTTGTAATGGATCATTATAGTTACATGAACCAGTTACTAGAATAGGAAACAAAATCATCTGACATCGGTGCTAGAACGAGAAGGAGAAAAGAAGGTGGTTTGGCTTGATTATGTAAATTTTATAGTCCAGTAATAATTCTATGTTTGCGAAAGAATGTAGCTGTAAGAAGGAGTTACCCAGTGTAGTGATCAAGCAAATAGTAGCATTTAGTGAGGGAGAAAGATTAGGGGCTAGCTATAAGCAAATTAACAGCGTGTTCAGAGAACAATGAAAACATAGTGTGATTAGTGATGAAGCACAGTCTGACATCGAGTTACAAGGATAAAAAAAAACAAGAACAACGAAATATCATGCTGATCCCTTGCCTTACAGTGAACATACAATTCTAAATATCAACTTTCACTAATGTCTAGAGAAAGAAATAAATGCTGAAAAATTCTAGCAGAAACAGATCACAAAATGGTCAACAGGAGACTGCATATGAACAGTAACATGAAGAGAAGTGTGTAAATTACACGTCAAGAACGTGTTTCTTGTTTGTCACATTATTGAAGTTGATAGCGTCCACTAGTGAGCATTATGTTCACAATACAACAACATTGTGATCCAATCCCAGACATTATTTCTTCATGTATTCATAACTTTATAACTGTGAAATGTGCACTTCTTGTTGTATTCTGAATAAAGAACATGACACGAGTAATTTCTAGACACTACCTCTCAGTATCTTGTAGGGAGGTGTCTTTTCTGTCAGGTTTAACTTCTTACATTACCAACTGTAAAGACTAATTTATTAAAGACTTTACTTTGTAATGTTGCACGTGATGAGTTTGTTATCAACTTAGTGTCCCAAGTATCAAATTAGTCTAGAATCTTCTTTTATCAGACGTGAAAGTGACGTTTTCTGTCAGTTATTGTCAGCGAGAACGAATGAGCATTTAATCTTGGTCACATTTTGTGGTTATCGTAAACCTTTCAATTTCAAGCTTTAGTAAAATCATATGTATCCACATTCTCATTTTCTAACTGTATTTTCTGATACTCGGCATAAAAGACTTTACGAAATGCTAAATTTTAGATCTAGAATGCACTATTTCTGCTCCTCTTCTGAACGCAGATAATAAAGATTAAATCATCGCCGTTTCCTCAGTGAAAGATTTCCATTATGTTACAGATAAAGGACATAAAGACCAAGACAAAATGGCGGCACCGATACCAGAAGTCCGAGAACTAGATCTTCTGTTGGTAGGAAAAACAGGAAACGGCAAGAGCTCTTCCGGGAATTCAATTCTTGGAGACGATATTTTTGAAAGTTCAGATTCTGGAGAGTCTGTCACTGCAGAAACATCTGTTAGACATGGGAGAAGAGGAAACTGGATGTTAAAGGTTATAGATACACCAGGAGTCTTTGATACAAAATGTTCAAATGACAGCAAAAAGATGGTAGAATTTGCCGTAGAGAAACTGTCTGAGAGTTTTCTTCATTGTCCTAATGGTTTCCATGCCCTAGTTCTTGTATTTATGTATCCAACACGAATGACAGCTGAAGAAATAGAAGCCGTGAACCAGTTAAGAAAGATTTTTGGAGAAGACTTTATTAAGAACCACTGTGTGATCATTGTTACTAACGGTGAAGGTTTTGATTTAAAGGCCAAGAAAAGAAAGTACGAAAGTTTTGAGAAATGGTGCGAGGAACAAGATGGAACATTTGGTTATTTGTTTGAAGAATGCGCTAGACGAGTTGTTCTATTTTACAATCTGTCTGACGGCGAAAAGAAAACTCAAGCCGTAGAGAAATTTCTGTCCCTTGTTAGTACTGTCAGAAACAGATACACAAATAAAGAGTTTGACAAGTGGAAAATGAGCAGAGAAACTCTCATTGTACGTGCTGGAATAGTCCAACTGAAGGCAAACTTTGAGCCTAAAATCGAGAATGTTATCAAGAAACTGACAGAGATCAAGAACGCAGAAGAATCTCCCGAGATTATGCTTGGAAAGATGAAAGCTTTGAAGGTGGATGTCATCGCTTTGAAGAGTGAGATGGACAGGGAAGACAGAGACACGGACGTCCTGAAATCTCTGAATCAAACGGTTCAGAATTTCGACAAAGTCATAGACCAGTCTATTCAAGTCCTGCAGGAACCAGAGAATAAAAATGCCCGAACTACAGCCGGAACTGACAAGGCGTTGACTGCTTTTTTAACATACCTTGTTCAAACGCAACATGAAGCACAGATGAGATTACTCGAAATGCAGAGAGAAGAGATGAGGAATCAGAATAAGAAAGGAGGGTGCACTATTTCATAAATTTTATTTGTATAGAACTGAAGCAGCAAATTTATAAACAAATTATTTGAAACAAATTTACCCGCATGAACCTGGATGTTAAATTAAACAAATATTAAATTATTTCATCCTTATCATATTTTATATTTTATAGTTTTATTTCACAAGTTCCGTACTTTTAATCATGCCATGAAAACTGTATAAATACCAATTAAGGTTAAAAAAAATAATAACTGTGACAGAAAACTCCCCATCACTGTCCAACATGGCCTTCATCACGTTCAGTGCAGGTCTGCCACAGCGTCACTGAAGCCTGAATTCCTCGAGAGAACAACAATCTTCTGACTGAACCTGTCAGATGCCAGACCTCTTTAATCTCTTCATCGGTACTGAACTTTTTCAGCCAGTGTCTCTTTGAGGGGTCCAAAACATAATAATCACATGGTGCGAAGTCAGGTGAATATTCAGGCTGTGTAAGACACTCTGAACACGGATTAGTAATTTTTTGATAGAAGGTGCTGTGTGGGAATCACATTGTCATACTGTAACAACACACAAGAACTAAGCAAACCGCAACTTTTTGATCTGATAGGTTTCAAGTGGTCCTCAACCAGTTCAAAGTATACTTCGCTGTTGATAGTGGTTCTTCTAGACACGTAATGTTCTAGAATTTCGTCTTTACAGTTCCATAATAGCTACAGGGAACTTCTGTACTTTCAACGTATAAGAACATCACCACTTTTTGCTGGCTCGCTTGTCTCTGACTGAAAGTAACGTACCCAGCATTCAATTTCTGTGACTACGTGTAGTAGAAACCCGTCTCCTTCAGCTGCCAAACATCGTACAAGAGTTTAATAAACATCCTCGCGGCTTTCATTTATAACGAGGGCGAGTTTCTTTGTTACAAAACTGGCAGGGATATTCAATCTCCAGTTTCTGTGCTAATATGTTATATAATATGTACTTATTACATAAGTATTATTCTGATTGTTGTTAAGTTCCGGAGCTGTGCAACTGAAAGCAAATATAAAACCCAAAATTGCCATTGTTATCAGCAATCTCACAGAGATCCAGACCTGTAAGCGATAGCTCGAGATTATGATAGGTCAGATGAAAACTTTGAAGGTGTATGTCATCGCTTTGAAGAGTGAGATAGACAGGGAAGACAGAGACACGGACGTCCTGAAATCTCTGAATCAAACGGTTCAGAATTTCGACAAAGTCATAGACCAGTCTATTCAAGCCCTGCAGGAACCACAGAATAAAAATGCTCAAACTACAGTCTGGACTGAAGAGGCGCTTACTGCTTTTTTATCATACTTTGTTCAAAAGCAACACGAAGGACAGATGAGATTACTCGAAATGCAGAGAGAAGAGATGAGGAATCAAAATAAGGAAGGAGGGTGCACTATTTCATAAATGTTATTTGTATAGAACTGAAGCAGAAAATTTATAAACAAATTATTTGAAACATAAATTTCCCCGCATGAACCTGGATGTTAAATTATACAAAAATTAAATTATTTCATCCTTATCATATTTTATATTTTATAGTTTTATTTCACAAGTTCCGTACTTTTAATCATGCCATGAAAACTTGTATAAATACCAGTTAAGGTTAAAAAAAAATAATAATAATAATAACTGTGACAGAAAACTCCCCATCACTGTCCAACATGGCCTTCATCACGTTCAGTGCAGGTCTGCCACAGCGTCACTGAAGCCTGAATTCCTCGAGAGAACAACAATCTTCTGACTGAACCTGTCAGATGCCAGACCTCTTTAATCTCTTCGTCGGTACTGAACTTTTTCAGCTAGTGTCTCTTTGAGGGGTCCAAAACATAATAATCACATGGTGCGAGGTCAGGTGAATATTCAGGCTGTGTAAGAGACCCTGAACACGGATTCGTAATTTTTTGAAGGAATGTGCTGCTTGAGGAATCACATTGTCAAACTGCAACAACACACAAGAACTAAGCAAACCGCAATTTTTTGATCTGATAGGTTTCAAGTGGTCCTCAACCAGATCAAAGTATACTTCGCTTTTGATAGTGGTTCTTCTAGACAAGTAATGTTCTAGAATTTCGTCTTTACCTTTCCAGAACAGCTACATGGAACTTCTTTGCTTTCAACGTATAAGAACATCAGCACTTTTTGCTGGCTAGCTTGTCTCTGACTGAAAGTAACGTACCCAGCATTCAATGTCTGACTACGTGTAGTAGAAACCCGTCTCCTTCAGCTGCCAAACATCGTACAAGAGTTTAATAAACATCATCACGGCTTTCATTCATAACGAGGGCGAGTTTCTTTGTTACCAAACTGACAGGGACATTCAAACTCCAGTTTATGTGCAAATATGTTATATAATATGTACTTATTACATAAGTGTTATTCTGGTTGTTGTTACGTTCCGGAGCTGCGCAACTGGAAGCAAATATAAAACCAAAAATGGTCATTGTTATCAACAATCTCACAGAGATCCAGACCTCTAAGTGATAGCTCGAGTTTATGATAGGTCAGATGAAAGTTGTAAGGTGGGTCTTGCTGTTTTGAAGAAAGAGGCAGTGAGGACAGGCACGTGGAAGTCTTAATACCTCTCCTACAATCTGCCACGGATATTTACCACGGGCTGGGTCAGTGTGTGAACGGCTTATACCAAACACTGAATGAAACTTCGTGACCGAAAACTGATTGACATGTCTCGGCCTCATCTCACTCAGAATTTGTATACGCAAATAATTACAATTAGACCTAGTTAGAGAAAGTTTATCTAGAAAATCTAAGATAAAAAAATAACAATACATGACTCCAAAATGTTGGACCAATTGGCTTTTTTCCAAAAAGTAAACTAGAGATTTTTGATTATCTAGACTTCTGGAGAATATTTGTTAACTTAATACACTAGAGATTTGTGATTATCTAGACTTCTGGAGAATATTTGTTAACTTAATACACTAGAGATTTGTGATTATCTAGACTTCTGGAGAATATTTGTTAACTTAATACACTAGAGATTTTTGATTACCTAGACTTCTGGAGAATATTTGTTAACTTAATACACTAGAGATTTTTGATTACCTAGACTTCTGGAGAATATTTGTTAACTTAATACCAGGTCTTGGAACTGGTTCGCACATTTATATTAAAGACCCCATAGGTTTAAACTTACTTACTGAAATATCCTCTTCAATGTTTTGGACCGTCCAACTGCACATTCTTTCAGTAACTTTTGACATTTACTTCTAAATATCTGAAGAGTTTTGTACTTCTCGGTTCTATTTTATTTCTGTCTCCGCCCATACATTACTTCGTCACTGTTACAGGTACATGATGACGTCATCAAGAGAATACTGTCTTTTATTGATGGGGAAAGCTGGAAACGGAAAGAGCTCTACCGGAAACACTATTCTGGAGAAAGAAACTTTTGAGATTTCACATGGAGGAAAGCTCATGAATCACAAACCAAAAGTGGATACTGGAAAAGTTGGAAGTCTGACGGTAACAGTGGTTGATGGACCAGGATTTGAATGTAGAAAGCCAGACGAATCAAACTGGATGAAAAGAATGATCGCTAATATCAGCAGCACGTTTAATCTTTGTGGTACTGGCTTTGATGCTTTTCTCTATGTCTTAAGATATGGCAGCCGGTTCACGAAAGAGGAGATGGAGGCCATTCAAGTTTTGAAAGTGATTTTGGGTCAAAGTCTTTTCAAGGATCATTGTATTCTGGTGTTTACAAACGGGGAAAACTTTGACTTGTACGCTCGGCACAAAGAAGATCTGACTTTTGATGAATGGTGTGAAGATCAGACAGGGGCTCTTAGTGATCTCATCAAGGAATGTGATAACAGGGTAGTGCTCTTTCATAACCTGACACCAGAGATGAGGGAAAGATCAGTTCAGAGATTACTTTCTCTGGTTGATAAGATTGGAGAACGTTACACTGAAGCCAGGTTTGAGCACATGAAGGGTGAGCACAGCAGGCTTATCTCCAGAGAAGCGGCACTACAGGCAGAGCGGGAACTACAGATCAAAATTGATCACATTAACAGGAAGTTGGAGAGAATCAAAGCCTCCCCTCAAAGTCCGCGAGAAGTGATGCGTGAACTCGAGATATGGCGAGAAGAAGCCGCTTTCTTGAAGACAAATATAGAACATGAGGACAGGGGAACTGACGCTCTCAGGATGTTGAAAATATCCATAGATTCTATCATTCTGAGAACAGAGAGTCTCATAAATAACTGTGTCCCGGAAGAAAAACAGAAATCTATTGACATGAAGCAGCTGAGCACAAATGATGCCAGCGTCCCCAACAAGTGGTATTCGTGTTGACGATACAGAGACCGTATGTTTAAACCCCCAGCAGAAAGGGAATCTCCATAGGAGTGTAAACTTTCATTATCCACTGTAATAGCATCTGTAATAAGTGCTGTATGTTTAGTCTTTTAACCAGCGTAAGTTTCTTACAAATCAGGAAGGTAAGATAGGTAAATGTAATCCTCTCATGCCTTAGAGGCACATAGGGTTATGGTGTTAGTGCCCATATTTTCCTTGACCTATCAGCACACTAGAGGGTGATATAACAAATCAGGAAGGCTATAATGAAATGTCAGACAAGTAATATCTTAGATGTGAAAACACAAGAAACAAGAGTAGAAACAGAAGAACACATCAGACAAACCACTCTTGTATATATCACAAGTAGAAAGATTCTATAAATAGATATGTCTCAGATTTTTAAAACAATGAATCAAATGGGTGAATACATGAAGAAATAGATGATAACTTTGTGCAGAAATCCTTCACTGAATACAAAAAAAGGGGGAATAGAAAAAAAAAGAGAAGATTAGAAAAAAAAAATACCAGTTCTGATGAGATTAAAAGGAGAACGGTTGAAGATATATCGGCTTAGTTGAAATCAATGTTGTTTCTTCCGTGTGAATTCAATGCGAATTATTTATGAAACCAGAAAACAGACACAAATCTAAGAGTTTTTCGAAATATAAAGACACAAACAAAGAAAACGCATTCAACATGTCACATTTTGCTGCATAAAAGTTGACAATTTAATCCAGCATGTGAAAACAAAAACTGTCAGCAGACATGGAAGATTTGCTAGTCTTACTACAACAGACATTTCTGTTTTGCTACATTTTCTTATTGCATGTAGAGGTCAAGCTCCCGTTTCCTGGCCATTAAGGAGTGTCAGGCCCGTATTTTATCTCACGTGCTGAAAGTTAAGTTTCTTGATCATGTTACCGATATTTTGACACGGAAGTAAAACTATAGAGTAATGATGTTTAATTATCACAGTACGTTTAATCTTTGTGGTACTGGCTTTGATGCTTTTCTCTATGTCTTAAGATATGGCAGCCGGTTCACGAAAGAGGAGATGGAGGCCATTCAAGTTTTGAAAGTGATTTTGGGTCAAAGTCTTTTCAAGGATCATTGTATTCTGGTGTTTACAAACGGGGAAAACTTTGACTTGTACGCTCGGCACAAAGAAGATCTGACTTTTGATGAATGGTGTGAAGATCAGACAGGGGCTCTTAGTGATCTCATCAAGGAATGTGAAAACAGGGTAGTGCTCTTTCATAACCTGACACCAGAGATGAGGGAAAGATCAGTTCAGAGATTACTTTCTCTGGTTGATAAGATTGGAGAACGTTACACTGAAGCCAGGTTTGAGCACATGAAGGGTGAGCACAGCAGGCTTATCTCTAGAGAAGCAGCACTACAGGCAGAGCGGGAACTACAGATCAAAATTGATCACATTAACAGGAAGTTTGAGAGGATCAAAGCCTCCCCTCAAAGTCCGCGAGAAGTGATGCGTGAACTCGAGATATGGCGAGAAGAAGCCGCGTTCTTGAAGACAAATATAGAACATGAGGACAGGGGAACTGACGCTCTCAGGATGTTGAAAATATCCATAGATTCTATCATTCTGAGAACAGAGAGTCTCATAAATAACTGTGTCCCGGAAGAAAAACAGAAATCTATTGACATGAAGCAGCTGAGCACAAATGATGCCAGCGTCCACAACAAGTGGTATTCGTGTTGATGATACAGAGACCGTATGTTTAAACCCCCAGCAGAAAGGGAATCTCCATAGGAGTGTAAACTTTCATTATCCACTGTAATAGCATCTGTAATAAGTGCTGTATGTTTAGTCTTTTAACCAACGTAAGTTTCTTACAAATCAGGAAGGTAAGATAGGTAAATGTAATCCTCTCATGCCTTAGAGGCACATAGGGTTATGGTGTTAGTGCCCATATTTTCCTTGACCTATCAGCACACTAGAGGGTGATATAACAAATCAGGAAGGCTATAATGAAATGTCAGACAAGTAATATCTTAGATGTGAAAACACAAGAAACAAGAGTAGAAACAGAAGAACACATCAGACAAACCACTCTTGTATATATCACAAGTAGAAAGACTCTGTAAATAGATATGTCTCAGATTTTTAAAACAATGAATCAATGGGGTGAATACATGAAGAAATAGATGATAACTTTGTGCAGAAATCCTTCACTGAATACAAAAAGGGGGAATAGAAAAAAAAGAGAAGATTAGAAAAAAAAAATACCAGTTCTGATGAGATTAAAAGGAGAACGGTTGAAGATATATCGGCTTAGTTGAAATCAATGTTGTTTCTTCCGTGTGAATTCAATGCGAATTATTTATGAAACCAGAAAGAAGACAAAAAATCTAAGAGTTTTTCGAAATATAAAGACACAAACAAAGAAAACACATTCAACATGTCACATTTTGCTGCATAAAAGTTGACAATTTAATCCAGCATGTGAAAACAAAAACTGTCAGCAGACATGGAAGATTTGCTAGTGTTACTACAACAGACATTTCTGTTTTGCTACATTTTCTTATTGCATGTAGAGGTCAAACTCCCGCTTCCTGGCCATTAAGGAGTTTTGGGATACAGTGTCAGGCCCGTATTTTATCTCACGTGCTGAAAGTGAAGTTTCTTGATCATGTTACCGATATTTTGACACGGAAGTAAAACTATAGAGTAATGATGTTTAATTATCACAGTACGTGTAAAACAATTGTTCTATCGTTTCAAGATGTAGTAAATAAATTTACATATGTTCTTTTATTTTTTTTCGTAAATGTCCTTGTATGCTAAACAAAACTCTTCTTTGTCTGTAGCAGACAGATATACAGAGAAAGTTTGATTCTCCTACATTTTCTGCTTCAGATCTCAGCTAGGACATTCTAAATAGGTCATCAGACTGATGTCCTCACAGATCTCAGCTTCTACTACATTCTAAATATGTCCTCAGACTGATATCCTCACAGATCTCAGCTTCTAGGACATTCTAAATAGGTCCTTACACTGATATCCTCATAAATCTCCACTCTTTTTAATGGAGAGCCGATAGCTTTTGTCTCAGAACTTGACACGTGTTCATGTCTAATTTCGTAGAACTGACAATGTAAACACTTCTAGAGCGTATATATCTTTTATATTAAAATGTTACACCTACTAGCTTGCATGAAGTGTAGAAAACAAATTCCTGGTCTCAACTCTTTTGTTATGATATTGTTGTATAGTGGGTTGTGTATGGTTCAGCCATATTAACTGTTACACTCCTCACATTCATAATTAATTGTAGTCAACATCAGCACAAAGATAGCTCCACTCGAAGGCAAAAACATTTATAAATGCAACATTGTTTTATTAACAAATAATACGTAGAAGAATATGTTGCCATAAAGCTGACTGTATTGTGATTCAGTACAGACTCTCAGTCAGGTTCAAGTCACAAATTACCAAGTACTTGTCATCAATATCGTCAATCATCTCCCAACTATCGACTGTTAAATAATAGTATTTATTCATGAGCTAACACAGTCGTGATCTATCAGCTTCTGAACTCTGTATTCATTACTTTCCAACTCTTGGAACTTCTGAGCTCTGTATTCATTACTTTCCACCACATGGAACTCCTGAACTCTGTATTCATTACTTTCCACCACATGGAACTCCTGAACTCTGTATTCATTACTTTCCAACTCTTGGAACTTCTGAACTCTGTATTCATTACTTTCCAACTCTTGGAACTTCTGAACTCTGTATTCATTACTTTCCAACTCTTGGAACTTCTGAGCTCTGTATTCATTACTTTCCACCACATGGAACTCCTGAACTCTGTATTCATTACTTTCCAACTCTTGGAACTTCTGAACTCTGTATTCATTACTTTCCAACTCTTGGAACTTCTGAACTCTGTATTCATTACTTTCCAACTCTTGGAACGACACGTGTACGCCAGCTTCAGACGCCGTCTTAGTTTCACTGAAATGTTTCCGTGGTTCGCAGCTCACTCACCAGAGGATTTCTTTGAGTGTCGCTGATATTCTTGTACAACTACATCACTGTAAACTTGAGCCTGATCTAGCTATATTCACTTTATCTTCATAATAGTTCAATTACATTAACCTTTCACTCGTCGACGTCTTGTCGTTCATCTTCTATCATTCTGAATCTACTTTTCCTAGAACTTTGGCAAGTTACATGTCGCCATCCTTACTCCAAGCCTTATATAAGCACATTTTTCGAGGTCTGATCTCTGTCTCTATGAATTCATTCATTACAAGCAGCGTTGAATATGTAATTGCATATTTGTGTTTTATTTGTAGTAAAGTTTTAAATACGTATATCAGCTAATGTTGTTATGACTTCTGTTATAAAGCAAGATTCAATGATGACTACATTGCCCTAACTTACCTTGTTATTTTGACCTTTTAGAAATGTTTTAAGACAATGCATTATTAAACAGATTTTATTTATTACTTTATTTGATTTATTATATTTTGTAATGTTAATGCCATTCTTTTTTTTTCTGATATTTGTTCCTGTTTTATGTCAATAAGTTAATTTGTGGTACTTGAATTGTAATTACATGTTATTTAATTATTTGGATTTTTCTTCAACAGTTAAATGAATCACAGTTGTTGTATGTTTAAAAAATGTCATTTTTATATGTAAACATAATATAAATACTTGTCACCTCTGAAGTGAAGGTGGAAGTTTACATTTTGTCAGATGGTAGAAAAGTCGAGAAAAAGGGGAAAACAAAAAGAATAACAACAACAAAACAATATATCAGGTAACTTAAACAAAACGGTTGTGCATGAATGAAATCTAAGAGTGATTTAGCTTTGTCTACTCTGAGACCTAACTTCTGAAAAGATTTAGATAAGAAGAAAGCAATATAAAAGAGATTACGGACAAGAGCATTGAATGACATGGAAGTAAACTATTACACGAGTCTGAGACAAAATCGAATGACTGCATCTAGTTTCAGATGAGAAATCTCCAAGTTTTACTTATTTTAACTGTATGTTAACAACACAAAAAGAAATGGATAAACTAATTATGTCAATACGTAAGAACAGCGAAGAGCAAAACCTCTATCTAATGTGAAGAAAACTAAATTGACACAACAAACAAGTCAACTGATATATGTATCAATGAGGAAAAACTGGAAGAAGTGAAGAATTTGGAATATCTTGGATCACTGCTAACTAATAATAGAGATATAATAAGGGAAATTAAACGGAGGACGTCTATCGCTCTCCAGAAATTAAAACAACTAAAGAATCTGTGGGGAGGAACAGACAGAACTACAAAAATAAGATATTTAAGGACATGCATCTTTCCCATCGCAACATATGCATGTGAGACCTGGACACTTAACAAAACAGCTGATGAAACACATAAATGCCTTTGAATGTAAATGCTACAGAATAGTTCTTCAAATATCATGGACACAAAATAGAACAAATATATCCATACTACAAGAACTTAATATTGAAGAATGCTGGCTAGTAAAGATGACACATTAAACGTCATGATAATCTAGGGAAAACCATCTTGGAGGATACATAATGGGAAAAAGAAAGAGAGGAAGACCAAGGCGAAGATGGCTGCAAGACATCGTTGGTGATCTGCAAATGGATGCATCAGCAGCAGGCTATTTTGCTCACAACCGAGAGGCCTATAGGAGAGCTGTTAGGGAGACAGAGTTCAGAAAGGGACATGCAAATGAATGAATGGCTGTATGTGTTTATTGTATTCCCATATTTTGATGTTACATTGGAAAAACGCATTCACACGCCATCTTAGTTTCACTGAATTGTTTCCGTGATTCGCAGTCCGAGGTAAGTGACTGCAGTTCTCTCACAAGAGATATCTTTGATTGTCGCTGATAATCTTGTACAACTACATCACTGTAAACCTGAGCCTGATCTAGCTATATTCACTTTATCTTCATAATAGTTCAATTACATTAACCTTTCACTCGTCGACGTCTTGTCGTTCATCTTCTATCATTCTGAATCTACTTTTCCTAGAACTATGGCAGGTTACCTGTGGCTATCCTTACTCCAAGCCTTATATAAGCACATTTTTTGAGGTCTAATCTCTGTCCCTATGAATTTATTCATTACACGCACCGTCGAATACGTAATTGCATATTTGTGTTTTATTTGTAGTAAAGTTTTAAATACGTATATCAGCTAATGTTGTTATGACTTCTGTTATAAAGCAAGATTCAATGATGACTACATTGCCCTAACTTACCTTGTTATTTTGACCTTTTAGAAATGTTTTAAGACAATGCATTATTAAACAGATTTTATTTATTACTTTATTTGATTTATTATATTTTGTAATGTTAATGCCATTCTTTTTTTTTCTGATATTTGTTCCTGTTTTATGTCAGTAAGTTAATTTGTGGTACTTGAATTGTAATTACATGTTATTTAATTATTTGGATTTTTCTTCAACAGTTAAATGAATCACAGTTGTTGTATGTTTAAAAAATGTCATTTTTATCTGTAAACATAATATAAATACTTGTCATCTCTGAAGTGAAGGTGGAAGTTTACATTTTGTCAGATGGTAGAAAAGTCGAGAAAAAGGGGAAAACAAAAAGAATAACAACAACAAAACAATATATCAGGTAACTTAAACAAAACGGTTGTGCATGAATGAAATCTAAGAGTGATTTAGCTTTGTCTACTCTGAGACCTAACTTCTGAAAAGATTTAGATAAGAAGAAAGCAATATAAAAGAGATTACGGACAAGAGCATTGAATGACATGGAAGTAAACTATTACACGAGTCTGAGACAAAATCGATGACTGAATCTAGCTTCAATGAGAAATCTCTAAGTTTTACTTATTTTAACTGTATGTTAACAACACAAAAAGAAATGGATAAACTAATTATGTCAATACGTAAGAACAGCGAAGAGCAAAACCTCTATCTAATGTGAAGAAAACTAAATTGACACAACAAACAAGTCAACTGATATATGTATCAATGAGGAAAAACTGGAAGAAGTGAAGAATTTGGAATATCTTGGATCACTGCTAACTAATAATAGAGATATAATAAGGGAAATTAAACGGAGGACGTCTATCGCTCTCCAGAAATTAAAACAACTAAAGAATCTGTGGGGAGGAACAGACAGAACTACAAAAATAAGATATTTAAGGACATGCATCTTTCCCATCGCAACATATGCATGTGAGACCTGGACACTTAACAAAACAGCTGATGAAACACATAAATGCCTTTGAATGTAAATGCTACAGAATAGTTCTTCAAATATCATGGACACAAAATAGAACAAATATATCCATACTACAAGAACTTAATATTGAAGAATGCTGGCTAGTAAAGATGACACATTAAACGTCATGATAATCTAGGGAAAACCATCTTGGAGGATACATAATGGGAAAAAGAAAGAGAGGAAGACCAAGGCGAAGATGGCTGCAAGACATCGTTGGTGATCTGCAAATGGATGCATCAGCAGCAGGCTATTTTGCTCACAACCGAGAGGCCTATAGGAGAGCTGTTAGGGAGACAGAGTTCAGAAAGGGACATGCAAATGAATGAATGTGCTGTGTTTATTTTGTGGTCATATTTTGCTAGTATACTGCAAAAATTGTATTCAGATTTATATCTATATATTCATTTACAGTCTGTATTCATCATCATCATCATCATCATCATCATGTGCCTTGCCGGCTGGCGTTGGCTATTATGCTTCTCCAGAGTACACGATCCTTCATGCAGGCCATCAGTTCAGTTGGTGATCTCCTCTCACACCATCTCGTCAGACTGTCCAGTATCATTTCTCTTGGTCTTCCTCTTGATCTTCTTCCCTCTATTTTTCCTGTTGTTATAACATGTTCAATGCCCCCTCTTCTCATTGCATGTCCTATGAAAGTACATTGTCTCTCTCTTATCTTTTTGACAAGGTTTTTTTTGTCTCTCCAGCTCTTCTGTATTCTTACTTTACGTTAAAAGTTGCTGAGAATATTTCTCACTGACTTTTTATTTGATACCCAACTCTGGTTTAGTCAGAAGGAAAAAAAAGTTAGGAAAAGTAAATATAATTCAGAAAATGATAAGCAAAAATGTTATTTTTCTTCACACCACATCAGCCTTAAAGTTTAAATGTTATTCTACAGAAAACTGTCGATGTCACTGATAGTGTTACACAGTGGAGGGTTATAATTTAAACTGTCGATGTCACTGATAGTGTTACACAGTGGAGGGTTATAATTTAAACTGTCGATGTCACTGATAGTGTTACACAGTGGAGGGTTATAATTTAAACTGTTGATGTCACTGATAGTGTTACACAGTGGAGGGTTATAATTTAAACTGTTGATGTCACTGATAGTGTTACACAGTGAAGGGTTATAATTTAAACTGTTGATGTCACTGATAGTGTTACATAGTGGAGTGTTATAAGTTAAAATGTCGTTGTCACTGATAGTATTACATAGTGGAGGGTTATAATTTAAACTGTCGATGTAATTGATAGTGTTATGTAGTGGAGGGTTATAATTTAAACTATCGATGTCACTGATAGTGTTACATTTGGAGGGTTATAATTTAAACTGTTGATGTCACTGATAGTGTTACATTTGGAGGGTTATAATTTAAACTGTCAATGTCATTGATAGTGTTACATAGAGGAGTGTTATAATTTAAACTGTCGATGTCACTGATAGTGTTATGTAGTGGAGGGTTATAATTTAAACTATCCATGTCACTGATAGTGTTATGTAGTGGAGGGTTATAATTTAAACTGTCGATGTCACTGATAGTGTGATAAGGTGGAAGGTTATAATTTAAACTGTCGATGTCACTGATAGTGTGACATAGTGGAGGGTTATAATTTAAACTGTCGATGTCACTGATAGTGTGATATAGTGGAGTGTTATACTTTAAACTGTCGATGTCATTGATAGTGTGATATAGTGGAGTGTTATAATTTTAAAATTCCAGTTTGTGTTTTCATGGAGAAAGGAGCGTTTTAAAAAGATGACCGAGTTTTACGTTGTAGAAAATCTTTAAATCAATTTATTTTGTAAATTTTATTTATGAAATATTTGTATTACTTGTGCAGGCCGTTATATAACATTACAACGTATTGTTTTATAATCGTTGGTGTAATTCGATATATATTCGTGTATTTGTAAAAATAAATTAATAAACACAGCGGTGTATATGATAGTCACTTTGTTGTTTTGCTTATTATCTGTGTCATAACTCTCTGTGTAGTGTGTGTTAGGTGTAAATAAAGATGATCTTAATATTATATTGTGCACTTTCTCTTGTTTAATATATTAGAAAACAGAGATAGTTGCTGACTTTGTAGTTATGTGACCTGGTAGTAAGATAGTTGCTGATGTTGTAGTTATGTGACCTGGTAATAAGATAGTTGCTGATGTTGTAGTTATGTGACCTGGTAATATAGTGTAAATTTATGTTTAATAGAAGGTAATACCTGGGAGAAGGGGAGGGGGAGACTGTCCTTCTAACAGGTACGTCCATCGGGTTGTTTGGTGGAGTGGCCTCTAGATATAGTGGTTAGCTGTGAATATATTGATGGAATGGCCTCTAGATATAGTGGTTAGCTGTGAATATATTGGTGGAGTGGCCTCTAGATATAGTGGTTAGCTGTGAATATATTGGTGGAGTGGCCTCTAGATATAGTGGTTAGCTGTGAATATATTGGTGGAGTGGCCTTTAAATACAGAAGTTAGCTGTGAATAGATGTTATATAACAGAATTCCTTAATTCTGGAATTCTGATCTTTTATTTAACTTTATAGGGGAGTGAACCAGTGATTTATTTAGTAGATTGACATAGTGGTTAGCGGCCCTAGTTATTTTTTTAAATACAGGTCAACTATAGGTCAGGTTCGACACGTTGAAGGCCATTTCTTGTCATGTCCAGGCACAGGATTTTTTACAGTTAACTAAAGTTATTCATGACATGTTTGTTTAATTCGTTAGTTTTAGTTACAGAAAAGCTTGAAATAGGATTACTGTTATTAGTTTATTGTCCAAGGTTATAAACAGGTAACCTTTGCAAGGATTGAGATTTTAGGCAGAAATATTTTAATCATAGTTTTTATCTTCCACGAGATAGCATCTTCGGAGACATTTAGAAAATTCTTACGAGGGATTATGATAAGGATTAGATTGATTAGTTGTTTGAGACTGATTATGATTGCAAGTTCATTATGTAGAGGTTGACTGAGAAGGATGTTTCATATAGGATGCTTGGATGTGATCTGTTAGTTTTTTCCCCTCATGTATCCAGTGTGTAAATGTTTGATGTAGCTACGAGTTGTTTGGACTCCCTGTCCTACCCGCTGCCTTGCGGGTAGAACAGGGAGTCCAAAAGCTAGCGGAGAGTTCGTACACAAGCCAACAGAAGGCAACGGGAAACCAGTGTTGTAGTTCCCAAGAACAATCATGTTTATTCAGAGTCATAGATTCATCATGAACGACGTTAATGCATGTTCCTCTGGAACAGCCTCGTCCGGTAGGGCAGCTCACGAGCCACAGGTGAGACCAGATCGTCATCAAGCTACTGGTGGCAAAACTAATAAGTTCAAAATAGCAACATGGAATGTTAGACCTTTATTCCGGGCTGGAAAATTATAAAATGTAAAGATGGAAATGGAAAAGATGTAGATCAACATATTAGGAATGAGTGAAGTAAGATGGACAGGTGCAGGAAAGATAAACTCTGATAAATATACAATAATATATTCAGGAAGTGAGAAACATGAACGAGGAGTAGGAATAATATTTGACGAACAAACAGCAAGGACAAATGTAGGATATTTGAACATCTCGGACCGAGTCCTGCTAGCCCAACTTAAAGGACAACCAATGAACATAAATATTATACATGTGTACGCTCCAACATCTGAACGTTCTGAAGAAGATGTACATATATTTTATAATGACATAGAGACAGCCCTAAAACACACAAAGTCACATGAAGTTACTATAGCCATGGGAGATTTTAATGCCAAAGTTGGCAAAGAAAGTACTTCAGACATCGTTGGTGACTATGGACTGGGGGAGAGGAATGACAGAGGCTGTAAATTAATTGAATGGGCAAGAATACACATCATGGTTGTAGGAAACACCTGGTTTAAACAACATCCTCGAACACTGGCAACGTGGTGCAGCCCAGACAAAAAGACTTTTAACCAGATAGACTACATATTAATCAACAAACGATTCCGCAATGCATTACTGACAACAAAAACCATGCCAGGAGCTGACTGCAATAGTGACCATGATCCACTCTGTGGAAAAATTAGAATAAAGCTAAAGAAATCAGGAAGAAAAATGAGAAACATCAAACTGAATACAGAACTCCTGAAAAATGACCACGAACTGCGAGAACAATACAAAGTTATTATAACATATAGATACAATGCAATAGCAAAGATAAATAGTATAGATGAACAATGGGCAATGTTAAGAGATTCTATCCACCAAACTGTTAAGGAGATAATACCACCAAAAAAAAGAACCATCTAAAAATAAATGGATGACAGACGACATCTTAG
>CM019713.1:80616485-80647211 GCA_009760885.1 Achatina immaculata | reverse complement strand
AGGTGAGCCAAATCTTAAGGACATCCTCGTCCACAGCCACTTGAAGCAGAGCCTTACATATGTTGGCACCAGAAAATGTAACCGCCCCCGCTGCGTTACCCGCCCTGTAGTCTGGGAAACGAAAACGATCACCTTTCTCAAAACTATCTTCACTCTTCATGAGGGATTCACATGCCAGTCCTGTAATGTGATATATGTCATCGTGTGCAAAAGATGCAGGATAACGTATACTGGTGAGACTGGCCTCAGATTAGGGGACCGCATGCAAAAACATCTGTACGACATCGCCCAGCATGCTACGAAACCAGTCCCAATTCACTTCAATGGCCCCAACCACAGAGGCAAATCTGATTTTCTGGTAACAGCCATCAAACAATGTCACGCAGATGACACAAGCCGCCTGGCGCTTGAGAACCGCTGCATTCAAAATTATGATACGCTGGAGCCACATAACATGCTCTTCAATCATTATAGTACCTCTCCACTAAGCTCCACCCCTTCTTACTTTTCAAACCTCCTCACAGCATCACTTTGCAACCCCTCTTCCTTAATCATCTATTTCAATTTCTCCTGGCTAGGTCAACATTGTATCACTCTCTCTCCCCTCTCCATTTCCCCATCCACCACCCCCAGTTACAACCCACCGACCACATATCACAGGTCTCCATCTAAACAGTCTCCACGTTCTACTAAATCCATTCCTGACACACACCGCCGGACAAATCATACCCTACAATTTACAGCTAAGTGTTATTTTAATTTTTTTTAAAATAGTATTCATTTGGATCTTCGTCCTGTATGTTTTTGTATGATTAAGGCTCACGCCGAAATGTCACAACTTTGTAATCGTTAAGTAATAAAGCTGCTCCTACATTTTCCTAGTTTATACATTCAAGAGAGGAAGAAATGTTACAGATTTTCTGTGAGAAACCCTGTTGTTATGGTCAAACAGTTATAGACCACAACTCACCTGTTTATGTTAGCACGGAAAAACTTATCTGCTGTCCCTCCTGAGAACACAGTCACGTGATCTGGGTGGCGGGAGGTAGGAATGAGTTTTCCGTCTGAATGTTGTAGAGACAGGTCGTGTGTGAGTTTTCTCTGGTAAGGATGTTTGTTAGAACTTGCTTCCTCATGTAAGTTTAATAGTTGATAGTACTTGTTACGACAAATGTGTGTTTAAGTCAGAATGTAGTTTTTGGTCGATGGATTTGACCTTTTCAGGACAAAAGGGTGTTAAGTGTGTAGTGTTGTAAGTTCGACTGTCCTTTTTAGCACAAAATGTGATTCTTGGTTGGAAGGCCGTGTTTGGAGTTTTTCAGTATATATGAGGTCAGTATGTTTTTGATGGTGTATGTTAGTGAGGGTCCCATGGCGATGCAAATCGCCCGGAGTGTTTTTCTATCCTTATTGTAATTGTTTCCATTATTTACACACCGCATCTATTTACAACAGGCATTTAACAAATGGGAATTCAACATTAAACTTTTGTGATTTATGTACCTGTTGAATCATGTGATAATTGAATATATGTTGAGTATCAACTGTGGTGTTGAGTGAGTTGAGTACATGTAACTGGTCACGTTCGTGTACGGATATGTTGTGGTTGCTGTCCTGGGATTTTATCTGTCAGACGGTGTATTAACAAAGTGACGTCTGTTGTGTCACTTGTGTAGCAGTCAAGCAAATCTACTCAGTAAATAGTGACGTTTGTAACAGTGCATGAAGAACATGTGTTTCAGTACTTGGGCAAGATAGCTAGCTACACACACACACACACCCACACACCACACTACAGTACAGTGTATGGGAAAACCATGTGTTTAGTGTCTAGCAGTACATACATACATACGTCTTCAAAGATGAGAAAGCATAAATTAACAACACTGGAATTGGCCAAAAAAAAAAAAAACCAAATAGATGAAAGGAGCACTCAGCTGTGAATTGTAGGCTTTCTTATGTGATAGTTTGCTTGGGTGAAATAGTGTGAATGTTTAAATGACGACTTGGGAGTTGTAATACCAGTTTGACTGGTTTGATGTGATGAGATGAGCATCATATCTATCTGAGATTTGTTGTAAAGTTAGGTGAAGGTAAGCTTTGTTGAACTTTAATTCTTCGCATTATTTCTTCACCTGTGTACCCTTGGTCCAGTATTTTCTCTTCAGCACACGCATCTTTTGGGTTTCTCTCCGTGTCTCTTAACTGTCCCCAGCCATCCGGCCAGGCAGCAGAGCTTGAGTTGTGCCTGAACCCTAGGATCTGTCTGGCCTGCACGTCCCCGCCAGGAGATGCTGACCCCGCCAGCATAGCTCTTTGGGTCATGGGACACAAACTCTATCATCAGGACGAGACGTGAGAGTGGAGTTTATTGAGTTTGTTTATGAGAGTTATAGAACTGACAGTACTGTCTGTTTGTGACATGTATAATATGCCTGATAAGAAGAAAGAGAACACGGTTGTCTGTTTGTGACGTGTATTATGTGCCTGATAAGAAGAAAGAGAACACGGTTGTCTGTGACGTGTATAATGTGCCTGATAAGAAGAAAGAGAACACGGTTGTCTGTTTGTGATGTGTATAATATGCCTGATAAGAAGAAAGAGAACACGGTTGTCTGTTTGTGACGTGTATAATGTGCCTGATAAGAAGAAAGAGAACACGGTTGTCTGTTTGTGATGTGTATAATATGCCTGATAAGAAGAAAGAGAACACGGCTGTCTGTGACGTGTATAATGTGTCTGATAAGAATAAAGAGAACACGGCTGTCTGTTTGTGATGTGTATAATATGCCTGATAAGAAGAAAGAGAACACGGTTGTCTGTCTGTGACGTGTATAATGTGCCTGATAGAAGAAAGAGAACGCGGTTGTCTGTTTGTGATGTGTATAATATGCCTGATAAGAAAGAAGAAAACACGGCTGTCTGTGACGTGTATAATGTGTCTGATAAGAAGAAAGAGAACACGGCTGTCTGTGACATGTATAATGTGTCTGATAAGAAGAAAGAGAACACAGCTGTCTGTTTGTGATGTGTATAATGTGCCTGATAAGAAGAAAGAGAACTCAAATGCATATGTTGTGCTAAGTGTGCAGGTCTTACAGAAATATGTTGAGGTGGAAAAATACATGAGCTTAAAAATATACTTTTTCTTTACTTCTGTCTGTCCCTCTTCACAGCTACTTTAGTTATTTCAGGTTTTGGAAAATGAAAGATGCCCTACTTTTAATATCCCTCATATTGTCTCCATTGTTAGTAATGATCCATGATTTTAAAAACTCTCCACTACTTCTAATTTCTCCTCACTGGTATATATATATATATATATATATATATATATATATATATATATATATATATCAGTTGCTATGTTTGTTTTATTAGTTATTATCAATCTAGTTTTTTTCTTTTATTAGTTTTCTTCCCATTAAGATACAAAATTCACTCTTCACTATTCTTACTGACTGACAACTCTGTTAGTTTCTCTGTTCCCTTTTGTGCTGTGAACAGTAATTTAACAAAAAGAATTCTGTAATAGAATAATTATTTTGTTTTTGAATAGGAGTTGATGCCCGGTTGTTTTAGTGAAAAGTTCTTGACCACAGTTCAGCTGTTTAAGCGAGCATGGAGGAAAAGTTATCTCCGTGTTCTGATTGGCCAGTGAGTCACGGGGTCTGAGCTACCATGATGCACGAATGGGAGGTCTGTTGAAGATGTTATAGAGACATAGTACATGCACGTTTGTTCTGGGAATTTGCTAGGATTATTTTATTAGTAATGTAAGTTTTGGTTGTTTGTCCTTGTTAGGACAAATGTGTGGTTAAATTAGCATGTAGGTGTTAGTAAATGGATTTGTTCTTTTCAAGACAATTATCACGAGTCATTATGTAGTGCTGTATGTCCGAATTATCCCATTTTGCACGAGGATGGATTCATTGTCATCAAGGTATGTTGGAGTTTATGAAATTAGTATCTTTTCGACGTTTCATGTTAGATTATGTGTCCCGATGTTAATCGTACGGAGTGTTTACTTATTGCTAATTGTTACATCAGTTCCCAGTCCACATCCATCTACAGCACTCATTTACAATTGTGGATTTCATGATTACCTTTTGTTGACTTTTGTAACTGCTGAATCCTGTGCTCCTTGGATTCATGTTGTGTGTGTCAAATTGTTGTACTAGTGTTAGGTTGTCTCGCATAAACTGGACTTGTCGTGTAGTGACTTGTAGTGGTTTGCTATCGTTTATCCTGGTTTGTTCTTTGTTTCATGGTGGATAACAATGAAACGTCTTGTTATCACTTATGTAAAAGTAAGCCAATAACTTCTCTATAAATAGTGATGTGAAGTATTCAGTGAAATACTTGTTCAGGTGGTGTGTAACACATCTACACTAACAGTATAGTTGAGTAGGCAAAACGCCAGATAGTTGCAATACGTTCTTAGTAATACCGTAATAGTCACAAGGGACGCACATTAAGTCTAATTTAGTAATACTGTGTCATCAGCATGTCTAATCTCTGGTATTTTATAGCCTCTGATTTTTCCGACATCATAAATCGTCTGCGTATTCTCTGATAGTTCTCTTTATATTTTCTCTATACAAAAGTTTAAATAAGTAAGGCCGCGGTACACAAACTTGACTTAGACTTTGATTTATTGTATATCAAACAAATCTCTTGCCTCATATTCTCACTGCTGCTTGTTGCTCTAGCTCGGAGGATTGTTAAGAAGATCAGCGGTGCTTATACTTGTACTGGAGATAAGCTTACATGGACATATTCGATATCACAAAGTTGTTAGAATATAATCAGGGTGAAAATATCGGTCCTGAATGCCTTTTTAGCTAATAAATATGGCTTAAAATAATCCCCTTCAATCGCCATCTTTGACCATGTTTATACATCCTGTTAAAATCTACATCATGTCCTGGGATGATTTACTCATTTCGTTATAGTTATCATTTGCATTTTAACGTAAATGAAAAGTAGTGTTCGTTAGATAAGTGTAATGATGACTGTGGTTAAACTAGAATTAGATAACATTCTCCTGACTGCAGTTATAACATCTTGATACTGTTAATATTATGTTGTTAAATAAACAAATCACCAGAACACTTATAATGTACAAAATAAAGTAACCTAGTTCAGTTATAAAAGTTCAAGAAGTTCTCTAAGTTTCATTCTCAAGTTACTTCTCACTATTCAGTTACTGTCACGCGTTTTTTTTTACTATTATTTCCTTTATTACAACATTCTGCTTCCAGGTCTCTGTCACTTTACTCTTTATTTTAATAGCTCCTCTTCTTGTTCTTTTTATTTTAGTAGTTCTTTTTCCTGTTGTTCCTTTAGATATCTTCCCAGATTCCTTTAGATATATTTCTAGATTCCTTTAGATATCTTCCCAGATTCCTTTAGATATCTTCCCAAATTCTTGAGATATATTTCCAGATGCTTTAGATATCGTCCCAGGTTCTTTAGATATCTTCCCAGATTCCTTTAGACATCTTCCCAGATTCCTTTTGTTTTTCACCGTTGACGCGTTGGCCAGTTCTTGCAGTTGTGAACATTCTGATGTGCTACTGGTTATGGTTACTTACAATAATTATTTTCTGACTTGAGCTGCTCTAGATGGTTCTAGATTCTCTTCCTTGTGTTTGTCGCTGAGTTAATATGGAATCTAATGTTCTTACTTGTGGTGCATTTCACATTGAAAAGATGAGACTTCACAGAAGTGAATCTCTTGTTATAACCAGAATAAAATAGATAATCAAAGAAACTTACGTGTGAAAGCTTACGTCAAGGTTTGATCATGCAACCAGGAACTGACTTCGAATCTGTGATCGACCTTACCTTTATACTTAACAGCTGCATGCAGTGACATGCGCACTTCAGGAGCTGCAAACTCAGCCCCATATGTGGAAGCAACCATTACAAGTACGTTTGTAAACAATTATTACACCATATATCGAAACACTATGTGATATCTCTGTGTGTGCCAATAGCACAGGTAGCATAATCATGTAGCAGCCTGCTTAGTGTGTAGGTCTGTACTTCCTACAATGCTAGACAGAATTTTTCATGGTACGTTATTTGACTTGACATTCACTGATTTATTACAGCTGCCAGCAATAATCTATAAATCTTCTACGTCTACAAGAGCTCCACCTACAAGGTTATTGGACATGGGGGTCATAGCTGTTTATTTCTTCACTTCCACGGGCGACGGACATGTCGATAATTGCTGCTTCTTGGAAAAAGTGACCTATTTCGGTCTGTTGCTGTTTGTTCAGATATTGACATAAGAACTTTAACGTTACAGAGATCCCTACGATATTCGCCACACGGCGGACGCAGTTGGTAGAAAAAATGTCTCCTCCCAAAGGAGAGTTACCTCCCTGTAGTGGATTCAGTGAAAACAGAGTGGGTAATTAATAAGAATGTATAAAATCGGAAAAAAAGTAGGAGCAGCTTTATTACTTAACGATTACAAAGTTGTGACGTTTCGGCGTGAGCCTTAATCATACAAAAACATACAGGACGAAGAAATAGAGAGAGGAGATAAAGTATAGATTCACATGAATGCTGTTTAAAAAAAATTTTTAAAACAATTTTTTTAAAAGTAGTACTTAGCTGTAAATTGCAAGGTGTGGCTTGTCCGGCGGTGTGTGTCAGGAATGGATCTGGTAGGACGTGGAAATTGTTTAAATAGAGACATGTGACATGTGGTCAGTGGGTTGTAACTGGGGGTGGTGGATGGGGAACCGGGGAGGGGAGAGAGAGTGACGCACTACTGGCCTAGCTAGGAGAGATTGAAACAGGTGATTGGGGAAGAGGGGTTGCAGAGAAAATAGCGGGGTTGCAGAGTGATGCTGTGAGGAAGTTTGAAAAGTAAGAAGGGGTGGATTTAGTGGAGAGGTACTATAATGATTGAAGAAGATAATGTTACGTGTAACTAAACAGTGAGTTTAACCCATGTGGTTCCAGCGTCCCATAATTTTGAATGCAGCGGTTCTCAAGTGCCAGGCGGCTTGTGTAATCTGCGTGACATTGTTTAATGGCTGTTACCAGAAAATCAGATTTGCCTCTGTGGTTGGGGCCATTGAAATGATTTGGGACTGGTTTCGAAGCATGCTGGGCGATGTCGTATAGATGTTTTTGCATGCGGTCCCCTAATCTGAGGCCAGTCTCACCGATATATGCTATCCTGCATCTTTTGCAAACGATGACATATATCACATTTCGGGACTCGCATGTGACTCCCTCAAGAAGAGTGAGGATAGTTTTGGGAAAGGTGATTGTTTTCGTTTCCCAAACTACAGGGCAGGTAACGCAGCGGGGACGGTTACATTTTCTGGTGCCAACATATGTAAGGCTCTGCTTCAAGTGGCTGTGGACGAGGATGTCCTTAAGGTTTGGCTCACGTTTGTATACCAACAGGGGTGGATCAGAGAAAATGTCACGAGTGTCGGAGTCGAGTTGGATTATCGGCAGATGACGATAAAGAATTTCCTTAACCATCTGACCGTGCGGGTGGAAAGGCAGTACTAACTTAACTCTGTCAGATGGAGTAACAGGCTTTTTCCTGAATACTTCTTTGCGGCTCACTTGTTGGATACGGTTGAAGGCTTTACGAAGGACCTTTTCTGGGTAGTGGCGATGACAGAAAAATTCTAATAACTTGTTGGACTGATCTATAAAGTCCAAATTATCCTGACATATGCGGCGAAGACGGAGGAGTTGGGAATATGGGATGGAGTTCTTACAGGCCTCAGGATGGGAGGAGGTGTAAAGCAAATAGGTGTGGCTATCGGTGGGCTTGTAAAATACAGAGGTGACAAGCCTGTTTGTGCCAATAGAAATTTTAATGTCTAAAAAATTAACAGACTTGTCAGAGATTTCATAAGTGAATTTTATGTTCTTATTGAGTGTATTGGCGAATTCAATAAATTTTTAAAGATATTCATGTGGCATACTTGTAATTCCAATGCCATCATCGATGTACCTTTTATAGAATTCTGGAAATCTGCCAGTGTAGGTTTCCCATAATTTGACTTCCAGAAAGCCCATAAATAGACATGCATAACTGGGACCCATTTTCGTTCCCATAGCAACACCACTGATTTGCTCGAAGTATTCGCCGTTGAATTCGAAATAATTTTGGTTTAGTACTAGCTCTGTAAGTCTGATTATGGTGTCAGTGTTAGTTGTGGGGTGAGGGTCTTTGTCGAGAAAATGGCGGAGTGCTAAGAGTCCATCTTCATGGGGGATAGAAGTGTATAGAGAGCAGACATCAAGGAGAAAGATGTGATAGGTGTGGTGTTGAGAGAGTGTGATTGTATCAAAAGTTGTTAATGCGCGGTTGGTGTCTTTCAAAAAGGAGGGTAGTTTGTGTACAAGAGGCTGGAAAATGCTATCTAAAAAATCAGAAATGTGCTCAGTGGGGCATGAACACGCTGATACAATGGGGCATCCAGGGTTACCTGGTTTGTGGATTTTAGGAAGAAGATAGAAAGTGGATGTGCCTAAACAGCTGTCTTTAATGTGAAGAGAAATAGCTTGGGGTGGGAGGCCACCTTCTGTGATTAGGTCTTTAATGGTTGCTTCCACTATGTCATTATTAGAACGGGTAGTATCGTTTTTCGCTGGGGCATAGAATTTTGTATTGCTGAGTTGGGACACTCCTTCCGCGATATATAAATCGTTTTTTTTCCAAACTACGAGATTGCTGGTCTTATCTGCTGGTTTGATCATGATATCGTTTCGATGTCTAAGGCTGGAAATGCCTTGGACTCTCCCTTATTTAGGTTAAAATGTCGAATTCTTGGTGGTTTGAGGTTAAGAATCTCACGCCACGTCGTAATAATATAAAGATCTAAAGCTTGGGAAGCCCCGGGGGAAGGTGTCCAGCTATATTTATGGTGGTAGTAACATGCAAATGGATTATCGGGGTCTTGTGTGGGTTGGTTGGACTCTTTGTTAGCAAAATGATATTTAAGCCGTAATCGGCGGTGGAATTGTTTAACATCACGGAGTAAAAAATACCGAGTCCCGGAATGTGATATATGTCATCGTTTGCAAAAGATGCAGGATAACATATATCGGTGAGACTGGCCTCAGATTAGGGGACCGCATGCAAAAACATCTGTACCACATCGCCCAGCATGCTTCGAAACCAGTCCCAAATCATTTCAATGGCCCCAACCACAGAGGCAAATCTGATTTTCTGGTAACAGCCATTAAACAATGTCACGCAGATGACACAAGCCGCCTGGCACTTGAGAACCGCTGCATTCAAAATTATGGGACGCTGGAACCACATGGGTTAAACTCACTGTTTAGTTACACGTAACATCATCTTCTTCAATCATTATAGTACCTCTCCACTAAATCCACCACTTCTTACTTTTCAAACTTCCTCACAGCATCACTCTGCAACCCCGCTATTTTCTCTGCAACCCCTCTTCTCTGCAACCCCTCTTCCCCAATAACCTGTTTCAATTTCTCCTAGCTAGGCCAGTAGTGCGTCACTCTCTCTCCCCTCCCCGGTTCCCCATCCACCACCCCCAGTTACAACCCACCGACCACATTTCACAGGTCTCTATTTAAACAATTTCCACGTCCTACCAGATCCATTCCTGACACACACCGCTGGACAAGCCACACCTTGCAATTTACAGCTAAGTACTACTTTTAAAAAAATTGTTTTTAAAGTTTTTTTTAAACAGTATTCATGTGAATCTATACTTTATCTCCTCTCTCTATTTCTTCGTCCTGTATGTTTTTGTATGATTAAAGCTCACGCCGAAACGTCACAACTTTGTAATCATTAAGTAATAAAGCTGCTCCTACTTTTTTCGATTTTATAAATTCTGATATCACAGCTTTACTGCAGTGCTTCTTGTATAGTTGTATACTTATACACCAATTGTTGTGTTACTGGGTAATTAACAGAGCGGGTGGGTGTGAACATATCTTTGTAGAACTTTAGAAAATTCTGTGATTAAGTTGTTTCTTGAAAATATATATCTGATCTCACAAGAACGGGTATCTAAACTCTGATATTAAAACTGATATTATTTTCTACACACAGAAATACAAGGGTAGCTACAGTCTGGAATTATTATCTACAGACAGAACAAAAAGGGTAAATAAAGTCTGATATTATTATCTACAGACAGAAATACAAGCATAGCTAAAGTCTGACATTATTATCTACAGACATAACAAAAATGGTAACTAAAGTCTGATATTATTATCTACAGACAGAACAAAAAGGGTAACTAAAGTCTGATATTATTATCTACAGACAGAACAAAAAAGGGTAACTAAAGTCTGATATTATTATCTACAGACAGAAATAACAAGGGTAACTAAAGTCAGATATTATTATCTACAGATAGAAAAAAATGGTAATTAATATCTGATATTATTATCTACAGACAGAACAAAAAGGGTACAAGAGGCTGGAAAATCGTTTCGATGTGTAAGGCTGGACAATCCTTGGACTCTCCCTTATTTAGGTTAAAATGTCGAATTCTTGGTGGTTTGAGGTTAAGGATCTCACGCCACGTCGTATCAATATAAAGATCTAAAGCTTGGGAAGCCCCGGGGGAAGGTGTCCAGCTATATTTATGGTGGTCGTAACATGCAAATGGATTATCGGGGTCTTGTGTGGGTTGGTTGGACTCTTTGTTAGCAAAATGATATTTAAGCCGTAATCGGCGGTGGAATTGTTTAACATCACGGAGTAAAAAATACCGAGTACCGGAATGTGATATATGTCATCGTTTGCAAAAGATGCAGGATAACATATATCGGTGAGACTGTCCTCAGATTAGGGGACCGCATGCAAAAACATCTGTACCACATCGCCCAGCATGCTTCGAAACCAGTCCCAAATCATTTCAATGGCCCCAACCACAGAGGCAAATCTGATTTTCTGGTAACAGCCATTAAACAATGTCACGCAGATGACACAAGCCGCCTTGCACTTGAGAACCGCTGCATTCAAAATTATGGGACGCTGGAACCACATGGGTTAAACTCACTGTTTAGTTACACGTAACATCATCTTCTTCAATCATTATAGTACCTCTCCACTAAATCCACCCCTTCTTACTTTTCAAACTTCCTCACAGCATCACTCTGCAACCCCGCTATTTTCTCTGCAACCCCTCTTCTCTGCAACCCCTCTTCTCTGCAACCCCTCTTCCCCAATCACCTGTTTCAATTTCTCCTAGCTAGGCCAGTAGTGCGTCACTCTCTCTCCCCTCCCCGGTTCCCCATCCACCACCCCCAGTTACAACCCACCGACCACATGTCACAGGTCTCTATTTAAACAATTTCCACGTCCTACCAGATCCATTCCTGACACACACCGCCGGACAAGCCACACCTTGCAATTTACAGCTAAGTACTCCTTTAAAAAAATTGTTTAAAAAAATTTTTTTAAACAGTATTCATGTGAATCTATACTTTATCTCCTCTCTCTATTTCTTCGTCCTGTATGTTTTTGTATGATTAAGGCTCACGCCGAAACGTCACAACTTTGTAATCGTTAAGTAATAAAGCTGCTCCTACTTTTTTCGATTTTATAAATTCTGATATCACAGCTTTACTGCAATGCTTCGTGTATAGTTGTATACTTATACACCAATTATTGTGTTACTGGGTAATTAATAGAGCGGGTGGGTGTGAACATATCTTTGTAGAACTTTAGAAAATTCTGTGATTAAGTTGTTTCTTGAAAATATATATCTGATCTCACAAGAACGGGTATCTAATCTCTGATATTAAAACTGATATTATTTTCTACACACAGAAATACAAGGGTAGCTACAGTCTGGCATTATTATCTACAGAAAGAACAAAAAGGGTAAATAAAGTCTGATGTTATTATCTACAGACAGAAATACAAGCGTAGCTAAAGTCTGACATTATTATCTACAGATAGAACAAAAATGGTAACTAAAGTCTGATATTATTATCTACAGACAGAACAAAAAGGGTAACTAAAGTCTGATATTATTATCTACAGACAGAACAAAAAGGGTAACTAAAGTCTTATATTATTATCTACAGACAGAAATAACAAGTGTAACTAAAGTCAGATATTATTATCTACAGACAGAACAAAAAGGGTAACTAAAGCCTGATATTATTATCAACAGACAGAAAAACAATGGTAACTAAAGTCTGATATTATTATCTACAGATAGAAAAAAATGGTAATTAATATCTGATATTATTATCAACAGACAGAAAAACAATGGTAACTAAAGTCTGATATTATTATCTAAAGACAGAAAAACAATGGTAACTAAACTCTGATATTATTATCTACAGACGAACTCTGGCGCGAATTCGGATAAATTTAACTGAGCTGTCAATTACGCCTTAATTGTTTGAAAAAATAAATGTAAACAAACTGAAAGAATAGGAAATAAATATTTATTACAGTCCTCAGATTAGGGGACCGCATGCAAAACATCTGTACCACATCGCCCAGCATGCTTCGAAACCAGTCCCAAATCATTTCAATGGCCCCAACCACAGAGGCAAATCTGATTTTCTGGTAACAGCCATTAAACAATGTCACGCAGATGACACAAGCCGCCTTGCACTTGAGAACCGCTGCATTCAAAATTATGGGACGCTGGAACCACATGGGTTAAACTCACTGTTTAGTTACACGTAACATCATCTTCTTCAATCATTATAGTACCTCTCCACTAAATCCACCCCTTCTTACTTTTCAAACTTCCTCACAGCATCACTCTGCAACCCCGCTATTTTCTCTGCAACCCCTCTTCTCTGCAACCCCTCTTCTCTGCAACCCCTCTTCCCCAATCACCTGTTTCAATTTCTCCTAGCTAGGCCAGTAGTGCGTCACTCTCTCTCCCCTCCCCGGTTCCCCATCCACCACCCCCAGTTACAACCCACCGACCACATGTCACAGGTCTCTATTTAAACAATTTCCACGTCCTACCAGATCCATTCCTGACACACACCGCCGGACAAGCCACACCTTGCAATTTACAGCTAAGTACTCCTTTAAAAAAATTGTTTAAAAAAATTTTTTTAAACAGTATTCATGTGAATCTATACTTTATCTCCTCTCTCTATTTCTTCGTCCTGTATGTTTTTGTATGATTAAGGCTCACGCCGAAACGTCACAACTTTGTAATCGTTAAGTAATAAAGCTGCTCCTACTTTTTTCGATTTTATAAATTCTGATATCACAGCTTTACTGCAATGCTTCGTGTATAGTTGTATACTTATACACCAATTATTGTGTTACTGGGTAATTAATAGAGCGGGTGGGTGTGAACATATCTTTGTAGAACTTTAGAAAATTCTGTGATTAAGTTGTTTCTTGAAAATATATATCTGATCTCACAAGAACGGGTATCTAATCTCTGATATTAAAACTGATATTATTTTCTACACACAGAAATACAAGGGTAGCTACAGTCTGGCATTATTATCTACAGAAAGAACAAAAAGGGTAAATAAAGTCTGATGTTATTATCTACAGACAGAAATACAAGCGTAGCTAAAGTCTGACATTATTATCTACAGATAGAACAAAAATGGTAACTAAAGTCTGATATTATTATCTACAGACAGAACAAAAAGGGTAACTAAAGTCTGATATTATTATCTACAGACAGAACAAAAAGGGTAACTAAAGTCTTATATTATTATCTACAGACAGAAATAACAAGTGTAACTAAAGTCAGATATTATTATCTACAGACAGAACAAAAAGGGTAACTAAAGCCTGATATTATTATCAACAGACAGAAAAAAACAAGGGTAACTAAAGCCTGATATTATTATCTACAGATAGAAAAAAATGGTAATTAATATCTGATATTATTATCAACAGACAGAAAAACAACGGTAACTAAAGTCTGATAATATTATCTAAAGACAGAAAAACAATGGTAACTAAACTCTGATATTATTATCTACAGACGAACTCTGGCGCGAATTCGGATAAATTTAACTGAGGTGTCAATTACGCCTTAATTGTTTGACAGCAATACACAGCAATGTCACAGCAATACACAACAGTGTGACAGCAATACATAACAGTTTGACAGCAATACATAACAGTGTGACAGCAATACATAACAGTGTGACAGCAATACACAATAGTGTGACAGCAATACATAACAGTGTGACAGCAATACATAACAGTGTGACAGCATTACATAACAGTTTTTGTCTTGCCAGGAAATATTCTGCAGTGCCCTTATAATCTTCGCCAGTGAAGCTCGTTCAACCCTTAAACCAGAAGACTTTTGATGGGGTTAGTTTTCTGTTCCAAGTGTCTTGTGAGGAGGAAGACTGTCACACATTTTGTTTACCTCAAGTGGTTACATTTAGCGACAATTGTCAATTTGTAGAATTACTGATTCTTTTAAATATAGGAAAAAGTTTGTTCTTTGCCAGAGAACTAAAGATAGTGGAAGATAATAAGGGATCTCATGTAGTGAATTTTATACGGTCATTTGCAAGTTTTGCTATATCTGGTTTTGAGAGAGCTAAATAATACTAAGGAAAATCTTTGAGCACAGGTTGTTCAAACTAAGATCATAAGATAAAACATAGTATCAGAGTTGAAGATCTTACTAGAGCTGTTTACAAAGTTCCCGGACTGAATTTTTTCCGGAAAATATAATGCGCATCAAAGTGGCGGGAAGGCATGAGTTATATTAATCATTCGTAGGTGCACGTGCACAGTCTGAACTTAGTATCTTTTGTCACTGCACAAGCCTCCAAGTGAACACATACCTGCAGGTTCCGGTGCATTTCAACATGGTTTTCCCGATCGCTGGCTAAGTAGATAGAAGAAGACATCTGAGTGGTTTTCTTGATCTCTGGCTAAGTAGATAGAAGAAGACATCTGAGTGGTTTTCCCGATCGCTGGCTAAGTAGATAGAAGAAGACATCTGAGTGGTTTTCCCGATCGCTGGCTAAGTAGATAGAAGAAGACATCTGAGTGGTTTTCCCGATCGCTGGCTAAGTAGATAGAAGAAGACATCTGAGTGGTTTTCCCGATCGCTGGCTAAGCAGATAGAAGAAGACATCTGAGTGGTTTTCCCGATCGCTGGCTAAGTAGATAGAAGAAGACATCTGAGTGGTTTTCATGATTTCTGGCTAAGTAGATAGAAGAAGACATCTGAGTGGTTTTCATGATTTCTGGCTAAGTAGATAGAAGAAGACATCTGAGTGGTTTTCCCGATATCTGGCTAAGTAGATAGAAGAAGACATCTGAGTGGTTTTCTTGATCACTGGCTAAGTAGATAGAAGAAGACATCTGAGTGGTTTTCTTGATCACTGGCTAAGTAGATAGAAGAAGACATCTGAGTGGTTTTCTTGATCACTGGCTAAGTAGATAGAAGAAGACATCTGAGTGGTTTTCTTGATCACTGGCTAAGTAGATAGAAGAAGACATCTGAGTGGTTTTCTTGATCACTGGCTAAGTAGATAGAAGAAGACATCTGAGTGGTTTTCCTGATCTCTGGCTAAGTAGATAGAAGAAGACATCTGAGTAGTTTTCTTGATCACTGGCTAAGTAGATAGAAGAAGACATCTGAGTTGTTTTCTTGATCACTGGCTAAGAAGAAGACATCTGAGTGGTTTTCTTGATCACTGGCTAAGTAGATAGAAGAAGACATCTGAGTGGTTTTCCCGATCTCTGGCTAAGTAGATAGAAGAAGACATCTGAGTGGTTTTCCCGATCTCTGGCTAAGTAGATAGAAGAAGACATCTGAGTGGTTTTCCCGATCTCTGGCTAAGTAGATAGAAGAAGACATCTGAGTGGTTTTCCCGATCTCTGGCTAAGTAGATAGAAGAAGACATCTGAGTGGTTTTCCCGATCTCTGGCTAAGTAGATAGAAGAAGACATCTGAGTGGTTTTCCCGATCACTGGCTAAGTAGATAGAAGAAGACATCTGAGTGGTTTTCTTGATCACTGGCTAAGTAGATAGAAGAAGACATCTGAGAGGTTTTCTTGATCACTGGCTAAGTAGATAGAAGAAGACATCTGAGTGGTTTTCTTGATCACTGGCTAAGTAGATAGAAGACATCTGAGTTGTTTTCTTGATCACTGGCTAAGTAGATAGAAGAAGACATCTGAGAGGTTTTCATGATCACTGGCTAAGTAGATAGAAGAAGACATCTGAGAGGTTTTCTTGATCACTGGCTAAGTAGATAGAAGAAGACATCTGAGTGTTTTCTTGATCACTGGCTAAGTAGATAGAAGAAGACATCTGAGTTGTTTTCTTGATCACTGGCTAAGTAGATAGAAGAAGACATCTGAGTGGTTTTCATGATCACTGGCTAAGTAGATAGAAGAAGACATCTGAGTTGTTTTCTTGATCACTGGCTAAGTAGATAGAAGAAGACACATGAGTGGTTTTCTGATCTCTGGCTAAGTAGATAGAAGAAGACACATGAGTGGTTTTCTTGATCTCTGGCTAAGTAGATAAGAAGACATCTGAGTGGTTTTCCCGATCTCTGGCTAAGTAGATAGAAGAAGACATCTGAGTGGTTTTCCCGATCTCTGGCTAAGTAGATAGAAGAAGACATCTGAGTGGTTTTCCCGATCTCTGGCTAAGTAGATAGAAGACATCTGAGTGGTTTTCCCGATCTCTTTCTAAGTAGATAGAAGACATCTGAGTGGTTTTCTTGATCACTGTCTAAGTAGATAGAAGACATCTGAGTTGTTTTCTTGATCACTGGCTAAGAAGAAGACATCTGAGTGGTTTTCCCGAACCCTGGCTAAGTAGATAGAAGACATCTGAGTGGTTTTCTGGATCTCTGGTTAAGTAGATAGAAGAGACATCTGAGTGGTTTTCTTGATCACTGTCTAAGTAGATAGAAGACATCTGAGTTGTTTTCTTGATCACTGGCTAAGAAGAAGACATCTGAGAGGTTTTCCTGATCTCTAACTAAGTAGATAGAAGACATCTGAGTTGTTTTCTTGATCACTGTCTAAGTAGATAGAAGACATCTGAGTGGTTTTCTGGATCTCTGGTTAAGTAGATAGAAAAAGACATCTGAGTTGTTTTCTTGATCACTGTCTAAGTAGATAGAAAAAGACATCTGAGAGGTTTTCTTGATCACTGGCTAAGTAGATAGAAGACATCTGAGAGGTTTTCCTGATCACTGGCTAAGTAGATAAGAAGACATCTGAGTTGTTTTCTTGATCACTGTCTAAGTAGATAGAAGACATCTGAGAGGTTTTCATGATCACTGGCTAAGAAGAAGACATCTGAGAGGTTTTCCTGATCACTGGCTAAGTAGATAAGAAGACATCTGAGTTGTTTTCTTGATCACTGTCTAAGTAGATAGAAGAAGACATCTGAGAGGTTTTCATGATCACTGGCTAAGTAGATAAGAAGACATCTGAGTTGTTTTCTTGATCACTGTCTAAGTAGATAGAGAAGACATCTGAGAGGTTTTCATGATCACTGGCTAAGAAGAAGACATCTGAGAGGTTTTCCTGATCTCTGGCTAAGTAGATAGAAGAAGACATCTGAGTGGTTTTCCCGAACCCTGGCTAAGTAGATAGAGAAGACATCTGAGAGGTTTTCATGATCACTGGCTAAGAAGAAGACATCTGAGAGGTTTTCATGATCACTGGCTAAGAAGAAGACATCTGAGTGGTTTTCCCGATCATTGGCTAAGTAGATAAGAAGACATCTGAGAGGTTTTCATGATCACTGGCTAAGAAGAAGACATCTGAGTGGTTTTCTGATCTCTGGCTAAGTACATAGAAAAAGACATCTGAGAGGTTTTCCTGATCACTGGCTAAGTAGATAGAAGAAGACATCTGAGAGGTTTTCTTGATCACTGTCTAAGTAGATAGAAGAAGACATCTGAGTGGTTTTCCCGATCTCTGGCTAAGTAGATAGAAGAAGACATCTGAGTGGTTTTCCCGATCTCTGGCTAAGTAGATAGAAGAAGACATCTGAGTGGTTTTCCCGATCATTGGCTAAGTAGATAGAAGAAGACATCTGAGTGGTTTTCTTGATCACTGGCTAAGTAGATAGAAGAAGACATCTGAGTGGTTTTCCTGATCTCTGGCTAAGTACATAGAAGAAGACATCTGAGTGGTTTTCCTGATCACTGGCTAAGTAGATAGAAGAAGACATCTGAGTTGTTTTCTTGATCACTGGCTAAGTAGATAGAAGAAGACATCTGAGTTGTTTTCTTGATCACTGGCTAAGTAGATAGAAGAAGACATCTGAGTGGTTTTCTGGATCTCTGGTTAAGTAGATAGAAGAAGACACATGAGTGGTTTTCTTGATCTCTGGCTAAGTAGATAGAAGAAGACATCTGAGTGGTTTTCCCGATCTCTGGCTAAGTAGATAGAAGAAGACATCTGAGTGGTTTTCCCGATCTCTGGCTAAGTAGATAGAAGAAGACATCTGAGTGGTTTTCCCGATCTCTGGATAAGTAGATAGAAGAAGACATCTCGGTGGTTCTCCTCTTCAAAAGTGGACGCCGATCGTCTGAAGACTACCCTTGCCCTGGCAGACCATCCCCTGTAGATAGTAGAGGATGTAGAAATAGCAGCTACTTCTTGTCATAAGATTCTAAAGACAACTAACACTTAAAGAGGTACCAGAGGTTGTAGAAATAGCTGCTGCTTCTTGTCATAAGATTCTACGGAAATCTAACACTGAGGGAGTTAGGAGAGGATGTAGAAATAGCAGCTGTTTCTTGCCTTAAGATTCTAAGGAAAACTAACAATCAGAGAGGTAGCAGAGGATGTAGTAATATCAGGTGCTACCTGCCATAAGATTATAAGGATATCTAACACTCAGAAAGGTAGCAGAGGATGTAGGAATATCAGGTGCTACCTGTCATAAGATTATAAGGACATCTAACACTCAGAAAGGTAGCAGAGGATGTAAGAATATCAGGTGCTACCTGCCATAAGATTATAAGCAAAGTTTTGAGTATGAGAAGCTTGTCAGCATAATTCCTGCTCCGTCTCCTGATTGCAGAGATAAAGGAAAACTCGCGCCAGTTAGCACGGACCTCCTTAAGCGAGCCCAAAACTTACTCATCATCATCATCATCATCATCATCATGTGCCATGCCGACTGGCGTTGGCTATTATGCTTCTCCAGAGTACATGATCTTTCATGCAGGGCGTCAATTCAATTGGTGATCTCCTATCACACCATCCCGTCAGACTGTCTTTTATTATTTCTCTTGCTCTTCCTCTTGATCTTCTTACTTCTATTTTTTGTTTGTTGTTGTTATAATATTTTCAATGCCCCCTCTTCTCATTGCATGTCCTATGAAAGTACATTGTCTCTCTTTTATCATTTTGACAAGGTTTTTTGTCTCTCTAGCTCTTCTCATACATACTTCATTAGTTATTTTTGCTGTCCAGGGGATTCGCAACATTCTTCTAATAAACCACATTTCTGCTGCTTCCAATGATTTTTGTGCAGACCTAGCTATTGTCCATGATTCAATTCCATATAACAAGATAGGTTCAATATAGCATTTTAGGACTCGTTTTCTAACATTCATTGATGTGTTAGCTAATATGTTTCTCATTCTGTGAAATGCAGTCTTTGTTTGGCCTATTCTGTTCCTAATTTCTGTTCTTCATTTCCCATCTGAAGTTATTACTGCTCCAAGGTATTTGAATTTCTGCACTTGCTTTAGAATAGTTACGTCTAATTTTATACTGCATGTTGGTGGATTCTGTTTATTAGATATAACAATAGTCTCTGTCTTTTTGATGTTCAAAGTAAGGCTTTTCTGTTCACTTTCTTTAGCGACTTTATCCAAGAGATTTTGCAGGTCCTGTTGGTCCTCAGCTATCAGTACTGTGTCGTCAGCATATCAAAGGTTGTTAATATTGTATCCTCCTACTTTATACCTGGTTTTCCACTGATCGTTCTTAGGATATTCTCTCTGTACAGAGAAAAGAGATGTGGAGGTGGTACACATCCTTGTCACACTCTCTGTTTTATTGGTTGATATTTTCCAGTTTTAGGAGGGGAAGTCACTAAGTAACTCGCAACTATCTGTTAAAAAAAAAACAAAACAACAAAACTATATGAGACAGTAATTTGACAACTTTTAGAGGTTTTCCTGATCTCTGGCTAAGTACATAGAAGAAGACATCTCGGTGGTTCTCCTCTTCAAAAGTGGACGCCGATCGTCTGAAGACTACCCTTGCCCTGGCAGACCATCCCCTGTAGATAGTAGAGGATGTAGAAATAGCAGCTACTTCTTGTCATAAGATTCTAAAGACAACTAACACTTAAAGAGGTACCAGAGGTTGTAGAAATAGCTGCTGCTTCTTGTCATAAGATTCTACGGAAATCTAACACTGAGGGAGTTAGGAGAGGATGTAGAAATAGCAGCTGTTTCTTGCCTTAAGATTCTAAGGAAAACTAACAATCAGAGAGGTAGCAGAGGATGTAGTAATATCAGGTGCTACCTGCCATAAGATTATAAGGACATCTAACACTCAGAAAGGTAGCAGAGGATGTAGGAATATCAGGTGCTACCTGTCATAAGATTATAAGGATATCTAACACTCAGAAAGGTAGCAGAGGATGTAAGAATATCAGGTGCTACCTGCCATAAGATTATAAGCAAAGTTTTGAGTATGAGAAGCTTGTCAGCATAATTCCTGCTCCGTCTCCTGATTGCAGAGATAAAGGAAAACTCGCGCCAGTTAGCACGGACCTCCTTAAGCGAGCCCAAAACTTACTCATCATCATCATCATCATCATCATCATGTGCCATGCCGACTGGCGTTGGCTATTATGCTTCTCCAGAGTACATGATCTTTCATGCAGGGCGTCAATTCAATTGGTGATCTCCTATCACACCATCCCGTCAGACTGTCTTTTATTATTTCTCTTGCTCTTCCTCTTGATCTTCTTACTTCTATTTTTTGTTTGTTTGTTGTTGTTATAATATTTTCAATGCCCCCTCTTCTCATTGCATGTCCTATGAAAGTACATTGTCTCTCTTTTATCATTTTGACAAGGTTTTTTGTCTCTCTAGCTCTTCTCATACATACTTCATTAGTTATTTTTGCTGTCCAGGGGATTCGCAACATTCTTCTAATAAACCACATTTCTGCTGCTTCCAATGATTTTTGTGCAGACCTAGCTATTGTCCATGATTCAATTCCATATAACAAGATAGGTTCAATATAGCATTTTAGGACTCGTTTTCTAACATTCATTGATGTGTTAGCTAATATGTTTCTCATTCTGTGAAATGCAGTCTTTGTTTGGCCTATTCTGTTCCTAATTTCTGTTCTTCATTTCCCATCTGAAGTTATTACTGCTCCAAGGTATTTGAATTTCTGCACTTGCTTTAGAATAGTTACGTCTAATTTTATACTGCATGTTGGTGGATTCTGTTTATTAGATATAACAATAGTCTCTGTCTTTTTGATGTTCAAAGTAAGGCTTTTCTGTTCACTTTCTTTAGCGACTTTATCCAAGAGATTTTGCAGGTCCTGTTGGTCCTCAGCTATCAGTACTGTGTCGTCAGCATATCAAAGGTTGTTAATATTGTATCCTCCTACTTTTATACCTGGTTTTCCACTGATCGTTCTTAGGATATTCTCTCTGTACAGAGAAAAGAGATGTGGAGGTGGTACACATCCTTGTCACACTCTCTGTTTTATTGGTTGATATTTTCCAGTTTTAGGAGGGGAAGTCACTAAGTAACTCGCAACTATCTGTTAAAAAAAAAACAAAACAACAAAACTATATGAGACAGTAATTTGACAACTTTTAATTTTTGAACCTACATTATTCCCCTATTTCTCAACGTAATGGCCACCAACATTGATACATTTGTCCCATCGTGGAATCAGTGATGCAATACCCATGGCGTAACAGTCGGGAGTCCGATTTCTGAACCGTTTTTTTACTTCTGTTTCCACCTCTTCGTTACTCGAGAATCTTCTTCCGCCAAGGTGGTTTTTCAATGGACCAAACAGATGAAAATCACTTGGAGCTACGTCAGGATTATAGGATGGATGTTCAAGAGCTTCCCAATCCATCTGGCTAATTTTCTCTTGGGTTAACCGAGCTGTATGAGGTCTGACATTGTCATGAAGGAGAAGAACACCTCTAGTCAGCAGATCAGGACGTTTTCTTCGAATTACATCCCGTAGAATCGACAGAACTTCACAGTACGATACAGAATTCACAATGTCACCATACTTCTGGAAATTGGTTAATAAAACTCTTTCATAATCTCGGAACGTTGTCAGCATAACCTTCCCCGCAGAAGGCGTATTCATGATTTTTTTTTTTTTTTTTGCGCATGGCGATGACGGGTGTTTCCATTGCATTGAGGCACGTTTTGATTCGGGTTGGTAGTGGTCCACCCAAGATTCGTCTCCAGGAATAATCCTTTGGAGCATGTCTTCACCTTCATATGCGTAATGACAGAGATGCTGCAATGACAAACCAAATCGGTTCATTTTATGTTCATCATTCAGATCTCTTGGTACCCAACGTGAGCAAACTTTCCGAAAATTCAATTGCTCATGCATTGTCTGTAGGCTAAGCCATGTGAGGATCCGACTGCACTTGCTACACTGTCTATCGTTACTCGTCTATCAGCTCTGACAATCTCATTCATACGTTGCACAGTTGCTTCTGTTGAAATCTGAACAGGACGGCCAAGTCGGACTTTGTCAACAATTTCGGTGCGTCCCTGAGAAAATTATTTTATACAGTTATAGACCGCTTTGCGTGATAATCACATTTCACCATAAACTGTAGTCATTTCCCTATGAATGTCCTCAACTGAATGTTCTTTAGCCCACAAAAATCCCACTACACTTCTCTGTTCTTCTTTGATACACACTAACAGTTTGGTAGCCATTTGTTACTTCGTTGCGGATGCGCAAATAACTCCCAGCGCCGCCTACATACAACTATTATAAAGTTGAATGATGGTACTATCTGAAGATATATTTAAATACTACCTTATAACTGCCACTGATAAAATATTTCAGTTTGCGAGTTACTTAGTGACTTCCCCTCGTATTTTCAACTCGAATCGCTGCCCTCTGCGCTAGTATAGATGTTTTAAATCCTCAGGTTTTTGCCGTCTATGTTTATGTCTATGTCTATGTTTATGTCTATGTTTATGTCTATGTCTATGTCTATGTTTATGTTTATGTCTATGTCTATGTCTATGTTTATGTCTATGTCTATGTTTATGTCTATGTCTATGTTTATGTCTATGTCTATGTCTATGTTTATGTCTTCAAGCATTTGAAAAATCTCATCATGTTTCACCTTGTCGAATGCCTTGATCACAAAACAAACAAAAAAATCATATGATGCAAAACATAATGTTGATGACATATCTAAGGTAATAGCTTTCATGTAGTACTGTTACTGGTTGTTCTAAAATCGTCATGAAGCGGTGTAATGAAGATATTTGTTGTTGCTTGAATTCACTTCATCAAAAAAAAATATCCAGCCATGTTGTATGTGTGTGTGTGTGTTGTCTAGCAGTCCAGGCTATAATTGAATGAATTTGAAAAGACACGTGGACGAAAGAAACGATTTTTACCAGAGTTTTTCGCTCAAATACAACAACATCATACTAACGACAGCAATAACTTCATTAACACACAATTCGTAGTAAAGTATATCTATATATATATCTTCCAGCAAACAACAACATTCCGGGGACTCTCTCGTCAGCGGTTAAAACTCTACTTGCCCTCAACTCTTAACACAGGTGGAAGAGTTCTCTCCGACTTTGACGTTGTCTCTACACTTCACATTATCTTAACTATCTCTTGACACTAGTAGTGCCCAACATTTATGACGGACTTATATTATGTTTCACTGCCGTTGTGTTTGTTCGGTTCATGCCACTGAACAAAGTTCCACAGTTCGTGATATTACCACACAGCGATGCGTCATGCATGTTTTTGACCACACAGAAAATATAGGATAACATAATGCGCACTGACTTATCACACCTTTCTTATCACAAGCATACATCGTAAACTTTAACCTGGATATCAAGATATATTGTCATAGAGGTAAAGGTAAAAGTAATCCTATCATGCCTTAGAGGCACATAGGGATATGGTGTTAGTGCCCATATTTTCCTTGACCTGTCAGCACACTAGAGGGTGATATGGTCAGTGTCACGCCTGGCTGCCTTTCCTTCCCCACCTCCAGAAGAAGTCGGGTACCCATTTCTACAGCTGGGTGATATATTGTCATAATGACACTTTTATCTATTTGAAGTTCCGACTTCAGATTTACATTTCTGTATTTTGTAACAATTATTTTATTTTATTTTGTAACAATGAAAATACAACTGAGATTCTCTGATTCATATTTCTTTGACTCGTCAATTCTCTGGTTACTTTACTAAAATTCGTTTGATGTGTATTTGTTGTGATTGTATATTGTAGAAATATTGCGCAAATATATAGTTAAATAAGAATTGCGCATAAAGATCATGAATTTAAGGGAAATCTTATATTGTTCAAGTCAAAGAGTACATGAGAGAGAAAGTGTTACCTCCCTTATTTGTCTTTCACCTGATAGACAAAGAACTCTTAGACCTCAGTGAAAGAAAGATGACAGAGAATTACCTGGAACTTTAACAACGGACGGCTGTGGGTTCCGACAATCCTCAAGACCTCAGTCAACAGCGCGTTAACAAACTTTGCTATCTTCCAGTCTTTCGCTGCATAGCATAATCACATATTCATTTAGAGATACATAACATACATGCATATATATATATATATATATATATATACTTACATCATCATCATCTTCATCATCATCATCATCATCATCATCATCATCATCATCATGTGCCGTCCTCAGGTAGAAGGTTGGCGGTAAAGTCTAAGTTCCCTCACTCGGTCGCCTTAATGGTGTACTCAGCCGGGCTGTATGTTGTAGATTCTCGTATTTTATCTTTTCATTTATACGAGCGTATGTTTGTCTACCTCTCACTCTTTTGCCTTCCACTTTTCCTTCTAGTATGGTCTTCAGTATACTGTTACGTTTTTTGATATGGCCACAGTATTTGGTTTTCTTGATCCTTATTTCTTCGAGAACTTCAAGGTACATACATGATGTACAACATATGCATAGGGACATAAGCACATACATAATATACACATACATAACACATGTATATAACACACATATACTTACATGTAGGCATACATAATACACACACACACTGCACACAGTTACATTAAAGTACATCAACGAGCTCATCTTGTGCTGGTGATGGCCAAACCTTTAGACAACAAGAAAACCATCTCATCTTGTTCTGGTGATGGCCAAACTTTTAGACAACAGGAAAACCATCTCATCTTGTTCTGGTGATGGCCAAACTTTTACACAACAAGAAAACCATCTCATCTTGTTCTGGTGATGGCCAAACTTTTACACAACAAGAAAACCATCTCATCTTGTTCTGGTGATGGCCAAACTTTTACACAACAAGAAAACCATATCATCTTGTTCTGGTGATGGCCAAACTTTTAGACAACAAGAAAACCATCTCATCTTGTTCTGGTGATGGCCAAATTTTTGACAACAGGAAAACCATCTCATCTTGTGCTGGTGATGGCCAAACTTTTAGACAGAAAACATTTTCTCACATATCCCTGTGTTACATGTTTATTTACTCTCAGAGATTGGGACAAAACATGTGTGAAATAATGAGATAAAACAACTGTATATTTTAATAATGTAATAAACTATTACATTCTGATCTCGTACAATTTATCAAAAGCAAAACTTTTCATCAAATTGTAAATAGTGTATCACATTCACACATTTTTTATCTTTATGTTTCATTAAATTATGAAATTAAAATTTAAACCTTTATCGGGTAAACGGAGACTGGAGATCGTACAACTGTTAATGTATTGTTTAAAAAATGTCGTCATGTACAATAAAAAGAGACATGCATGAGAATGAGAAACATCAAGCTACACTTGGACCTATTTAAAAACAGCGAAGAACTAAGATTACATACAATATATTAGTAAAAATACAGAATATTTCTGAATAGTGGGAAAATCTATGAGATTCAGTCCATAAAGCAGGAAAACAAATAATATCTGAAAGAAAACATGTTTTCCTGTTTACTACTGAAAGTTTATGTACATGCGATGTTGACAAAGACGCCATTTTCCTGCAGGTAAGATATTTAACATGAAAATAGCAACAGTAGTCTCGTATTTACACGATCAGAATATCGTAATAATTTTACATATATTACGTGGGTTTTCGGTTTTAATATCCAAATGATGATTCATCCATACTCAAAAGTGAAGAACAAAATGTTTCTGTAGATAAAAAAATTACGCCACTAAGTGTCTGTAAACAAATAAAGGAAGGCTCTCTAGAGATTTGCTATAGAATATCAGTCATTTCTGTTTAATATTTTTATTCTATTTTATTCATAATTCACTCATTTATAATATTAAGACCTGCAAAATCTCATGGATAAATTGGCCAAAGAAAGTGAACAGAAAGGTCTTACTTTGAACTTAAAAAAGACAGAGACTATGGTTATATCTAAGAAACAGAATCCACCAACATGCAGTATAAAATTAAATGCAACTATTTTAACGCAGGTGCAGAAATTCAAATACCTTGGAGCAGTAATAACTTCAGATGGGAAATGAAGAACAGAAATTAGGAACAGAATAGGCCAAGCAAAAACTGCATTTCACAGAATGAGAAACATATTATCCAACACATCCTTATCATTAAATGTTAGAAAACGAGTCCTAAAATGCTATATTGAACCTATCTTGTTATATGGAAGTGAATCATGGACAATAGGCAGGTCTGCACAAAAATCACCGGAAGCAGCAGAAATGTGGTTTATTAGAAGAATGTTGCGAATCCCCTGGACAGCAAAAATAATTAATGAAGAATGTAGGAGAAGAGCTGGAGAGACAAAGAATCTTGTCAAAAAGATAAGAGAGATACAATGTACTTTCATAGGACATGCAATGAGAAGAGGGGACATTGAAAATATTATAACAACAGGAAAAATAGAATGAAGAAGATGAAGAGGAAGACCAAGTGAAATGATACTGGACAGTCTGACGGGATGGTGTGAGAGGTGATCACCAACTGAACTGATGGCCTGCATGAAGGATCGTGTACTCTGGAGAAGCATAATAGCCAACGCTAATCGGTACGGCACCTGATGATGATGATGATGATGATAATATTAATAATACTTTAATATTACAATCTCGTGTAGTCAGGAGACTAGTGTTTTAAGCAAGGATATGTTTAGATGTTAGTATAGTTTATGTAACGTCTATTTCAGTGCAGTCAGGAGACTAGTGTATTAAACATGGATGTTTGGATGTTAGTCTAGTACCTCTAACGTCTATCTCAGTTTAGTCAGGACACTTGTGTGTTAAGCAAGCATGGATGTTAGTCTAATACATGTAACGTCTATCTGAGTATAGTCAGGACACTAGTGTATTCTTATCTTATATCTTATATCCTTCCCGTGCCGTTAAACGTCACATAGGGCTCGCAAAGTAGTTCGCCAGTTTTTCCTGTCTTCGGCGAGTCTTTCAACCTCATCAAAGGATTTTATGCCTGTTAATTTGGCCTCTTTTAATAATGTCCTTTTCAGAGTTTCACGCGGTCTGCCTCTTTTTCTTCGGCCTGTTGTGTTCCACTTGATAGATTGTTTTGGGATTCTCTGATCATTTCTTTTCATCAAGTGACCAACATATGGCCATCTCCTTTTCCTGATCACCCATGAAACTGGCTGTTGTTCAGTCATCTGTATTATCTCTGCAATTCATTCCACTTGATGCCGATTATTTTCCTTATTCATTTGTTTTCAAAAGAGTGTAATTTCTTTTCTATTTCTTTAGTTGTTTTCCAGCTTTCGCATGCATAAATGAGGGTGGATATTACATTTGAATTGAATAGTCTTAACTTGGTTTTTGTGCTTATAACTTTTGAATTCCATATGTTCTCAAGATTCTTGAAGATTGATGCTGCTTTTGCAATTCTGATCCTAACTTCCTTTCTAGTGTCGTCATCCTGGTCTATGTAGCTGCCAAGGAATGCAAATTGATTGACTTCTTCAATATCTGTCCCTTCTATGTGTATTTTTACATTTTGATTGAGAGGAATTTTCATTATTTTTGTTTTGTCCTTGTTAATTTCAAGTCCTATTTTGCTAGCCAGTGAAGACAGGCTGTCTGTTTTTTCTTGCATGAAATTCACATTATTACTGATAAGAGTTATGTCATCAGCAAAATCAAGATCTTCTAGTTGGGTCCCATGTACCCAGTCAATACCTGTGTTACCTGTGCAGCATTTTTTCATTATGAAGTTTATTGTAATCCCAAAAAGTAAAGGAGATAGTATACATCCTTGTTTCACACCTGTCTCAATCTGAAACCATTCACTCATCCCTTCTTCTGTCTTGACTGCACATCCATATCCATTGTATAAGTCCTTAATGATGTTGACAATTTTAGATGGTATTCCATATATACTTAAAATTCTCCATAATGAATCTCTGTGTATACTATCAAATGCCTTTTTAAAATCTATGAAGTGTATTAGAAATGGATTTTTAGACGTTAGTCTAGTACATGTAACGTCTGTCTGAGTGTAGTTAGGACACTATCTATTAAGACATGGATGTTTTATTTGTTAGTCTAGCACCTGTAACGTCTGTCTGAGTGTAGTCAGGAGACTAGTGTATTAAACATGGATATTTAAATGTTAGTCTGGTACCTGTAACGTCTATCTCAGTGTAGCCAGGAGACTAATGTATTACACATTGATGTTTAAGTGTTACTCTCGTCTAATACAGATCCTTCCCAAAGCTATCTTCCGTGTATAATACACAGGGTGATATTCGGGAGATTATTTTTGCGAAAAAAATGAGTCTTATATGCACAAGTAGAATAATTTCTCAGCATCGAACGTAAATGCATCTAAAACCATACCCCGACTTTTTGTAATGATTCTAGAAGAAAGAAGCTGCACATTACTTTGCCCAGTAGCTAAGGATCGGCTTTGTCCTTCTGGTGGAGAAGCTTTCACCAGAACGTGAGGGTGACCGCTACAGCCCACTCCACATCCTGCTTAATGTAAATACACGTAACATGTATGTCTGAATGAATACAAAAATTGGATGAATGTCAGTGTTTGTTTACACAGCCGTGCTGTTTCACCAACAAATACTTAGCAAGAAGTCCTGCTGACGTTTGCGATAGTCTTAAATCTTAGAAACGATACATCTGAATGCACGCCAGGGCTGATATCTAAATATCACAGCTGTTCTGATATCTAAATATCACAGCTGTTATGATATCTAAATATCACAGCTGTTATGATATCTAAATATCACAGCTGTTATGATATCTAAATATCACAGCTGTACACTGACATCTACAGAAGCTGTCTTCTATGACGTACACAGCAAAGACAGGAACATAGAGAAAGATACAAAAGATTCTATAAATCTTGCGTAATATTGATACAATGTTGCAGGTGCATGTCCCTTGCAGATCTTTACCTCCCTAACAGCTCTCCTGTAGGCATCTCGGTTGTGAGCAAGATGGCCTGCTGCTGACGCGTCCATTCGCGGATCATCAACGATATTTTGCAACCATCTTCGCCTTGGTCTTCCTCTCTTTCTTTTTCCTATTATATACCCTTGCAAGACTGTCTTCTCTAAAATCTCATGACGTTTAATATGCCCAAAATACTCATATTTAAGTTTTCTCAGTTTAATCTTCCTTACTAGTCTAACTTTTTCAATATTAAGTTCTTGTAGTACGGATATATTTGTTATTTTTATGTACATGATATATGAAGAATTCTTCTGTAGCATTTACACTCAAAGGCATTTATGTATTTCTCAGCTGTTTTGTTAAGTGTCCAGTTCTCACAGGTATATGTTGCGTGGGGAAGATGCGTGCCCTTAAGAATCTTATTTTTGTAGTTCTGTCTGTTCCTCTCCACAGCTTATTTAGTTCTTTTACTTTCTGAAGACCAATAGATGTCCTCCTTTTAATTTCTCTCATTGTATCTCCATTATTAGTTAGTAGTGATCCAAGATATTAAAAACTCTCTACCTCTTCCAATTTTTCCTTATTGATATAAGTTTCAGCTGCCTTATCTGTTGTGTCAGTTGTCATCAATTTAGTTTTTCTTCTCATTAAGATGGAGGTTTTGCTTCTCGCTGTTCTTACGGACTGACATAATTAGCTTTTTTTCAGTTCTTTTCGTTGCAGGTTACGCATCAAAGTAAGCTGATAACAGAAGTATATTCAGTGTACGTTTATGATTTAAAAATAGACTTCCCACATCAGGCTCAGACTTGCTTGACCAGGCCACGTCAGTTAGTTGGAGGCGGAACATTAGATTACAAAGTTACAAAAAAACAAACCGTAACATTTCTCTACACAACAAGAACAAAAACAAAAGCCGTAAAGTTTGGGCTGTGCCTAATATACAGAATAGATACATTTGTTGTTCTACCTGGAATAATAATACTCATTAAACATTTAGCGACTGACTTCACTTAATGTACTAGTAGATGGTACATAGTCTAGCTTGTACTGGTAGTTGTCACATATTCTTGCTTGCACTATCAGTCGTCACATAGTCTAGCTTGTACTAGCAGTTG